>JAEIGF010000591.1:1940000-2432500 GCA_018903485.1 Drosophila littoralis
CTCTTTAAATTCTTTCAAAATTTATAAACAAAAAAAAAAAAACAGTTCAAGAGCATCAAATTTTAAGGCATAAAACATAATTTGAAAAGCTAATTTTGTAGACTTCAATTTATGCACACGAAAAGAAGGTGCGTTTTTTGAAGAACACGCGCTTTCAACACTCAAAAACAGTGTTAATAATTTAAATGACAGCATTCAAGCCTTGCGTTTTTAGGCACTTCTCAAGGGTCATTCGATTTTGTCATGTGAAATTTGAGACATTTCTGAGCCCACAAGGCAAATAAGTATATATTAGAGCTTGACACAAGCGAGTTCTAACTATGAAGAGAATCTGAGCTATGAAGCGAAACTCGTCAGCATCTATATCACATATATCATAAATGCTCTACAGTAGAAGTTGTTGCAAAACTGAGTTTCTGTATGCAAAATTGTTTTGTTCTTCTCATCATCGAAATCCAATTAAAAAGAAAGCTAAACGGGATCAAATGTGTTTGTAACATGTAGAAGCAGCTCCGCGCCCATCGAGAATATGTATATTTAACTTTGATCAGCATCAATGGCCGAGCTATGTGCACAAAGGTTATTCGATATTCGGCTTTGTCAAAGTTGCGTATTTCTTTTGATTGTTTCTGGTTGATGCTTCACATTGAAAATGTGCGTGGCCCTGGGTATCTGCTAGTCGTGGCTGCTTGTTGTTTCTGATGACAATCATGATGATGATGATGATGATGTTGATGATGTTGATGATGATGTTGATGATGCAGCATCATTAAACGAGCGGTTCCGCCTTCCACTTAAAGATTCTCGGCGCTTGGCTGATGTTTTCCTTATCATAAATTTGCAACTAATGTTGCTTATATAACAGGTTGTTGTTGTTGTTGTTGTTGTTGTTGTTGTTGCTGAGCTGAAACTGTTTTTCGGGGCTTGGCTAGAAATGATTGCATGTGTGTGTGTGTGTGTGTGTGCTGGGTATTGTCTCGGAGAGCATTTCAATAGTTTCCCAGTTCCCAAAATGCCAAAAAACCGGTTGAAGCAAAGCCAAAGACGCCAAATGTCATATAGACATGGACATGGCTGTACGCAGAGACTTGCAACAACTACACAGCGCTGCTTGGCTTGAATTTCGATTAAGAAGCGACAACAACAACAACAACAAGAAGCAGCAGCAGCAGCAGCAGCAGCAGCAGCAGTTAATGATGCCAGGCACGCCAGCAACACGCACCCACAACAACAGCAACAACAACTGGCTGGCGGCGACGCCTTTCACCTTTCCATGAGCACGTTGCATAAGTGCGGCGGGCGGCGATTGACTTGCAAAGAGTCGCTCGGACATGCCGCAGTTGACCCTAATCAATGCGAAATGATGCAGCCCGGCGGCAACAGCAGCTACAAATGAAGACAACAGCAACAACAGTTGCTTGGGGCGGGCCAGGGCCACGCCCTCATGACTGCGCCGTTCAGTTGGCCCGAGCTGGCGGCTTGCACATTTTACCGTTATTAGCCAATTGCATGTGCCGATCATGTGCGCATTTCAATTTATTCTGGCGCTGCCAACGGGGCAACTGGTTTACAGATGTTGTTGCTGCTGCTGTTGTTGTTGTTGCTGCTGCTGCTGTTGTTGTTGCTGCTGCTGTTACTTTTGCATAAGCACCTGTTGCCTTTTGGCGCAGCTGCAGCAAGGGGGCGGGCGGGTAGTGGGCGGGCCAACTGCAGGCTCTGGCCTTAGACTTAGCCGCTGGCGACTGTGGCCAGAAGTATTTCAAAACAAGTTCGCTGCCTAAGTCTTTTGTTTGGCATGCGAAAAGGCCGAAGAAATACATAAAAATAGCAACAACAACAGCAAAAAAACAAAAAATAAGAAGAAGAAGAAGAAGAAGAGGTTGACAACGGAAGAAGAAGAAGAAGAAGCAGAAAAAAATCGAATTCGTAAGCGCATAAATTTAAAATCGAAAGTGAGACCGAAAAAAAAAAAAGAGTAAAACAAAACCCGTTTAGCTGACCTTTAGGCATTAATAATTGTTAGCACATCTCGGGCGTGAAAAAAGAAGAAGACAAAGACAACGACAAAGAAGAAGAAGAAGCGGCGGCGGCGGCGGCGGCGGCGGCTGCAGACGGCGAATATGTACATATCTTTATGGCCTATCTTAATATATTTATTTATTTATGTTCAGACGCACATGGCTTATGAATATATATGCACACACATACACACACATACATATATATATATGATTGTGTGTGTGTGTGTGTGTGTGTGTGTGCACACACAATTTATGTATGGTACGTGTTTTTAGCAGCCAAGTCCGGTTCAGGTTCTCAGCACAACCCGTTCAACCAGACCAGAAAAGAAATCATGCATATATATATCTATCTATATATGTATATATATCTATATCTATATATATATGCATATATGTATATCCATATCCATGCACATATGTGCTTGTGTGTGTCTGTAGAGATGGCAGGCTAATTGACTATGGAGAATTTCAATTGAAATTGTGCCTCGTGCTCGTTAGGCAACATATTTGCGAGTGGTTGCTCGCAGATCCAGCCAAAGCCGGCTTAATAGAATTATGCATACGTTTTTATGGGGTTTTATTTATAAACAATTTCCTTATGGAAGAATTTGAAGAGTGCGCTTCAGCTAAATGTTAAGTAGTTATTCGTTCGTTTTCGAGTTCCCATTCAACGTCAGACTGAGCCATGTTCCTTTGCAGAAACACTTGAGATTCCTCTAAAGCTTATTGATAACAAACATTTTCTGCTCTTAAAACAGTTTAAGGCCATTTCTGGCTGCATACATAACCTCAAAGCTTCTACATAACCTCAAACTAAACCATGTTCCTTTGTGTTAACAATTGTTATTCCTCTTAACCCAGCAAAAATGCACTTTATCTTCTATCAAGCCAGTTTTAAACCATTTCTGGCTGCATATGAGCTGCATACATAACCTTAAAGCTCCTGCCTAACCTCAAAGCTGCCACATAACCTCAAACTAGACCAGTTTCCTCTATGGAAACACTTGAAATGTCTTCAAAACATATCAATAATAAACACTTTGTGCTCTTTAATCAGTTTAAGGCCATTTCAGGCTGCATATGAACTGCATACATAACCTTAAAGAGTTCTACATAACCTCAAATTATACCTCCTTTGTGTAAACACATGCCATTCCTCTAAACTTATCAAAATCAAACATGTTTTGCTGTTAAATCAGTTAAGGTACATTTCTGGCTGCGTACTAACTGCATACAAAACCTTAAAGCTCCTACATAACCTCAAAGCTTATGCATAACCTCAAAGTTTATTCATAACCTCAAAGTTTATGCACAACCTCAAAGTTTATGCTTAACCTCAAAGTTTATGCTTAACCTCAAACTGAAGAATGCACTCATTTGTAAACACTTCAAGTTTCTGGCAGCTTATCAAAACAAAATAGTTCGCATGCCCAACATAACCTCAAACCGCGCACATAACCTCAACTAATTGAAACTGATATTTGTTTATTTTATTTGAATTCCATCGACAGCTGCCTGCTTTTCATTATCTGCGCACTATGCTACGGACTGGTGGCGGCCCAAGAGGAGGGCGCGCCCGCTGGCAACGCATCGCCAGCGAAGAGAATCGCTGCACTGCGTCGCCCGGTGGGCAAGGCGGCCAAGCCGACGACAACAACAACGCCGGCGCCCGCGCATGACGATGCCGGCGAAGAGGATGAGTACAATGAGGAGGCCGGCGCCGGTGAGCATGGCCAGTATGGCGATGAGCAGGATGAGGCAGCGGCCAGCTCCACAACGACCACAACCGAGCCGCCAAAAAAAGTGGGACCCGTCATTCGGCCCTTCCGCTCCAACGATGATTTCCTCAACTCGCTGAAGCGCCGCCAGCAGAACGCCAAGAAGCATCGCAGCGAGAAGGCGCCAGCCAGCAAGCCGGCCAAGAAGTCCGACGATGAGGCCGCCGCCGACGAGGAGGAGTCCGCCGCCGGCAATGCGGCGCCAGCGCCCGCACCAGCTGCCCCCGCCAAGGGCTACAAGAGCAATGCGGCACGTAAGTAACACATATATTTCCACAAACAATCTCTGCCTGAAAGTAGTTGACTTATCCGTTTGGTATTCTCGCAGTCAGCCGTCGCAAGCTGGCCAAGCCCGTGAAGGCGGCCCAGCCGGAGCCCGAGGTGGACGCCGCTGCCGAGGAATCGGAGCAAAAGGAGGAGGAGCAGCCAAAGCCCAAGCGTCCGCTCAGCAGTCGCTTGGCCTTGAGGAAGCGCAACTAAAATATATATAAATATATATATATATATATAAATTAACCGTTATCTGACACACACACACACACACAGAAACATACCCCACTCTCTGACTGTCTCCCTCCCTTTCGCTCTCTCTCTCTCTCTCTCTCTCTCTCTCGCTCACACTCACGGCTAGCTATGGGCAGCTGCAGATCTGCCGCTTAGTTTTTAGTACACAATTTGATTTTTAGTGTGTGTGTGTGGCCGTGTGTGTGTGTGTGTGTGTGTGTGTGTGTGTGTGTGTGCTTTAGCAAGATTTATGCATATATTTTGTGCACAACACACACAGACACACACACACACATACAGCACACCACACTCCGGCACACACACACACAGACTCTCACACATACACATACACACCCACCCCCCCCCTTCCCACACCTTACACGCTATGTGCCAATGTATTTGTGTATATATATTTGCATTGAATATATATAGCTCATATATATCGGCACGCATTTATTTCCATTTCCATATTCACCTTTACAATTTTACAATTTGTAAACTAAAATAATGCTTAAACCAACAACAACAACAACAAACAACAACAACAAACAACATCAAACAACAACAACAACAAACAACATCAAACAACAATTACAAATAAAAGAAAATGAATGAAAAAAAAATATATTTTTTAAAAAAAAAAACTCTCTTTAATATTAACTTTTCAGGAGAAGGGAAATTTTATTTCGCTTTTGGCCTGCATTTCTTTTAATTTAAATAAAAACAAGAGCTTCTAGTCGGGAGCTCCCGACTCTTATTCCAACACCAAATGCAGTAATAAAGATAAATTAAAAAAAAAGGCTCCCTTGCCGACTCTACTCAACAGCCACACCAATAATTGAGTCTCGTTGAGAAAAGAACGAATTTAAATAGCAGCACAGAAAACAATACAATCGCAAATGCAATGCTGTTGATGGAATTCAAAGCAGACGTGCATGAATGTGTGTGTGTACATGTATACAGAAATTCTTGGAATTTGCGTTTGTTGACGCTGATACGAGAAAAGTCAAAGCACGTTTTCTTTAATGACGTTTGTATTGTGTACTGTACACCATATTGTGCCATAGAATATTTGGGTATTCTCAAAAAGTCAATTGCATTTAAATTATGGCTTAAATTGGTGGGCAATACAAAGGAGCGAAAATCCTTTGTGTTTCGGTTCACGGTTCACGAACCAAACTATCTGACTTTGGATTCAGTTCGTGAACCCAATTCGAAACTTGACTTGCCCTAAATTTCAAAGATTTAATTGAAACAAGTTAGTTTTTCATTTTTAATTGCCAGCTGTAGATATTTGCACATGCAAGCTGCGCACCTCCATTCAAAATTGGAGCCAAGTCTCTAAGAGTCAAAAAGTTGTTAATTAATTTATCCTAAATTCGGCTGGTTCACGAAGCGAACGAAAAGCCGAGCAATTGGTTCGAACCGTGAACCGAACCACAGACAACTCTGTGTTTGGTTCAATTGAATCCAACTTAAAAGACAACTTTGTGTTTGGTTCAATTGGATCCAACTTAAAAGAGAGACATGCACAAATAATATCGAAATTTAACGCACAAAAAGCAAGTTGTTTTCGAAAGAACATAATTGAAAAACACGCACGTTTCAATACCTGTGTGTGTTTATTTGTTAATAATTACAGAACAGAATGTTTTCAAAAAAAAATAAAATATCTATGTGTATATATACTTATAATTGTATTTTTTTTTTCAATTGTGGTTCAATTAGGGGAATGTATTTTGTATAATCTT
Organism: Drosophila littoralis; assembly: GCA_018903485.1. Taxonomy (NCBI): domain Eukaryota; kingdom Metazoa; phylum Arthropoda; class Insecta; order Diptera; family Drosophilidae; genus Drosophila; species Drosophila littoralis. Next base: position 1,946,055 of record JAEIGF010000591.1, read on the forward strand.
GGGTATTAACAGTCCACAAATGTCAAATCTGATTTCGAGCAATATAAGTATAACTTATTTATGATATAAATAATTGCTATACATAGGGCATATTAAATGGAGCCTAAGCTTGGAGCATGCGTTCAAATGACAACAATAAGTACAGGCTGGCTTACGTCTATATAAATATGCACATATATCTATATATATCTATATATATCTATATATATCTATATATATCTATATATGTATATATAGATGATATATATGTATATTAATGGTAAATTTACCAGTACATCATGTTCGTTGGATGTGAGCAATATTTCTGATTCGTTGTTTCTCAATACTTATGCTAAATATACTATACTCAGTTTTATATTTGTTGATATATTCGAACAATGTTAATGCAGCTCTCAAAAAATATAATAATTATAATAAAAATAATTAAAATATATATTAATAATAGAGTAAAACCGTTATATTGACAAGAACTGTGCCCGCTTGCGCTTTTGAGACAGTAGCAAACAAAATATTTAATTTAAAAAAAAATGTAGAAAATGTTGAAAATGTAGAAAATGTAGAATATGTAAAATGCGCTTTTGAGACAGTAGCAAACAAAATATGAAATTTAAATAAAAATGTTGAAAATGTAGAAAATGTAGAAAATGTTAAAAATGTGTTATATGTGAGCATCGAAATGCAGTTAAAATGTTGCATTTGCATAGAACAGAGCTTAGAATTGATTTTGGTTCGGATCTATATATGGAACACTATCGATCGAGTATTGGCTGTTACCAAATGGCGCTTGAAGGGTATATATTTGTCTATGTATAGAAAGAATAACATTTTGCAATGGCTGCGCATTGGCTCAAAACGGCAAAATAACAATCGAGTGCTGTCCTCCATGGTCACATTAAATACACATATATATGATGATATATTTAATTCGATTAAATGTTTCCTAGTCTGTTCCGCGAGAGAGAAAGGCACATTTTGCGTTCGTACTTATGTAAAGACATATATCATATAAAATATGTTACAAATTACACGAAACAATAACAAAATGGGAACGGGAAGGGGACAGAAGGGGGCGGTGACATAGAAGAGGTTCGCTGGAAGGTTTTACTACTAGTGTTTTTTTTTTTTAGATATATATAAAAAATATTGTGTAGCATTTGCCATGGAATACTTAATTAAAATGCGTTAAATGTGTATGTGTGTGTGTGTGTGTGGGTGTGTGTGTGGGTGGGTGTGTACTTTAGGGCGTGGCATAATGACTTTACAATGAGAGAGGGAGGGGCAGGGCGGAGTTTACGGGGGGGTTTAAGTAGCAATTGCCGAGTACTAGAAGCGTAGCCAAAGAATGAATAATACTACATTTAAGTGGGGTTCGATAACTAAAGCAGCAGCAGCAGCAGGCGTGTCCCAAATCCTGGCTGCAGTGCATCATCATGATCAGCAGGCAGATGTGCCAGACAATTCAGGTGTGGTGCCTGGAGTTGCGCATCAGCGGCACCAGCAGCGATGGCGGCCCCGCTTGCCGTAGAAATGGATGCGCCAGCAGCTCGGCGGCTGTGGCACGCTGCGCCGGATCACGGACGAGCATGCGATCCAAGAACGATTGCAGACGCGGCGATACCTTGTGGGCGTTCTTTAGATTTGGCGGCTGCATGTCCCGTATGCGACGCATCGCCTGCAGCGGCGGCTCGTTGAAGAATGGCGGCTCGCCGTCGACCATTTCGATGACCATGATGCCCAGCGACCAGATGTCCACATCGGGGCCGTACGGCAGGCGCGATATGACCTCCGGCGACATCCAATACGGTGTGCCCACCAGCGATTTGCGCTTGGGCAGCTCCTGCGACACCTGCGCACAAAAGCCAAAGTCCGACAGCTTGACCCGTCCATCCGCGGCCAGCAGTATGGAGTCCGATTTGATGTCGCGATGGATGACGCCCTGTGCCAATGGGGGAATGGAGTAAATTAGTGTACGGCAAAAGTAAAAGAAAAGCACATTGACTATGAGATACCCTCTCTCTCTCTCTCTCTGTCTCTCTCTTTCTAATTGGGCGCAAATTTCAGTCTAATATTTGAACCTGTTTCAAACCACTTTTGAGCCTGCTTTGAGCCTGTTTTGCATTTGGCACAATTGTAAACGTAAAGAGCAGAGCCTCCACGACTATGGGATACTATGGGACACGGGACATGTGACCTCCGTCCCTCTCTACCTCCCTCTCTCTCTCTCTCTCTCACTCTCCCGTTAATTAAACATAGTTAACTAATTTGTCGAACCTGTTTGAAATGAGCTTAAGACTAGTTTTAGGCCGCATTTGTGTTTAGTAATTGTAACTACAAAGTACAAGCAACACGCAAGCATGCACGACTACGAGATACCCTGTGCTACAGAAATGAGTTCTCTCCCTCTCTCTCTCTCCCTCTATCTTACTGTCTCTTTCTATCTGAAATCTGTTTTGATCCTTTATCTTTATCTGTATATACTTTGCTCGTAAAACGTTCGAGTTATGCAGAAGATATGGACAAAAAAGTACTTATAAACTTGCTCTACATATATGGTATATAGGATTATATATGTCAAATCGGAAGGCTCCAGTTCTAGTGGCCAATGCCTTGTCCAAAGGCCTGACCGACCGCACAAGTGGCCATTGCGAGAGTATGGATAATAGATATATGGATGCGTGGTTAAGCCTATTATGCACATTTCGCTGACTTCGGTTTACAGGGTAGGTTTGGGTCAGCTAAATTTGTGGTTCTTTTTAGCTAGCTAGCTTCGAGAAGCCAACAGCCGAGTCCGGCCCATTGTCCGAGAGCCCAGCTATATCGCATTACATATGCGGCGGGCGACATTTCGGAATTGAAACCGAACCGCAGAAAACGGCGCGAAAGAAAGCGCAAAAGAACGAAAATAGAAAGGCATTGAAATGGGCGCAAAAAGAGACATTGGCTGAGGCTTTGGCTGTTGAATTGTTGGGCTGGGGCTGGGGCTGGGGCTGGGGCTGGGGCTGTGGCTGGGGCTGGGGCTGGGGCTGGGGCTGGGGCTCGGCTTGTTGCCCATGCTGGTCACGCACCTGTGAGTGCAAATAGGCCAAAGCCTTTAGGCATTGCTTGCAAACGGTGGCTATTTGCTCCTCGTCCATGCGCGAATGTGTGACAATGTCGGTGAGTGCGCCGCCCTCGAGATATTCCATGACCACCCAGAGCTCATCGTTGACCAGAAAGCTGGAGTATGTCTCCACAATGTTCGGATGATGATAGTCACGCATGATGACCACCTCGTTGAAGAGCAGCTCGCGTCGCTGCTGCTTGCGCAGATCCATTTTCTTGACGGCCACTTGGCGACCTGCAAGTGGTTGGAAAAAGTACTTCAAATCTCTGGACACTTGCGAGTAGCAACAACAACAACTCACCTGTTGACTTGTCGGTGGCTATGCAAACGGTGCCCGTGGAGCCTTCGCCAATTTTATTGAAATGATCGAGATTCTCGCGCGGATCGCCCGCCGATACAACCATTTGCAATGCGGCACGGAATTGCTCGTGTGTCAGGCGCTGCTCCTGCTTCGGCTGGGCCTGAGCCTGCGCCTGGGCTTGGGCGGCAGCGGCCAGTGCAGCCGCATTGCCACTGGAGCTGGAGGCGCGCGACGCTGTCTTGGCGTGATTGATGTGTGGATTCTGATTCTGATCGGCCACAAGTTTTGGTTGCTGCTGTTGTTGTGTTTGCTGTTGTGAGGCAGGGTACATGGGATATGGGTTCTGGCCATTGTTGTTGTTGTTGTTGTTGTTGTGATGCGAATGCGTAGAACGCGTTGCACTGGCCACAGAGCTAACCGGCGACGTTTGCTGCTGCTGCTGCTGCTGCTGTTGTTGCTGTTGCTGCGGCATGCCCGGAGCAGCACGGTACTGATCGGTGCGCACGGCCAGTGGACCTGTGACGCCGCCATTGGGATGTGTGTGCGGATGTGGATGCTGGTGCGGATGCGCATGGGCGTGTTGACTGGGATAGAGAATGTTGTGTGGCATCGGCTGTTGCGGCTTAAAGCCATGGCCAGGCATTGTTGGTGTGGGCGTGGCAGCAGCTGACACCGACAACTCCTCCTCGGGCACAGCGGGCGGCACATTGGCCACACGACGCACACGCGGCGGACTGGAGCTGCGCAACGAATTCGAGCGCGCCACATGCGATGTCTTGGGCAGCACCAGCTGTTGCTGATGTTGCTGCAACTGCAGCTGCTGCTGCTGCTGTTGCTGGGGCAGCATGGCGGCCGCACCGGAAGGATTGCTCATCATCATGGTGCTGCTGCTGCTGTTCAACGATGTTGTGTCCGCCTTGTTGTTATTGTGATGCGGACGCACAATTGTCTTTAGATCGAGAATTTCGGTTGGCGTTATCTCCGAGGGATCGACAAGCGGCAGCGGTCGATTGCTGGACTTTAATATCTGGTTATTGCCCACAATGGAGGCCCATTGGAGCGGTAGGCCGACATATTTATTCTCCCGCTTGTCGAAGCCCGTGTGCACGCGATGCTCGAAATTGCTCGGCATCGAGATCAGCGGTTTCTTCTTCTTCTTTGTGAACATTTTTGCTTGTTCCGTTATGGCGCTGTCAATTGCAAATTGCCAGGGAGCTGCTGCTTCCCCTCGTTCCCGTGCTGGCAACTTTTGTTGACTTTTCTTTTACCCGCCCTTTGGTTTGGCCCGTCAAAAAGGCGACAGCAGCAGCGACAATGTCTTCGGGCACACACTAACACTGGCACAGGCACATCCACACGTACATCACGTACACAGAGGCATGGGCGACGGCGACGGCGACAGCGACAGCGACGGATGCGATTTATGTAGATTTCGTGTTTAGGCGCATTCAATCGACTTTCACATGAGCAATTCGCATGGCTTCACCGAATGCTGGCTGCGTTGGCTAACAACTTAACATAAATACACTTTAACGTTAACAAAAACAAACAAACACAATCTGAGAACTAATAAAAATAAACTTAAAAATTATTAATTGCCGATGCTAGCAGTTATCGTTGCTGTGTTTGCTACGAGAGAGCTGCAAAACTATCGCCCATGCTCGCGATAGTATCGTTTTAGCGGTTGTCATGACCCAAATATATGCACATAACATAAACAATGTACGATAGCTGGCACATTTAGTGTGTTTCCATTTGTTGCACTTTACAGCACTGCGCCAAACGTTTAGAAAACGGTCACACCAAAACGAGTTCGCATTTTTTACTTTGAGTTGATTTGCCTCGATTTTTGTTAATTGTGAAAAAAAAAGCCAAACACTCTTTAGATCAGAATGTCGAAAGCACATCCGCCAGAGCTGAAAAAGTGAGTACCCGCTGGCGCCGATCTACACAAAGTAACAAATGCATGTCTCCTCTCAGGTACATGGACAAGCGCATGATGCTCAAGCTGAATGGCGGCCGAGCTGTCACCGGCATCCTGCGCGGCTTCGATCCGTTCATGAACGTGGTGCTCGACGATACCGTGGAGGAGTGCAAGGATAATACCAAGAATAGTATTGGCATGGTGGTACGCTTAGACGCTTCATCTAAATATACATATACTAAGATTTACCAATTGCTTTCCAGGTAATTCGCGGCAACAGCATCGTCATGGTCGAGGCATTGGATAGAGTCTGATATAGAACGTTTGTCGTACCGCAGCATTATCCGCCGGCTAATGAGTTAAATGTTAACTATTTAACATACCAACTAGTCTTAAGGCTCTGACAAAACATTCATGAACCTTCCCTCATGTTCATAAATTTAAAATACATCTTTTGTAAACAACAACAAACACAACAAATTGGTGCTTCACACGGCAATTATTTCCAAGTCTGTTAAGGAGCACTTAACTATTAACTAGTCTCGACTTAAGCTGATCTGATCAAAATGAAAAGTTGTGCACAGCTTTGGTAATTGCATCTAAAGTTAATGAGGCATTCGCTGACTTTCTCCCAGCGGATATGTCCTGCAATATGTTACGCCACAAATTATATATATATATTCCCAATCTGTATCGCTAGCAGTTTATACAGCCGTCGCATCTGTTTCTATGTAAACTAATCTCGTCATGTGCATTTGCATGAAGTCCAACGTCTCCGAGATCAGACTGATTTCTCGTACATGTATCGAGCATAATTGGGATTTACGAAATACACCTTGTCCCAGACATTACTGCATGGAAAACTCTCAAGATATTTGCTCATCATATAAACGTAACATAAAATGTCAACTATAACTAAAGTGCTCCAATAAGAGATATCGGCAAATAGCCTGTAGATAAAAGAATCGTATATATCATGTTTCTTCGAAGGATTATAAGGCGAGACTAGTAAGGAACAGGCAGACAGATATGTCTAAGTCAGATTATATTTCTATACTGATGAAGAGTAGATAATGATGGTAGATGATGTTCCAATGCGTTTCCCATACGCAGAGCTGGACACGGCAGAGAGGGAACGATATCTGGATCTGTGCAGCCTCCAACTGGGCGACTTGGTCTACAGCCTTAACTATTCCCAAATGCATATGGTGTGGTGTGTTGAGGCTTCGTTTTGGCAAAGAAAACGATTTGTACATATTTACGCTTGTTTTTGTAGACTTTAGTGTATTGTTTTTATATTCTCGTATCTTTTGTGTGCAAACAAAAAACTCTTACAGTAGAAGTCTAAATTATAGTTTATAGACTTGGGATTGGTGCGGTGCGGTGTCCAGGCACGGGTACAACACAATCAATTTACTTGGAAATAACAATGGGGCCAGTCTGCTTGGCGGCGTCACGCTGCTTGGCCACAATCTGGTTGGCAATGCGATCCAAATCGCGCTGTCCAATCGAGCTCAATTTGCGGCCACCCTCGGGGTGCTTCTCGACCAGGCGGGCATGCTCAAGAGCCTGCAGCGCCTTGCGGGCAGCACCATCGGCGGCACGGCAAAAGTGCGACGGATGCACACCGTTGCGCTTGCGGCCACCGTAGATCTTGGTGATGGAGCCAACGCCAGCGGGACTGCGGTGGTACAGATGACGCAGAATCGAGGCGCAGCGCACATAGAACCAGTCGGGATCGTAGGGTGCCAGTTCCTTGAATTTGGCTGTCTTGATGATGTCCATCTGGTCGGGCACCTTCAATTTGCCAGTCCTAAAACATATTGATACATATGAACATTATAAAAATTCATATACAAACAAACGCATTTGTGAGGTTATGTACGCACAAACGCAGTGTTGTGCAGTGCCTCCAAACTCACTTCTTAAGGAAAACTGCGACCGCCTTGGTAACGGCATGCTGGTCAATATCCTTCACTGTGACACCTGGCATCTGGAATACAGCACAAATACAAGCATTAAAATAAAATAAAAAAAAAAAATAATAATACAAAAAACACGTTGCGATTCGCAAACGTACGCACACACTCGCACGCACGCACACATGCAAACGAAGACAACAATATTCTGCGAATTTCAGCGCATGTCGCTTTTTTAAGTGTTTAATGTAAGTTTTATCATTTTCAAGTTATTCAATTGCAACATTCACTCTTGCACTTTAGTGGACACACATTTTCATTTATTGCCTTGCATTTGCAGCAATAATTTAACAATAAAAAAAAATTAATTCACGTAAACGAACGCGAGCACTACCTTGCTAGTCAAAGTCAACCGGAAAAAAGAACAAGACGCTCGAAGTTGGCTGCGGTTATTGTCGTTGACAAGGCTGCCACCTAATCTGAGCAAATTGCCAGTGCTGAAAATGCCACTGCATATCGCACTGCTTATCGATATATCGATTTCTATACACATCGAAGGAAAGTCGATAGGCGGTATTTTTTTTGAATATATAAAAAGATAACGCATGCTTATTTAACGTTATTTATTTATGTTTTTTTTAGCATATTTAAATTTAACGAAGATGCTTTTAGAGTGTCGACCTAGTGCTCGGTGCAGTCAAACTTTTGCCATGCCTCCGCAAACAACTTGACCTTGGCAATGGAGTTTTGCTCCTTGCGCGGTTTGCGCCACGAATTCGGATTAAGCTCCAACATGCCACCAATAATTTCCTAAAAGTATCAAAATTAATGAAGAGAATTAACATAGTTGAGCAATGTTTGCGTGCCATTCGACAAACCTGTGCGTAGTTGGCCGGAAAACGGTCCTGATCCTCGATGACATGAGCAAAGCCCGCATCCATGCCAAAGTTCACCCACAAATAGGGCAGACCCTTGGGTATGGCAGCGCGCAGGGACTTCTGTCGCAGTGAGATCAGCTGCTTGTTAATGCACCACTCCTGCTCGGATTCCTCGATGGCCTTCTTGAAATAGAATGGCGCCATCTCAGCCCGCGACTCCGGTATGGGTATGCAATGGACGGTGAGATGCGGTCGCCGATGCAGCTTGTTGGCGATCTCATAAAAGACAACATCCTTGCGCTGCGCGGCAAACATGCGGGTCAGTGCCTTGCGGAAGTTGCTCAGCTCCTCCCAGGCATCTTCGTCGAGCAGTGTGCAGGCCGAGACATGCTGCATGGCCGTCAATATGCAATGGCCGCTCTGCAGGCCCACTTGCCAGGGCAGGCTCAGATAGATCTTGTCGCCCATGGCGACCAGCAGCTGCTTGTCCAGCTTGGCCGAGTCAAAGCAGCGTTCACAGTTCTCCAGCGTTGCGGCCAGTTTCTCGTGCTCCCGTATCGCCTGCTGCAGTTCACGCTTCTCGGCATCCGCCTCCGAGATGTTCTTGCGCACCCGATCCGCAAATATGTCCTCCAGATCATCATTGGGATTCTTGTGCTTCGATACGATGTCGGCGTACTGCAGATTCGAGTCAGCGGCGGTCGCATGCTTCTCGCGTTCAAACTGCAAATGATGCATCGAATTAGATCTTGGGCTCATCATCAGTCAGTCAATCAGACAGTCAATCAGTCAGTCAGTCAGTCAATCAGGAGTAACAAAATATAAACAGATTACAGATTACCATTTGCTTGATATCATAGCGATCATCGTCCGCAAAGTAGCGCACCCGCTGCCCATCCACATGCGTGTCCACCTTCTTTTGGCCACGCTTCTGGCCCTTGCGTCCGCCGTATAGCGCATTGGGATCCGCCTGGGCAGCTGTCGAGCGCGTCTGGACGAGTGGACGCACATTGCCGCTGGCATCGGTGCGTGTGAGCAGCACGTGATCGCGTTCCTGGCGCTGCTGGGATTTGCTTGGCTTTGCTGCTGGCGCTTTGCCGCTGGCCAGGAGCTCGGTGCGTTGCTTTCGTGCGGTCTCCAGCTGCTTGTTGAGCTCGGCCGCCAGTTCGGGATTGCCCTTGAGCTCGGCTTTAATGGCCTTGGCGGCCAATTCATTGATTTGCTCATCCGTCAGATGCGTCGGTTCCGTTTCACTTTCCTCGCCAGAGCTGGCGTCTGGAGTAGCAGGTGAGGGGCTACGCTTCCTTATGCTGCTGCTGCTGCTGCCGCATTCCTTAACTGTGGCGGACTTTTGCCAGCTGCGCGTGCTGCCACGAGGCTGTTGCATTGCACTGGCACGGCTGGATGGGTGCGCTGGGTCCTCTTCGTCGTCGTCTTCATCGGCTTTGGGCTTTTGAAAGCCCGGCAGGCCGGTGCCATTGCTTTTCCAATAGGGATTCAGCTCGTGGCAGCTTTTGGCCGGGTCATAGGCATCGATTTGCTGCAGCTTCTCGTTGGGCTTGGCTGGTTCCTTACGCTCCTTGGCGTAGGTTTTCAGCATTAGAGCTGCGCTGTCCGTCATCCAGCTGTCCCGTTGCACCAAAGCCTGCGCGGGCGCACTCTCCACCCACTCGTCAGCGCTGCTCCCGCTCCGTTTGCGATTCCTTTTGGTTTTCTTGTGCCGGCTGCGCTGCTTTCTGTCCGAGCCGGAGCTAGAGCTCGAAGTGGAGCTGTCGCTGTCACTGTCGCTGTCGCTACTGCTGCTGCTGCTGTGTTTGTGTTTTTTGCGCTTCTTTTTGGATGACTTCTTCAATTTTGTTGACTTCGCCTTGGACTTGTGTTTGCTCTTCTTTTTGCTGGACTTCTTTGACTTGCCGCTGGCTGCCTGACTCAACTTGTCCAATTTGTTAGCTACCGCTGGCAGCATCCAGTTGCTTTCGCCGCGCAGTTCCTTTTGAATTTCGCGTTTGTTGCGCTCCTCCGCCCGCGATTTTGCCTGTCACAAGGTTTTCGTTTTATTACTGTTTTTTCAGCTTACACTTTTTTTTTACCTGCTCTAATAGTTCAGCGCGTGCTTCCCTGAGGTCCTGACGTGCCTTCTCCTTTTCGCGCGCGCTTTCGAATTGTATAAAACTCATTTTTTATTACTATGATTTACAATTAAAACAAATTATACGGAATGATGCACAGGTAAACAAACCAACGAGTTTACGATATACAAACAGCTGACCAGCTGGTCACAATATATCGATAACACATTTATTAGTCCAAGTCGCTTCCAAGGCTGCCACCTAACCAAATTAATTTGTACCATAAATTAAAAAGGAGTACAATTTCCATCAATACGTTCTCACTTTAACCACTTTAACGTTGATCTGCTACCACAAAACTTTCTAATAATTCAATTGTATAAATTTGGACAGTATTTATATATTTTGTATGAGGGGAATATATGTACCAATTTGTAAATATATGTGTACCATCGCAAACATAGTGTACCCGTTTTTTGTTTTATGTGCATTATCACATGTGGCAACTGTGGCTGCAGGTGGTTGAAAGTTTGCAAATTCTAAAATATCGCCCAAAAGTATCGATAGTTTCAATATCGTATCTGGTCGCTTATCGTATGTAGCAGTTTTTGGCTGTTATTGAAATCACTATTTGCAAACGCAGCTGTTAGCAATTTTTGTAGCTTAGCTTTAGTTAAATTTCACGGCTGGCGGGCTGACTAAAATCGAATCAAGTATGCCACTGTATGAGAGCGTAATGCAAGAAAAGCCACCAATTGTCCTGGATATTGGCACAGCCTACACCAAGTGAGTTACGAACGATTCAAACACGAAACAACTTTTTCCTCTGATGATATCATCGCACTCCCCTACAGGCTAGGCTTTGCGGCGGAGGCCTATCCACGTAAGATTATACCCACAACGGTGGTGCTGACCACAACGGGCGTGACAAAGCGACTCTTCGACTATGTGAGCACCGAGCAGCTGTACGATCAAATTGTGGACTTTCTGCAAACCATATTCTTCAAGTGAATCCCTCACATCAACAAGTTGTTTGCCGAAATGTATGAAATTTTTTGATTAATTCCAGGCATCTGCTGGTCAGTCCCAAGGAGCGCAAATTTGTGATTGTCGAGAACATATTCGGGCAGACGATAATACGGGAGACGCTGGCGCGTGCGCTCTTCATTCACTTTGATGTCTCCTCGGTGCTGTTTGTGCCCTCCCATCTGATAGCGCTGTCGACGCTGGCGGTGCCCACGGGCCTTGTTGTGGACATTGGGTACAGTGAGACAACCATAATGCCGGTGTTCAGCGGTGTGCAGATACTGTCCGCGTTCAAGGATCACAGCTACGGCAGCAGCGCTGTGCATGATGAGATCCGGCGTCAATTGGTGGCGACGGGCGTCAAGGAGCCGCTGCTAACGTCCAGCGTGCTGGAGGACATCAAGATACGCACTTGCTTTGTCAACAGCTATGAGCGCGCCCAGGCGCGGGCCAGTAGCGACCAGACGCAGCCCCCGCCGCCGCCGCCGCCCAGCGTAGACTATGCGATCTGTGATGGCGATGCGGTCATTAGCATACCCGGCAGCGTTCGGGAATCGGTTTACGAGCTGATGTTCGAGCAGAACAATGAACGCGATAGCCTGCCGCATCTGATACTGCGAGCCATACTCGACTGCAGCATGGATGTGCGCCGGGCGCTGATCGAAAGCATATTTGTGATTGGCGGCGGTGCCATGGTGTTGGGCCTCCTGCCGCGCCTCAAACAGGAGCTGCAACAGCTGCTGGCCAACGATAGCTACTACACCGAACGTTTCCACGGCGAGCTGCAGTTCAAGTTCTACAATGCAATTGGCAAGCAAAACTTTACAGCCTGGCTGGGCGGCGCACTGTGCGGCGCCACGGATCTGATACAGACGCGTTCGCTGTCCAAGGAGTCGTATCTGCGCAACGAGCATGTGCCCGACTGGAGTAATCTGTGCGATAACAGGCATGGCGGCTAATTCAAAAATGTCATCCATACAATATATGTACACAGACGCATATTTTATTTCAAAATTGCATTCATGTATTATATACTATGTATTTAATTGTCATAGGCTAAAAGTGAACTTTGAGTAGGAAAAAATTGCATACGAGTATAAAAAATGTTTCATATTGCGCTTAAAGCTACCAAATTTCTTATGACATTATTGTGCATTGCGAAACTCCATATTCACACACCATCCATCCATCCATCCATCCATCTATCCATCCATCCATCCATCTATCTATCTATCTATCTATCTATATATATATATATGTGTATATATGTTCGATTTGGAATAACTGGCAAATGATGCAAAAGGCTCGTTTAAATCGTGTTGATTAGGAAATGCGTTTTTCAAACAATTGCTTTATATATTAGTATACTATATATTTTATAAACACGTTTTAAGCAGCTGTTAATTATTTTATTTTTAACCCGTTTCTCAGCGTACCCGTAAATTCGGGCGCCTCGCGAATAAATGTCTGTACTTTGCGGCACTTTGTGTTTCTTTTTTTTTTACTATTTTGTTTTTAACTATTTTTTTTTTTTGTATTGGCTTTGTCTTGTGTTTTTATTTCAGTTTATTTTCGTGTTCTCGTTTTATTCGCTTTAAAAATATAATTTCAGTTTGAATATTGTAAAATATACTCGCATTGTATCCCGATGTGTGTGTGTGTATGGGTGTGTGTGTGTGGGTGTGTGTGTGTCCATATACAAGATGCATATTATATAATAATAACTCCTGTCTTATTAACTAAACCCTAAGCGTAATTTCAATATTACTTGAAAATATCCATATATATATATATGTATATATATTCATCGTAATATATATATATATATAAATATACATATATAAATACAATATGTGTACAATATTTTTTGAAGGGCTTTTTTTTTCTGTTTTTCGCATATACAAATTTGATAATATTTTGTTGGCTATAATGGTATAAAAAATTGGGCTCAACTATGCTGCGACGCCCCGCGCAGAAACTGAGAGGATCTTATTGCTTTTCGAGCATTTCTTGTTGTTGTTATCATTATTATTGTTATTTTGTTTTTAGTTCGACGTTCTTAACTAATTTTCATTTTGGTTTTTCATTTTTCGTGTTTTGTGCAAAATACAAGAAAGAAAGAAAAAAAAAAAAAACTTTAACAAATTTGGGAACAATAAATAACAAAGCTGCTGTGGCGCCTAACAAGTGAAAAACTGCATGGCCCCGGGGCCCGCAGGTGCGAGGGGGGTGTGAGAGAGAGAGAGGGAGGGGGGGGGGGGGGTTACAGCTTACGCACAGTGCGCCGGGAGGAACTTAAACGTTAGATGTTACACAATAAATAATAGCAAAAAGTTAATATATGTATATATAAAAAAAGGGTGTATGTGTGTGTGTGTGTGTGTGTGGGTGTGTGTGTTGCAAGACTTGTCTGCGGCAAGCCTTGAGAGCACCGCCAGAAATCGTGGCTGCAGCTATTTGTGGCAGACGCTACCTGCTGCCGCCCCAGGCTCCGGCTCCGGCTCCGGCTCCGAGTCCGGCTCCGGCACCGGCTGCGGCTGCGGCACCGAGACACCGGCTCCGGCTGCTTAACTAGTTTACAATTAATTTATGTTCAGTCGTCGCCGCGGCGGCACGTCGGCATCGGGACGGCTCCTCCGCCGCCTCCTGTCACTTCTCTGTGCGGAAGAGCTTGCTCAGATTGGCGTTCTGATTGCTGTCCATGATGTCGCCGGTATTGGTGCTGGCATTCTTTTGGCTAACCGGCTGCATCGGTGGCAAGTTGGCGATTTGCACCTCGTGCCGGAACAGCTGATTGACGCTGCGTCCGACCAGCTGGGCGGTTAGCTTCTTGAATATATCCTTTTTGGCTCGATCCACCTTGTTGCCCTTGACGGGCGCCACAGAGATTTTCTCATCGAACTTTTGCACATCGGCCGCATTCACGCTGGGTATATGCTGCAGTACATCGCTTAGCACCGGAAATTTGGGACGCAACAGCTCATAGAACTGGACGCCGAGCGTAATCAGGCCGGATTGATTGGCCTCGTGCTGGCCATGCACCTGCATGCCCTGGAGCACAGCTGTAAATGCGCTCACAGCCATATTCTCGTCCATTAGCTGCTCGGCGGCCAAAAAGCGCATAACGGGCGCCGCTATATTCACAGCCTTCATGTTGCACATGCCATCGTTCCAGGCGATCGCCTTCAGCAGCGTCATCAGTATGTAGTTGCCAATCAGGCCGTTGCGCAGCAGCTTGCCCCCCAGATCGCTGATTATGTCCGAGAGCAGGGCGGATTGGGCGGCACGGGATTGCGGTGCACTGTCCATGGAATGCTCTTCGTTCTCCATGGCCACCACATTGGCACCGCCGACGGCGTTCACATGATCGGCACCAATTTGTCCGCCGACTAGCGCGATCTTAAGCACATCGAGATATTCGCGTGTGAGCGTGCGATTTAGCTGATCCTCGAGCACCTCCTGGGTATCGTTGACCTCACCATTTAGCTGGCCAGACTCGTACAGCGAGGATATGTAGAGCCAGCGGCGGGTCAGGCGCTCACACATCAGCGGGGTCAAATGGGCAAAGAGCGGCACCAGCACCGGCTCATAGAAGGTGGGCGGGCACGAGTAGACGAAGGGCTTGAAGAAGACACGAATGATGGGGCGCATGCGATAGTCGGGTATGATGTCCATGCAGCTGAACACATTGCTTATGATGGCATCGGACAGGCCCAGCAGCTGGTAGAGATCACGGCCCAGCGAGGGGCCGGCCGAGCCCATCAGATGGTAACAGCCCTCGGTGACCAGGGTCATGAATGTTTGCATTTTCTCAAAGGCAGTCGGTTCACTTTTAATGGTCGTATCGAGCGGATCGGCCGGTATGGCGCATATGCCCATTAGCAGCTTTTTCTCGTGCTCCAGCATGCCGTGTATATTGCGATAGCCCTCGGAGAGGCCGGCCAGCGCTTCCGGGCGAAACAGTTCGTTCAGCACACGCATCAGGCTGAGCACATGCGAGAGCAGCGGCACCACGTGCTTGGTGGCCGGATTCCGGCATATGGGATTGCCCAGATCGGTGCAGCCGATGACAAAGCCGCCGCGTTGTGCACGATCCGGATCATCGGGCCAGGTGCAGCGCTTCACAACGCCCAGGACCACATGCAAGGCATCCAAAATGCGTGAACGATGCACAATCGATGGATCGCTGTCGAAATCATAGACGGGCGGCTTGTCCAGACCGACAAAACGCATGAATTCCAGCGGCGATTTAAAGGCCTCGCCAAAGCTCAGCCATTCGGTGCGCTTCTGTTGGACAATGTGCTCAATGAATAGGGTCTGGCGCTCAAAATCACAGAAATGATTCGAGATAAGGATGAGCGCCTCCTGCAGCGTGGTCCGCATCATGCGGCATAGATAAGGCGACGATGGCTCCTTCAGCAGACACTCCACATGATTGTTGATCTGATCGAAAACGGGCAGCAATAGCAGTGGATATTTATGCGCCAGCTTGACCAGCAGCGAGGCGGCATGACGACGCAAATTCTTGGCCGACTTCTGTTGCACCTTTTCCAGCTCGTTGGGCGGCTTCAAGACCAAAGCACGAAAGATTTTGTCCAGGACGCGCGGCAACAGCGCCACGCCGCTCATCGCGACACAATTGTTGGGGGTCAGCTGGCACGAGGACATGCTAAGGAACACAAACAGCGCTGATATGCATGAGAGTAGTATGGAATAGATGAGCGGATTGCTGGTCTCCAGCTTGAGGCACTCCTCCAGCAGGCGCAGGCCGCCGGCAACCGCTGGCCGTTCGGCGACAAGCAATATGCGGCTAAGGACGCCGTCGAGCACACAGACAAGCGCATCCCATTCCAGATAGATGGGGTCCAGTACGCTGCAGCTCATGTTGGCGCTCTCCCGTTCGGTTTGGGCATGACGCAGACGCAATTGCAGCCACTGCTCGCAGTAGCCGTAGGTGATGAGCGGCAGCACGAGCGTGGCCAGGCGGAATATCTCCAGGAAGTCGGTGCGACAGCGAAAGAAATAAACCGCAAACTCCTCCTCGCTGTCATACTCCAGGCGTATGTACGCCTCGGTGCTGTTGGGCGCCGCATCCGGCTGGCCCGGCACACTGCTCGGATAGGGTATTTTGACAATGCGCGGCGCTATGGTGTGTATGAGCTTGGGAATGTTATTGACCATCAGATAGTCCTTGGAGCAGCCCTCGTGCTTGAGCAGCAGCTGCCAAATTAGCGCAGCGCCATGCGCAATCGTCAGCGATGGATGCTGCACGAGCAGCAGCAGAATCTCAAACATAATGTCCAAATGCGCCGGCCGTTGTGTGGCCTCATCCTTGCCCCACAGCGCTACCAATTGCTGCACCATGCCATTTAGCACCTGGATCAGTTTCTTTAGGAAATTGTGCTGCTGCTCAATGGCCTGGGCGCTGGCGCTGTCCGCCGGCATTTGGCTGGCTGTGTAAATGTAACGCAACGGCTCCTCGCCATACAGCTGGAGCAGGGGCTTGCGCTCCTTGGTCTGACCCTTGCGATTTGTGATCTGTGCGAGGCACTCGGCGGCATTGCACTGGAATGCTTTGTCGTTAAGCAGAATGCATAGAAAATGCATCAGTTTGCCATTGCTGGACATGATGTGATTTATGCTAACCCACTCCACGAAGCCGCTCAATGTCAACAGCACCATCTCGACGACCCGGCTATGTGCGTTCGCCTTATGATAGTTGCCCAACCGTGTCGTCTCGCGGAACGCGTTCACATGCTGTTCGACCAGCCGCAAGAAGAACTCGAATATGTCGTTCATATTGTTATTTAACGCCTGGTACATGTCCTTGCGTCGCTGGTTCGATTCGATGGTCTGCAACAGTGCCACGTCCTCGACAAGGCGCAGGAATACCAAAAGCACAAGTTCCGTTTGGGCCTCGCCATTGTTGCAGGCCGAAGACAGTTCGGGCAACAAGTCGGACCATTGTTGCGGCCATTCGCGTTTGATCATCTCGACAATGATGCGCGATAGGGCGTCTTTTAAATGCAAGAGACTGCGATCCTCGGCGGGGCCAACGCCCATGTTTAGCATCTTGATGGCATTATCCTTAATGTAGACCTTCTCCTCGTGCGTTATGCAATTCCATTTGAATTTGATTGTGTACTCGATTAGCTGCAGCCCAAAGTGACGCACCTGCTGATTGAAATGAACCGAGCTGGCCAAATAGAGGCCCACCTGGGCGCACAGCGGCGACTCCTCCTTGAACCGCTCACAGGCCGTGTACGCCTCGAGGCGTGCCTGCTGCACGGTCAATGGGTGCATTATCAAGTCCACAGCCTTGGCTAGTTCTGCGGCTAGCGCCTCCGTAACGCCATGCTGGGCCATCCTCTGTGTATATGTATATGTATTATTTAATGTATATCGTTCGATGTTCGCGTTGGGTTTACCTACAAACAAAATATTATAAATTAATGTTGCAATCAATTCAATTAAAAATGCAATTCTTTTGCGGCGTATACCCTTTCCAGAAGGGCAACTGCATTTGCTCACGCAGCGTGTAACACATTCAAGCAGGCAACTCCAACGGCGAGCGATATTTGTGATAAACTATATTAATTTACGGTATTTTCAGGATATCCTGAACATAATTGTCAAAAACACACACAATCAGACAATTGAGATGTTTTGTTTTTTTTATTATTATGACAACGCATATGTCGCATATTTGCTAGGGTATTCAAACTTCGGCAATTCGCAGCTAACTGTTCTACCTTGTTTTTTTTTTATAATTATCTCTCAATTTGTACAAGTGTTGGTAAATGTTTGCACTTGTATTGGCGCACATTTAGCTGCAAATTTGTTTCTCCTTTACGCTAAGCTTTGAATAGTGTCTGTGCGCGCGTGTGTGTGCATGCGTGTGCGTCTAAAGTAACGGAAATGCTGGTGCCATCCTTGCCATTTGCTATTCGCTATTTGCTGGAATGTTTACACTGTTTATGCACACTGTTTATTGTCTTACCCGGTTTGCCGGTATTCGTATTCGATCTAAGAGTTAATGCTCAATACTTCTGCTACTTCTTGGCTTGGCCGCCGCCTCTGTTGCGCGCGCGTGTGTACTTTCGATTTTTGTGTTGCTGCTGCCGATGTTGTGCGGAATTTTTTCGCCAATGCGGTTAGGGCCCCCAGACGTATGCGATTGCGATTAGCTGCTTAGCTGCCGTACTGTCGTGTCGGTTTCGCTTTATGCAATTTATATGGCTTACAAGTTGGTATTTAAGTCGCATTTACACGTATCGCAAACCAGAAGCCACATTTAAAATATAATGTGTTTCACATTTGAAATTATTTGAGCTAGTAAAAATATGTCTTTTTCCGGGGGGCTACGTTTTTGTCTGCAAGGAACGCAGCATGCTGAGTCGATTACAAGTCTAGTGCGATACACGATGTATCGATAGGCTTGTTGAGTGTACACAGTGTTGCTGTTGGCCAGTTTATACGACAATTAATCACAATTAGGCTTGTATCGATAATTTAAGATTTGCTTATTAAGTGCTAAATTGTCTATGATTTATTTAAATTTTTACCAAACGAATTTTTGAACTGCTTAAGCGCCTATTCTTATTTGTTATAATATAGAAATATTAATTTTTAAGAATCGCGCCTCGTCTGCAGTTCACTTATCGCAAACTGGCCTGTGCATAACCGGCGATACAACCATATGAGCGTTTGCCAACACTGTTTGCTGCCCATAGCAGCGGCGTCTGGAGCCAAACAAAACAACAACAACAACGGCCGGCATGTGTGCAAAAATGTCAAAGCGAAGCGCATTGCCCAAAAATTAAAATCTAGCCAGCTAGAAAAACAAAATCAATTCAGAGTTTTTGTCTTAAATAGAGTGCACAGAAATCACACGAAACTTAGCTGCCAAGTGAATTACACCCATTAAATTACCATCAATTTTCATTAATATTCGATGCGAGTATCACAATAATTAACAATGGAGTGGCATGAAATTGGCTTGATTGATAACCGAGCATCCAAATTTCCGGAGCGCTCCATACCCGGATATGAGGAGGTGTTTTGCAAGCAGATCGAGGAGCGAAGCATCGCAGGTAAGTTGTGCGCTTAAATGCACGCATGTACATATATATATATATTTATGCATATATTTTATGTGCACTTGCAGCCGATTATATTGGCGGCATCATAAATGACGGCAGCTGGGGCTGGCTGACGCGCCAGAATGCGGATGCGGCCACTATTTTGATTTGCCAGCTAAGCAATGGCTACCGCGTGGCTAGCTACACATTTCTGCGCGAGAATGAGCGCAAGATAAGACAGCGCAGCAGCATACGCTGCGTGCAGGAGCTGTTCCCGACTGGCATTGGCCGTCGCATACTGTTGGCCGTCTGCATTGAGCTGGCGCCGGGCAAGACACAGCTGGCCATCTATACGCCCACAAATAGTCAGGTGCTGCGCTATATTGACCTCAGTGCGGCCGGCATTAGTGCCCGCTCGATGACCTTCCTGAACGAGCGCCTGTGCGCGAGCACAATTTTGCGTCAATTCGATGGCTGCCTGGCACTGGGCACAGATGCCGGCACCGTGCTGCTAATGGATGTCAACGCCAGCCAAGCGATTGCCAATCGCTCCACAAACGTTGTGCTGCCGGATAGCGAGGTTCAGCGCAGCGATCTCATGTGCGTGTCCGTTCGCGATGCGGCCGTACTGGAGCGCCTGGACGCGAAGCTGCGACGTTGCCGACAACAAGAAGTCCATGTGGCGCTTGAGTTTGATATGCCCGTTGCGGCACGGAATACCATTACCAGCCTGATGCCGCTGCCATTGATATCGGGCTTTGCGGCCGGCCTGTATGATGGACGCATCTGTGCCTATGATCTGAGACGCTTGCAGCTGGTGGCACAGTTGCGCATGCCAGCCGATCAGCAGCCGGCGCCGGTTGTTGGTCTCTGCTGCATTGAGCCGCCGGATGATCCGCAGCCGTGCTTTTACATATGCTCCGTTTACAATTCGGGCGATCATCTGATGGCCTCGCTGCACTCGCTCAACTACAGGCGCTCCGCATTGTCCGTTGAGAATTGTGACTTTGATGTGCGCGACTTTCAGAGCGCCACCACGCGCATCCGTCTCGCGCTGGACAATGGCAGCTGCTCGCTGATGAGCTGTGGCACAGCCTCCACATTTGCGCTATCCGGCGACTATGGCACCATTTTGACCGCCATCAGCTGGCACTCGCACACGGATAACAGAAACAAGCTGATATTGTTCGACATCAATCAATGGTACAAGGACGAAATGCCCAGCTCGCCGCGACCGGACGAGAAGCTCGACTACCTATGCGGCTTCGTGTTCAGCGGCCAGTATGCTGCTCTCAGCATGCAGCTGGACGCGCGCTCCATTATTCCCTTTATCTCCATGCAACGTCACGATGACTATTACTATCCCAAGGCACTGTCGTTCGGTGAGTTGTCTTTGAAAAACTTTGAAAGCACGTGAAACAGCTTAAAAGCTTTGTTCATTTAATTGACTTTATAATAAGGCTTAAAGCTCATCTAAAGACCTTGTGTATTTAAAGCCTTAATCATTTTGATTTGATTTGATTCAGCTGCTTTGAAGAGCTTTCGGCAATCCTAAAAAGCATATAACATAGTGATTTATATGATATAGACACAAATAATTGAGGAAGCTTTAAAAAAGCTTTCAAATCATATTTCCAGCAAGAGCTGAAAGATTGTAAAAATCATCTAACAGCTTAAAAACACATTAAAACTGAAAAGCTTCCTAAAGTCTAAAGCTCAACTTGCTGCAAGTTCTACTCTTGAGCTTTAAAGCTTTGCAAGCGCATTAAATGTATGTTTTAAAAGCATCTAACAGCTTGAAAGCACATTAAAACTTAAAGCTGGCTAAAGGCTAAAACTAAATTTGCTGCAAGTTCGACTCTTGAGCTTTAAAGCTTTGCAAGTGCATTAATTGAATAGATTAATTGAAAGATAGATTGATTAACCGCTGCAATTGTTCGCCCACTCTCAGATTGCTTCCTGATGACAATTACGGGCTGTCGCCACTTTGAGTACATGGGTGTCCAGCGTCGGTTCTTGAACTCGCTGTACTACAACAAGGGCAATGTGTTCCTTAATCCGGAACACTATCTGGAGGAGATCATAGAACTGCGCCTGTTGCCGCAGTTCCACGAATACGATCCAAATGTCTCGCTCTCCAGGGTAAGTGCCAAGGATCCATTTTGCGCAGCATACACTTAACCCGTGCTCCGTGGTTTTTTGCAGCGCGAAATGTACGAGCTGCTGCTGTCGATGGGACTGGAACAGGATCGCCTCTGGCTGCTGAACAGCTGCGCCAGAAACTGCATGGACGGCAGCTATCTGTGCAACATGATGAGTCCCACCAAGCTAACTCTGTCCATACTGACCAACTGGATCGTGAAGCGTGCGGGACAGATCAAGACGCGCTGCTCGGAGCTCTGCCAGGGCATCTTTGACTATGGCGGCTATGCGCTGGACGAGCGCGAGCGCAAAGAGTACCAGGAGTTAAACGGCCAGCTCTTCAAGCTGCAAAATCTGCAAGCTTTCCTAGTCCGACTGGGCAAGGCACGCCTCGGCCACGAGATGGTCGAGGATCTGAGCGCCACAGAGCGCGCCCTAACCGTGCTATATGAATACCAGCGCATACTCTACTGGCTCATCGATCAGGCCATTTTGCCGGAGAGCAGCGAACAGCAGCAGCAGCCGCTGCAGCTCATACGGCGCGAGCATGCCGATCGTCGTGCCCAACAGCGTCAGAATTACATCAAGCTCTACATTGATGAGCAGCTGCAGCATTCCGGCTTTAAGGCCGCACTGCAGCGCCAATGCGATCAGGATGGCCTCTATCCGCCACGCACGCTGCAATCGCTGATGCGCCTCATGCTGCTGCCCGATGCCAAGCTGGAGCACAAGCACGAGCTAATGTTGTATGTGATGCACGACGTGGACCAGCTGCTCGTGCCAAAGCGCAAAAGACCACTCTATCAGGATTTTGCCATGGCCTTCGGCATAGCCGAGCCGCTGCTGAAGTGTGCGCGTTCCTTCTGGTTTCTGGACCAGGGTGACTACGAGGTAAGCCTCTTCTTGATCATCAGTCTGTCTTGCTCTAATTGAAGTCTTGCCTCGCTCTCTCTCTCTCTCTTTCCCTCTCCCTTAGCAAACGATCGATGTGCTGTACCGGGGTCGCCTCGGTCACAGCAGCTACACGGAATGGCAGACCAAGCATCTGATTGAGACACTGCTCGCCCATAGGGCCAGCCAGGAGGCGATGCAGGTGGTGCACATGCCGCCTGGCTTTATATCGTCGGAGCTAAAGCTGCAGGTGCTGCTGGCCAATAATAATATACCGGAGGCATTTCATCATGCCCGCATCTACATGGACGACGACGGGCGACCGCTGCTGGAGCGTTTCTTCCGCCATTGCATACTCAATGGCAAGTTCACGGTGCTGGCGACCCTGTGCCTGCGGGAGCACGAGGAGCAGCTCGTCTATCGGCAGCTGCGCCAGTGCAAGACACGCGCCACGGACTGTGTGCAGCTGATCCTGTTGCTCAAGCGCTGCAAGTACATTGAGGCCGTGTCCTTTATGGATGAGGTGGCCGCCGAGCGTGAGCAGGGACCCAATGATGAGACGACCGGCATATTGTCCGCCTATCGGACCACCATGGCGCCCGTTACCCAATCCATAGCGGGCACATATTTTCGCATACGCGACAAGCTGAATGGCGATCAGCTGAGGAATCTCTCGCCGGAGCCGTTTAGCTGCCAGCTGGCCAAGCAGAATGCCAACGGCCAGCTGGGCAACATCTTTCAGAGCTCCGCACTGAGCGCCCATTGGGCCACACGCTATGCCAACGGGAAGCAGGCGCAGACGTTGAACAGCCGGAACATGCCGTTTCTGCGCAATGCCGCCCAATCGGTCAAGGATGTGCCACAGCTGCGTCGTCATGTGCGTCCCACCCAGTTTCAGTATGTGGAGAAGCGTATGCTCAATCCGAATCTGGCTACCTGCAGCCGGGATATTGTGAAGCAACCATCGAAGCGACCGCGTCTCGAATTCGGCAATGCGTTGGAAACCTTTGTCCAACGTTCGCTAGAGCTGGCCGAACAGGAGCTAGAGCCGGAGCAGGAGCAGCAGTCGCCAATGCTGCACGATGAACGCGAGCTGGCCGCGCTCTTGGAGCCGCCCGCCTATTTGATGCCCAAGTCGGCGCAACAGCAGCCGGCAGCTAACCAGGAGCAGCAGCAGCGTCCCACCATACTCAAGCGTCGTCGCTCCAGGTGTCAGTCAGCGCAGCCCCTGGTGGCGGAGCGGCAGAGCTTCAGCTTTATGCCACCCATACCGCTGGATGACTTTGCGCGAGCGGCCAGTGACCAAGATGTCGAGATGATGGTCATGGAGGAGGCGGAAGAGGCCGAGGAGGCGGAAGAGGTGGAAGAGGAGGAGGAGGAGGAGGAGGAGGGCACTGATGAAATATTTGTGGAAATTGAGCAACAACCGGCCAGTCCCAGTCCCAATCCCGTGGAGGAGGAGGAGCAGGAGCAGCAGCAGTCGTCCAACGTGTCCGGCTCCAATTCGGACACAGACTCCGAGTACCTGTCGCCGTTGGCCTCGGCCAACGTTTCGTTTGTTGATCCCAGCCAGGAGCAACGTGCAGCGATGGCGCCGCCAACTGGTCCACAGCCTCGGGGCTCCTTGCTGCTGGCGCGCAGCAGCCAGCAGGAGAGCAGCGGCTTCGGCAGCTTTGCCACTGTCCACATGGGCAGTACGACGGGTTCGTTGCAGCTTAATGAATTTGTGCCGCCCGTATGCTCCTCGAAGATGTGCGAAGTGGCCATCAGCATGAGCAGCCAAGTCAAGATCTCGGAGCGCACAACCATTTGCGGGGAGATGGATGAGCCGAGCGTGGGCACATCGCCGCAGGCATGGTCCATGCCGTCCACATTGCTGCAGCCACCGACGCAGCCACAAATGCTCCGCATGCTGGACACCACGCTGGGCATGTCCAGCTATGATATGACGCTGGCGCTGGAGCAAGTGGCCGAACAGGAGCCACAGCCGGTTGAGCAAACAGCACCAACGGCCTACATCGACTTGGATGA
The DNA here is from genome assembly GCA_018903485.1 of Drosophila littoralis. Lineage (NCBI taxonomy): Eukaryota > Metazoa > Arthropoda > Insecta > Diptera > Drosophilidae > Drosophila > Drosophila littoralis. Next base: position 1,970,420 of record JAEIGF010000591.1, read on the forward strand.
GGACGAGGAAGAGGAGCAGCAGCAGCAGCAGCAGCAAGAGCATCAGCAGGTGGAGGAGGAGGAGCCGGTGCAACAACAACTACGAGAGCCAGAACAAGAAGAGGAACTAGAGGATGAGGATGAGGAGGAGGAGGAGCAAAGCTCCCATTCCAGCAACGAGGAGCCCGCCACCCTCAACTACAATCGCGACTCGCCCAGCTACAGTGTCAGCAGCGAGCTATCGGACATGTCGTCGTCGGGTGTGGTCGGCGGCACACGGCAAGCACGTCAGGATGCGCCGGTTTATTCGATTGTTGTGGAGTCCACCAATTCGATCAGCAACTCCCGCTCGCCCACCTCGCATACGCCGACCTCGTTTCTGCCCAGCGATACGAACGTCTCGCAGACATCGAGTCCGCCACGTGCGGCGCATGGCGGCGCCGCAGGTGGCTCCAATCGTTCGCTATATCGTGCCAACAGTCTGGAGACGGTGGATGATCTGGACACCACCAAGGGCTCCTTGGAGGAGGACGACGATTTGGACGAGGAGGACGAGTGCGTCATTGCGCTCGATGGCACCGAGGTGCGCGGCTACGTGGCGCGACCGGAGCCGCTGGCTGCCTGCAACAGCGCCGAGCTGTTCGCCTTCAAGCAGCACGACGAATCCGTGCTGCCGGCTACCCAAGTGCCATGCCCCTCGTTGGGCGCAACGGCCAACAGCGACTCGTACACCATCAACTTGGACAGCTTGGATAGCGCCGAGCTGCAACCGTCGATAGCACCAGTAGCACCAGCTGAACCAGGTGCAATTGTGTTGGTTGCTCCATCGGATGCCGGCTCCAGCAACCAGTCGGTGGCCACAGTCGCCTTTAGCGAGTACAGGGATCAACTGGATATGGAGAGGGAGCTGGCAGTGGCCGCTGCCAAGGCGACAGATCACGATGCCGAACTGGTTATGGATGTGGAGATGACAGAGGCACCTCCTGGCCCACTGGAGCAGCCCATTAGTCTAGATTCCGATGTCGAGTTCGATCCCTGCCTGACAATATCCGATACTGAGCAGGCGCCGGAGAAGGAGGAGGAACCGGTGCGCGTCTCTGCGGCCACATCCCTGCCCACAATTGAGGAGGCTGCCAGGCAGCCGCTGGTGCGCATCAAACGCACCCGCCAAAGCTTAACCGGAACACCGCCGGTGCCGGAGCGTAGCATACGGCTGCGCAGCGATGATCAGCGTCGCAGTGAATCCTCCAATCGTAGTACACCGTCACCAGTAACCGGACGCCAGCTGCGTTCGCGCCGCCGCAGCAGCAGCGCGGTCAGCGAGGAGCAGCTCACGCCCGACGGCCGCACAGCTGCAGCCGCAACGCCGCCGGTGGCACAGCAAACGCAAAGGCAAAGGCGTTTGCGAAGCGACGATTCTGTGGCCAGCACGCGTCGCGTTGTGCGCGGCAGCTCCTTGCCGCCCATCTCAACGGTGCCGGTGTCCACGCCCAAGCGACGGCAAAAGCTGTTGGCCCGGCCCTTGGAGGCAATTGAGGAGGCTGGCGAATCGCCTGCATTGCCGCGTACACGTTCGCGCACACATCTCAGCCAGCTGGCCAGCAGTCCGGCCGTGGGCAGCTGGGGTTCAGTCGTAGCCGCCGTCTCTGGACAGGAATCAGACAGCGGCACGCCCACACGTAAACCTCGCAGCTGCAGTGAGCCGCCGGCTTTAATGGCGGCAATGCTGCCCGCCAGGGCCAGACGTGGACGCAAACCCAGCGTCAGTGAGGAGCAGAAACAGGAGGCGCCGCCAGTCGAACCCAGGAATCTGCGCAGTCGACGCAGCACCTTGGACGTGCCGCCGGCTGAGCAGCCGCCTGCACCAGCAGCAGCAGCAGTAAACGTGCCCGACAGTAAGTGGGGCCTTAATGCCTAAAATGAGCCTTAACTATAATTATACATTTTTGCAGTAAGTGACGCCTCTGTGCCGCTCAAGAAACGGGGCCGATCCAAGAAGTAGAGCTGCCTTCACACACACGCACATCCATAACTTACTTATTTGGCAGAAGTTGATGCAAAATTTACATTTGCTTGGAATTTTGATTTTATTATTTTTTGGTTTGTTGTTAATCGGATTCAAATTGCCAAGACGCGGCAAAGTTATATTTGAAGCATCTGCATAGGGAATTTCAAACATTTTAAATGGAAATAACGACTGTTGGAATGTGTGTTTGGTGTTGCCCAATCGTTTTGGCAGTTTTAAACTTCAGTTGTTACACGGCCACGATATATCGATAACAGCGATGACTTCGTTGTTCGATTTCTGGCGGAAATAATCGATTGCACACATCGAACACAACAAAAATATAAATCTATTAAATATGTATTAAAAACCATTATAGTTATATACAATTATATACAACAGTTGAAAACATGAAAGTTGTCATTGGAGGGCAGGTGAACTAATGGATTTAGCGTGTCGCTTGCTGTGTCCCCAAATTTGATAATCTGATAAGATCAAAATTCAAAAACAATTACAAAGGCTCTCAAAATTTTCAATGTTGCCAATTGTTGGCATGTGCTTTTGGCGTTGCCCAATCGTTTGGCACAGCTTACCTGCATTTGTTACAATAAAACGATATATATCGATAACAGCAAGCGACGTTATCAAAGATCGATTGAGCGCTAAGTTTAAGTAGATTAAATATGTATTCAAATTCTTTATAGCTATATACAAATATATACAACAGTTTAAAACATAAACGGCAACAGGGCGGCAGGCAAGTGGGACATCATTAAAGCTAAACACTTTACGGTGGATGTCGTCTACAACTACACAGATACTTATACATATATTTAAATCTAACGGCTATGCTTATTGTTTATTTGTATTTGTGGGGGCACTGGGACTGGCATGGATCTGGGCCTAGACCAACGTGGACAGCTCATGCAGCGATATGGTTATGTTGCTCATGTCCAGCGTCGGCGGTATGCCTGGACTGACCGACCCGCTGGCCTCGCGTCCCATCAGGCAGCTACCATTGGCAGCAATGGCAATCGGTTTCGGAGTTGGCGGCGTCGCCGTCGCCGGGCGCACCAGGTACGGCGAATTGATGATGCCACCGATACCATTATTATTATTATTATTATTGGCGCTGGCAGCGCACAGCAGCGGATTGAAGCTGCCATGCGAATGATTGGGCGAGACGGGCGTCACCGATGTGGGATGATGCTGCAGCATGGAATGATGATTCTGTTGTCCATATAGCGGCATCACCGGCTGGCAGCCGGCATTGTTAAATAGCTGAACTGGCGGCAGCTGCGTTGCCGTTGAGAGCAGCGACATGTTCAGCGGCACCGGCGGACTCCGATAGCTGATGGTCTTCTCCTTTTGCCAGACGAACACGTTGTGGACCATGGCGCCGCCGCAGAAGACAATGCCCACGCCGATGAGGACGCTCGTGATGATCGCCGGCGTCGAATGGAAATGATTGAACGTGTACAAAATGATGCCGGTAAGAAATACGGGTATGGAGATGAAAAAGCCGCTGACAGCGCACGTCCGGCTCGCACTCGACTTTTCCAGATACTTGTTGTCCCGGCCATCGAACATGGGTGAGCGCAACAGCTTGACGGCAAACAGAAATTGTATAGCGCAAACGAGCAGGCAGCAGAGATTGAGGGAGAGCGACAGGGCGCACAGCGCCAGGGTCACATCATAGACGATGATGAAGTCCTCGCTGCTGATGCTGCGCGTTAGCGCATCCTCGCGGCTATTTGGCGAGATCTTTAGCAGAAAGATCAGCGAGAGCAGCGCCAACAGCAGGGAAACTGCAATGAGAATAATAAGTGAAATATAATCTTGAAATAAACCAGAAAGTTGTAGAATGTTACTTTTCAGCTTTTCAAAAACCAACTGATTTGCGCACAGAAAACTGTTAGGTGGCAACGCTGCCACAACGCATGATTATTACTGTTAAGCTGCCGCCAAGTGACAGCTTCAAATTGGCAATAGTCAATTGCACAAAATAAACTTTTATTTGCACTGCAAGCAACATCGAAAGATTCAAAAAAGAGCAAAGTGCGCAAAGTAAATTTCTCTCTTCTGTGATCGCCGAAATTAGCCGAACGTACTATTAGATGGCAGCGCCAGCCAGAATCGCATATATAGAAATGGCGCTAAAAAATGCCAAACAAGAAAAGTGCTGCCACTCACCCAAACAGAGCAGACCCAGACTGGTCAGCACTTCGCGCGGTCCTGGGCCGTGTTTTGTGGGCTTGACGCTCGCCTGCAGCACAGAATTTGGATTAATGCCCAAATTGTTGCAGTGGCTATAATTGTGCATGTTGTTATTGTTGTTGTTGATGTTCATATTGTTGTTGTTGTTATTATTGTTGTTATTGTTGTGCAGTGGATGCGGGGGCAGGTGTTGCGGCTGCTGATGGCCGCCGCTGCTGCTGCTGCTGGCCAGCATATGCTGGTTCGTGTAGGTGTGATGATGCAGACTGTTCCCGTTACAATTACCGTTGGGCGTCAGCGGCGTTAACGGCTTCATCGGCGCCGTTGCAATATTCAGCAGCGTCGATCCATTGCCAACGCCCCCAACCCCCCGCAATGCACCGTTCAGCAGTGTTGCGCTGCACGCGGACGCATTCAGCGCGGATATATTGAGCGGCTGCGGCGGTCGCAGGTGTATATTGCGTGCGGTGCTCGCAACGGCAGCTGCTGCCGGCGTTGGTGAAGCGCCCGCCGCTGCCGCTGCCGCCGCCGCCGCCGCTGCTGCTGTTGCTGCGGCTGCGGCTGCGACAGCGACTGCGCCTGGCACGGGGCTGGTGGCGTTTGTGGCTGTTGTTGTTGTTGTTGTTGCCGCCGACGCTGAGGGTGGATTGCTGCTGCTGCTGCTGCTATTGTTGTTGCTGTTGTTGTTGTTGTTGCTGTTGCTGCTGTTGCCGTTGGCCGTGCGCAGCAGCTGGCCGTTGACGGGCGCCGCGGCAGTTGCCGTGCTCGCATTCGAGGCGTGCTTCAGCATTTCCTGTCCCTGCTTGCTCTGCTTCTTCCTACTCCACTTGCTATGTTTTGCTGCCGTTTGACACCTGCGACTGCGGCGGCTTCTCCTGCTGCTGCTGCTGCCTGGCTAAGTCTGTTCCTCACAGTTCCACGGGTGGTTCACATAATGATTGCCTTGTGCCGCGGTGTCTATGCAACTGGAACGATATTTACAAGAATAAAACAATTATAATAATAATAATAATAAGAAAACTACTAATACAAACGATAATATTCGATATACTATACACAAACTGTTCAATACTGCGTGATTGACTGACTGACTGACAGATCGACTGACAAACTGACTAAAGATTGACTGACTGATCGTCTGACAGTCTGATCGAAGGTGTGACTGATCGATTGATTGACTGACTGATCGACTGACTGGCTGTCTGATTGACTGACTGACTGACCGCATGACGGACTGATCGACGGACTGATTGACTGACTGATTGTCAGTTTCATCGAGAGACGATCCGATGACTGATTTTTGATTGACGGACGGACTGATTGTCTGATTGACTGACTGTCAGATTGACTGACTGACAGATCGACTGACAAGCTGACTAAAGATTGACTGACTGATCGTCTTTGATTGACTGACTAAATGACTAAAGACTGGCTGACTTACCGACTGATTGACGAACTGGCTGTCTGATTGACTGACTGACCGCATGACGGACTGATTGACGGACTGATTGGCGGACTGATTGACTGACTGATTGTCAGTTTCATCGACAGACGATCCGATGACTGATTTTTTGATTGACGGACTGACTGTCAGGTTGACTGACTGACTTACTGACTGATTGACGGACTGACTGATCGGTTGACGAAATGATCGACGGACTGACTTGTTGATTGACTGACTGATTATCAGTTTTATCGACAGACTGTCCGATCGACGGACTAACTGACTGATTTTCTGATTGACGGACTGACTGTTTGATTGACTGACTGACTGATTGACTGACTGACTAATTGTCTGATTGACGGACTCACTGGTTAATGACTTACTGACTGACTGATTGTCTGATCAACATACTGACTGTCAGATTGACTGACTGTTTGATTGACTGACTGACTGATTGATTGCAAGAGCTGGACAGCTAATAATTCGACTGTAGTCCACTTACGCTCTACAGATTAAATATATAAATTTATATAATATATAAACTTCACGCAACTGACCAAGATATACCCAAAGTCAAATCTCACAAACGGAGGATCGCCATGGAACCGAGCTATTCCCCACTACTCCGCCCCATTCATTTGGCTGGGCACCGTTTTAATGACTTTCTTCAGCGTTTTTTTTTATCATGCAGCCAAAGGCTAGGCAGATGCTCGAATACTTAGATACACGTACTAAATGCAGAGCCATTCGCACGCTCAGCTTGGGCTGGAAATTGCCTCCAAGAATTAAGTGGCTAAAAACACGTAGAGTCAAGTTTCCCAAGAATATGAGCTGACTTTTCATACTTAAGATTTACCTTATACTCAAACAATATTATCCTTGGCGAACTTATGCGGAAAACACAATTCAAATTAATTAAGCACAACTTTTAGCTGACCAAAGCCAGTTCGTTGTCTTCGATAATACCCTGCCGATGGGTATAACAATTCGTTCATGACTTCTCGAAAAACAAATATTTATATCTATTTGTTTATCAAAGTAAATAATTGAGGCAAAAGTTAAGTTTTATGCAGCTAACATAGGAGAAAAAGTCTATCTATATCTGTCCCTATTCGCATTTCGGGAAAACAAATCAAACTCTTCTTTAGAAAGTTCCAGAAAAGAATAAATTGAACCCCGCAAAACCCTATCTACCAGTAAATGCGTTTTTTTTGTATTCATGTTTGGTCAAAGTCTCGAAAACTATTTAACTACATTGCAGATCGTTTTATATGATATCGAAGTTTAAGCTCTTGCCTTTTTTGTTTTCAAAACTCTACAATTAAAGTATAAAAACCTAAACGGAATCATGTTCAGCAAAAAGTAACTATTTTCAGCGATCATTAGCCGCAAACAGTTAACATTTTAAATGTTAAATGTAAATGTAAATGTAAACGGTAATGTAAATGTAAGCGTGAATGTAAATGTAAATGTACTGTAAAATGTTAATATTTATACATCTGTTCAAGTCAAACAAAGTTTAAAGTTAGTTCTGTTATGTTTAGCTTCCTTTTTTTAACAGTCCGCTGTTAAGCTAAGCTACCGTTTTTCTAGCGACGGCTGGCAACGCTGAACCGTGAACCGAACCAGGGACAAATTGTTTTCGAGCCTGCAGCCCTGGCTAATAGCTGCAAGGACAAATTGTTTTCGAGCCCGCAGCCCTGGTTATGCAAGTGACAGTTAAAAGCAATAACAGTATATGCATCTTCTGCTCGGCAAGGGTATTGCAACTTCGACCAACTGCACAGCAGGGTATTTTCTCTCGTCTTTCTTTTTCGTTTTGTTGTTTTACACGAATCCACAGATGAGTTGAGGCGAAATTTTTGATTGCCTTGCAATTTGGCACATGCACAAAACACCGAAAAAAAGCATATAAAAAAAAAATATATACCAATATGTATATATGTACGTATATATGTGTTTGTACATATGTATGTATGTATGTATGTATGTATGGTAAACACAGTTTGGGGCGCTGCAGTGCAATTTGGCGAGTTGTTAAACAAGTTTACCTTTTTGTTGTATGTTTTTGTTGTTGTTGTTGTTTTTTGTTGTTTCTTTAATTTCCGTTCGGCGGCTGTGACATTTGCCTAGCCATGGCTGAGTTAATTTAAAAAAAATGCCAAAATCCGCGTAGCCAGCAATTGAAAATGTTGAAATGAAAATGTATCGATGGACGGGTCTAGGCCAAGCTGGGCCACAGCGGCGGCATTTTCTGGCCAAGAGATGTGGTTCGAAGCGCGACGCAGCGGGTTTGAGGCACGAGCAGCAACTGGACGGACAGAGCAAAACAAAACGGCCAAGCGGAGAGTCAGGCTGCCATCGCTGTGTGTGTGTGTGAGAGAGAGAGAGTGTGCGTGTGTGTGTGTGTGTGTGTGTGCGACAAGTGAACGATGAGCGATCAAGTGACAAAGAACAACTATCAGTCGCCGTCGCCAGCTCCGCAGTCGGCATCAGCCGTTGGTTCTAGCCGCAGGGGCTGCTGCTGCGGCTGCGTCCACTATTCGCATAACCAGTTAACAGGGCAACACACACGCACACGCACACTCATACACACACACACACATGCACAAGCACGTGCGCATGTGTGCGCAGGGAACGAGCCACACAGACAGACACTCGGCGCGAGATAGAGCGAGCGCGCGAGCTGAACGCAAGGCTGACGCCGCCGCACCGTGGTGCACATGCGCTTCCTTCTTGGCAGCATACTTGGCTTAAGTTCAGGAGCGTGTGAGCAAACGAGCCGGATCGTTCGAATAACTGTAAGTGTGACCGTTTTGTTAGTTAGCGATTCGAAAGCGAACAATTGAAATTATTTACCGAATAAAACTCAAAATCACAAAATACAACAAAAATAAATAAATGTTGATGCACTGTGCAACAAGCAAATAACCTGAAACTGATCGGCGCACTGTCTATGCTGCACATCTGCAATTGTATCTGTGTGTGTGTGTGTGTGTGTGTGTGTGTGCCAGGTATAGGCAAAATGAGCGCGTGTTGGTGTGCCACAAGCAACAACACAAACAGCGGCAGCGGCGGTAGCTTCAACTTGCTAAGCCGCATTCCACGAGTTCCGGCTGGATCTGGATGGGGCACAGGGCGTGCGCTCTTTTGCATTAGCTAGGGAGCTCTCGGCGTCTGGTTGTTGCTGTAGCAACTTGCCACATAACAACATTCTGTGTCTACTTCAACTTGCATACCAAACATTCATCGCACATGTACATTAATGCATACATACATACATACATATGTACATACATATACATATAGATTTTCGTAATGAACATTTTATAACCGAAACTTATCTTCTTTTCTGTATCATATTAACGGACGGAGCATATTTGTTTTTTTCGTTTTTCGTTTATTGCAAAAGTACAATTTTCATGGGAGAGCAAAATATTTGACGGTTGCATTTGACATCTTTTTCATAATTGTAACGCTTTTTAACAGTCAAACAAGTTGTTGGCGTTGCCACAACTTTTGTGAATAGATTTCGACACAAAATTGTCAGTGACATGTGGTCACACCTATCGCATCGAGCCAGAACAAAATTGATCGGTTGGGCAGCACTGTTGCATCTATCGGCCGACCGCCATTAATTATCGGCCGTCTATCGCCTTACCTCACGCATTGTAATAATATTGACGAAGACCATCGTCATTCCGTTGTTAATCTCTAAGTCGTATTTTTACTGGTTTATATCGTAATAATTTTCACTGCCAAATACAAAATGACTGACCCGAGCAAATTGTTTGTTGCTGTGGTCTGTTCATCAAACATGAATCGCTCCATGGAGGCGCACAATTTTCTAGCAAAAAAGGGCTTCAATGTGCGCTCCTACGGCACCGGTGAACGGGTCAAGCTGCCCGGTCTCGCCTTTGACAAGCCCAACGTTTACGAATTTGGGACCAGCTACGAGGAAATCTACCGTGACCTAGAGTCAAAGGACAAAGAATTGTAAGTTTTGCAATTGCAATTGCGGCCAAACACCTCATGTTGATATTTCTGTCAAACGTTGCAGTTACACACAAAACGGGCTGCTGCACATGCTGGACCGGAACCGGCGCATCAAAAAATGTCCGGAACGCTTTCAAGAAACCAAAGAACAATTCGATATTATAATAACTGTAGAGGAGCGTGTTTACGATTTGGTTGTGATGCACATGGAATCGATGGACTCGGTGGATAATCGGCCCGTTCATGTGCTAAATGTCGATGTTGTCGACAATGCGGAGGATGCACTGATGGGCGCATTTTTAATCACGGACATGCTCAATTTGGTAAATTCAATTCGCTCGCACACGCCTATTTGAACAGATGTTGTTTACAGCTAATGTACCCCCTTCCCCCCTGTCCATTTTTTTTTTTTTTGTGCGCTGGTCACTTTCAGATGGCGAAATCGAATGATATCGATAATGATATCGATGAAATGATACAGGAATTTGAGGAGCGAAGAAATCGCGTGATTCTGCACTCTGTACTCTTCTACTGACAGCCGAGGAGGCCTGTTAACGGTACATGCCCAAACAATCACCTGCGCTCCACTGACCATAGAAATCGCGATCGAGATCGAGACTTTAAGATTTGTATATATGATGAGCAGATCGATTATTTATGTCTACCAATAGGACGGGGAGGAAACCAACAACAAGTCGAATTTTCGAACAACAACAACAAAAATGATACAATAAAATTGTAATATGTGTTAACTGCATGTGCTATACATTAATATATATAGTTATACACACACACATATATATATATATATATATATATATATTATACAGATATATATATATATTAGAACGCGGCTTTAGACTCTTGTCCTACACAAATCGTGCTAAAATTATTGTAATTTTATTTTGTTCTCAACGTTTATTTCTAGTTTGATTGTAAATATAAATCAAAGAACTATTTCGATATGCATTATAATCGACTACGATTTGGCATGTTTAATCTAACTGCCTCGAACGTACACCTGCTGTTACCTATTCTAGATGTTCGTGCTCTCTAAACTTAGCTCGAAGAATTTTACACAAAATAGACAAAATACACAATTCTTCAAATTTGTACATATGTTTAATGCGACTGACTGTAGGTAAACTATTCGAAATTTTTAAAAAAAAAAAAAGGTAAATCAAAAACAAATTGCAAATAGTCTATTTTTCAGCATTTCATTTTAAAGCTCAATTTTCGTAATAAAAAAAAAAACACAACTAAATCAATGTTTGAAAAATTTTCGTCTCTTTGGTTTCCGAAAAAAAAAATTAACAAAATAATTGCAAATTTTTTTCAATTTGATTTGAAAAGCACAAAAAAATAAAAACAAATTCTGTTCAAAAATATTCTTTAATAGCAGGAATATGTTCGTTAAGCGAGCATTTACTGTACGTACACATACCGTATCATTCGTAACATTCGCAACATTCGCAACCTTCGTATCATTCGTATCATTCGCAACATTATCAGTATCCATTACGCACACGATAAGCCAAGTGTTTGCGATTTGTCGGCTTTGCGTTTACATATGTTCATTTCATTCACCTGTTGATGGATTCGCGGCTTTTGCGAGGCGCTGATAAGCGTGTTTTAACACACACACACACACGCGCGCACACACATGCATATGCCTAGTCAGACACACATGTATTGGTGAATCATCAGCTTTGAAGAAGACCTTTAAAAATCCTCTGTTGGTGGTAATCACATTTCTCATATGGCAGCCCGGCAACCAAATCTTGCCGAGGGCTGTTCCAACAGTTTGTGGAACGTTACGAACTGTTAACTGTTCGTTAATATAATAAAAGTAGAATAATTTTTTACTAGCCGCAAAAGTTTAACTCAAATTAAATTTCCTTCTAATTTCACCCACAGCAGAAAGTGTAAAAATTACCAGTTAGAATTAAATCATGCTTATATTCGCGTTTGTTTATATTCAATGTAATTTGATTACATCCACATAAGCTTAGCATTTTGAGCTTTCGCTGCGTATAACAGGTGAGTGCATTATTTTTCTACATACATATGTGTGCATACATTGGCTCTAGGTCTAGGTCCATGTAAATGTAAATGTAATCACAGCCGTGACGCTGCAGAATGGTCGTATTTTACAATTTGAAAGGCATTTTTGTTGTTTATGCTTTGTGGCAACACTGGCTACTACGCGGCTCTCATTTTCGAGAATGAGTTGGCACACACACACACCGACACACTGCTGTGTGTGGGCGTGTGTCCGTGTGTGTGTGTGTGTGTGTCCGTGTGTGTGCGGTGTGTGTGTGTGTGTGTGCTGTTATGCACAACAGAGAACCGGCACATTGGCCGCAACTGCCGCATTCAAGCTGAAAAATATCAAAAGTTTGTGCGCTCTCTTTTTTTGTTTTTGCTTTTTTCTTGGCTGTTGTTTTTACAAGGCGTGCGCTTGTATTGTTGTTGCTGTTGTTGTTGTTGTTGTTGTTGCCGCTGGCATTGCCCATTGCCGCTGCTTCATGTGCGCTTTGTACATTTGCTTTGGCGCATTCGCGCTGCGATCGTGTTAAGCTACATATCGTTTCTTTTGGAGGGCTCTGGCGGCGCTCAAATAAATAAATAAAACAAAAACTTGCAAACAACAACACAAAAAGACAAACAAAAATATATATATATACATATATACATATATATATATATATACGTATAAACAGCTCGTTCACGTTGCGCTTGCGTGCAAGTGCAGCTGTGTGCGTGTGTGCGTGTGTGTGTGTGCGTGCGTGTTGCCAACCGTCGCTGAAATCACAATTTCGTAGACTTGACCTTTATTTAAATTATTGGTCAAAAGCTTGACAAATTGTTTTAGCCTTAATTACCGCAACCCGAAGAAGCACACAAACACAGCAAGCGGCATTATTTGTCCTATTTGCCAAAATTACAATATATATATATATATATATATCAACTTTAAGCAACGCTGTCAACAAAATAAGTAAAAGTAAACAAATAATTTCACTCAGCTAACAGAGCCATCCATGTTAAAAATGGGTAAGTCTCTAGTCAAATACGATATACGCTTACGATATGCGATCCTCAATGAATGCAATGGCGTGTGTGGGAACGGGGCTGGGGGAAGGGGGCTTGTGTGTAAGCTGGTAAACGCAACAGGTGTGTGTGTGAGAGAGGGAGAGAGAACGCCCTTCAAATTGTATTCTTCAGCCAAAAGGGTCACCTACAAAGTGGCGGCGGCGGCGGCGGCTTATCGCAATTCCAATCACTTTACCTCACTCCGCAATTATCTGCTGTTCTCTTTGCTGTTGTTGTTGCTGTTGTTGCTTTTGCTGTTATTCACATTCACTTCAAAGATTAGTGCGCCAATGTTAACCTTTCAAGTTAAAGTTGAAGAGAGAGAGAGAGCGAGAGAGAGAGGGAGAGACAAAGAGAGCGCAATGGCATTGAGAGTTAGCCAATGTTAATGACATTGAAAATGTACACGTACATAATGTACACATATGTATATAAATGGTTTACATACCTGCGGCTGTATGTGTGCCTTTGCATGTGCATGTGCATGCGTAAGCCTTTCAAACTGTGCTCCAATGCCTTGTCAAATCCAATGCCAATGCCAAACACGATGCTGAGTCATCTGCGCAGGAGCTGAGAAATGACAAAGATAATGAGAACAACAAGAAATGACAGTCAAAAGTGAAGAAAAACAATAACAACAACAAGCTGATCTTCATGCAAATACATATGTACTTATATTCATTCATCACAGTTACAGTGTTCACACGCTCAGTTAGAACTCGCTCTGAAAAGTGTTGCCAAATTGCGAAAGAAAGGCAAAAACAAAAATATTATTGAATATATTCATAAAATTCGTAATATCATTGGGAGAAATACGAAAAAAAAGGGTTAAAAATGTTTAAAAAAAATTAGGTATTTTTATAATAGATAAGTTTCTTTTTCTAAGCTCTTGGCTTACATACATTGAGTAATAAATATATATCTGTTTATTACTCAATGGCTTACATATTATTATCAAAATTCCTTGGATCATTTTTACAAAGAGAATTCTCTGTTATTAGATCATTTCGATATTTTCAGAATATATATTTCTTTTCTATTATTATTCTTTAAATTGGAAATGTAGAAGCTTAGATCGACAAATTCTGTGAGGCTCTAGGAATATTATTATTCTTGGGATCGTGAGAAATTAGCTTCTACAAAGATCATAGACAATAACTTACCTTTAAAATAGAGTTGATTTTAGCCAAGAAAAGCTTTAGAAATTGTCCAAAATGATTGTCACACAGTTCCCAACTTTTTCTGTTCGGGCCAACGATCCTAACTATCTGATCTTGTGATGTGCACTAAACTTGAACTTGAACAGTTTTTGTTTAGTTTTGCGTTAGACAAAATTGTTTTTGTTTTCAATATTATCAATTGTGGAAATCTTGAAGCACGTACTACTTGTGGCCCGTATCTATTCGAGTACTCTGTGCACTTTTGAGTATTTTGTGCATTTTTCGAATAAAAAAACTAAATAGAAGAAAAAAATATCCGAAAAACGATGTGAACAAATCGCGCGACCGAACGATTTCCGTCTCGGTTCGGGCTACGACTTTCAGCTGTTATTGCCCCCCCCCCACAGATATATATATATATGTATGTATATACACCTATATATGTGTGTGTGTATATGTGCACTTATCTGGCATACAGGTAAGAGCTGGGGCCAAGATATAGTCGGCTGAAAGTCAAGCTATTTATTACGCATCTGAAAGCGCATCGAACGATACGCGCCGACATAGAGCTGACCTCCAGATCCAGATCAATATCAGAGCAGGAAGCATCTGAGATTGAACCCGAGTCCGAGTCTGAGATTGAAACCGAGTCTGAGATTGAGCCCGAGCCCGAGTCTGTCCAAGCCCGAGTCTGAGATTAAGCCCGAGCCGGAATCTGAGCCTGAGATTGAGATTTAGCCCGAGACCGAGTTCGACTCCTAGTCCCTTAGCCTGGTCCCGTATCCTGGTAGTAGGCTCTACTCGCTGGGTTTTAGTTATCGGATCGACATCTCTTTGCATTGATCTCTTTTAGAGTGCAACAGTTCGCAGTCCAGCGGTCACCTGGACCGGATCATCAAGAGCCTCAACTCCTCGACAATGATATGCGAGGGCACGCAGTTCGATGGCAAGCTGCCGCACACCTTTGTCGTCTTTGGCGCCTCCGGCGATCTGGCCAAGAAGAAAATCTATCCCACATTATGGTGGCTATACCGCGACGATCTGCTGCCCAAGCCGACCAAAATCTGCGGCTATGCGCGCTCCAAGCTGACGCTCGACGAGCTCAAGGCCCATTGTCACACATACATGAAGGTACGTACGTTCCAGCCCGAAAATGGCCTTTGGACTCCATTTTTTTATTGCATTTTCTTTTCTTTCCTTTCTTCGCAAATTTCCTCCTTTTTCTCTTGTTAAAAGTTTCTGTTCATCTTGAAAAGTATCAAAAATTTGTATATTATAAAAAGTTCCCTTGAGCAGCTTTTACCGTCATTTTTAGGTCCAAAAAGCCAAAAAAATTAAATTTATTGCATTTTTTTCAACTTCTAAATTTTGAGAAATAAAAATAATTTTTTAAATATTTTTTAAGATGAAAAAGCAAATATTTAAAAAAAATGTAGGTCCAAAAAGCCAAAAAAAAATATAATTTATTGCATTTTTTTCAACTTCAAAATTTTGAGAAAAAAAAAAATTTTTTTGTATATTTTTTATGATGATGAAAAAGCAAATATTTAACAAAAATTTAGGTTTAAAAAGCAAAAAAAAATATAATTTATTGCATTTTTTCAACCTCAAAATTTTGAGAAAAAACAATTTTTTTATATATTTTTTAAGATGAAGAAAAACAAATATTTTAAAATAAATTTTGAGAAACTTTAATACAAATATGTCTCCAGCAGGAGACGAACAGGGATATATATATATGTATATATATATCTTTTTTGTAGTCCAACTTTTTTTTGATATTCGCATAGATTCGACTAATAAATATCGAAATGGGCAGCACTGTCTCGGACCAGGGCCCAAAAAAATGTGGTTCACGGTTCGAACAACATTGAGGTTCGGTTCGTGAACCCAGTTTTTCGGTTTCTTTGAGCTTTTTTTTTTAAAAAAAGGAAAAAAAGAAAAATAATTGGATTTAAGCTTCGGTTCAGAGCTAAACTGAAAGTAGTAATAAATTGGGGGTTTGAACCAGCACTTACCCCAATTGACATACCGTCTTCTTCTTCTTCGTAATGCAGGTGCAAGCCAATGAGCAGGCGAAATATGATGAATTCTGGAGCCTGAACGACTATGTGGCCGGTCCGTATGATGTAAGCAGTGGCTATCAGCTGCTCAACCGGCAGCTGGAGAAGATTGAGAACGGATGCAAGGCGAATCGCATCTTCTACTTGGCCCTGCCGCCCACCGTCTACAACCAGGTGACGCTCAACATCAGGAACATTTGCATGTCCACGCGGTAAGCAGAGAGAGGCACAGCTTCGATAATCCTTCCTCATCCCTCTCTCTCTCTCTCTCTCTCTCTCCCTCTCTCTCTCTGGCAGCGGCTGGAATCGCGTGATCGTGGAGAAGCCCTTCGGTCGGGACGATGTCAGCTCGAAGGCGCTAAGCGATCATCTGGCTAGCCTCTTCGAGGAGGAGCAACTGTATCGAATCGATCACTATTTGGGCAAGGAGATGGTCCAGAATCTGATGACCATACGCTTCGGCAACAAGATACTCAGCTCGACCTGGAATCGGGAGAACATCGCCTCCGTGCTGATCACATTCAAGGAGCCATTCGGCACCCAGGGACGCGGCGGCTACTTCGATGAGTTCGGGATTATACGCGACGTGATGCAGAATCATCTGCTGCAGATACTCTCGCTGGTGGCCATGGAGAAGCCGTGCAGCTGCCATCCGGACGACATACGCGACGAGAAGGTCAAGGTGCTCAAGTGCATCCAGCCGCTGCAGCTGAGCGACATGGTCCTCGGCCAGTATGTGGGCAATCCCAATGGCAAGACGGAGGACGAGCGCACCGGCTATCTGGACGATCCGACGGTCAGCGATACCTCGACGACGCCCACCTATGCGATGGCCGTCATCAAGATCAACAACGAGCGCTGGCAGGATGTGCCCTTCATTTTGCGCTGCGGCAAGGCGCTGAACGAACGCAAGGCCGAGGTGCGCATCCAGTATCAGGATGTGCCCGGCGACATTTTCGAGGGCAGCTCCAAGCGCAACGAGCTGGTCATACGCGTCCAGCCCGGCGAGGCGCTCTACTTCAAGATGATGACCAAGAGTCCCGGCATCACCTTCGACATCGAGGAGACCGAACTGGATCTGACCTACGAGCAGCGCTACAGGCACTCCTATCTGCCGGATGCCTACGAGCGTCTCATCTTGGACGTCTTTTGCGGCTCCCAAATGCATTTCGTTCGCTCCGACGAGCTGCGCGAGGCGTGGCGCATCTTTACGCCCATTCTGCACAAGATCGAGCGCGAGCAGACGCCATCGATTCCATACCAGTACGGCTCCCGCGGCCCCAAGGAGGCCGATCGCAAATGCGAGCAGAACAACTTCATCTACTACGGATCCTACAAATGGCACGGCAACAATCCCAGCACATCCAATCTCTGAGTGCGCTGTGCGCCCGGCCCGGATCCGACTCGGTCATGGACTTACCTTACACTTACCATAGCTACATATATTTCTTTATAAATATGCCTTTTTTTCATTGCTAGCGGTTAATTCTAATTTTGGTTTTTATAACACATTTTTTTTTTTTATTAAATTTATAACAAATTTAATTTTGGACTACATAAAAACTTGGCGCCTGTTTTCAATTTTTTAATAGGGAACTCTAGGGAATTTTCTAGTTGGGAACTCCGCTTACCAACACTGGAAATCAGCTCGAATCCGTTATTCGAATCGTTTGTGTTTGAATTATGAACCGAATCTTGAAACGAACAAGAAACAACTAAACTAAAAGTCTAACAAATCAAAAGATTATTTTTATGGGCTAATGGAATATATTTAACACAACTTGAAAACAAGTTTTGACAAGTTTTGGATTTTGCGGAAAAACATACATACATACATACATACATACATACATACATGCATACATACATTCATACAAACATACATACAAACATACTAACATACACACATACATACATATATACATACATACATACACACATACATACACACACACATACATACACACATACATACATACATATATACCTACATACAAACATACAAACATATATACATACATACATACATATATACAAACACACAAACATAAAGACATACATATATACATACATACATACATACATACATACATACATATGTACATACGTATGTACGTGCATGCAAACATACAAGCATATATATAAACATAAATACATAAATACATTCATACATATGTACATACATACATACATATGTACATACATACATACATAAATACATACATACATAAATACATACATATAACCAAAAAAATAACAACAAAAATAAAAAAAAAAATACAAAAAAATCACTACTCTACTAGCAAAGCATGAAAATCTGCATAGCCTACTTGAATTCTTGAGAATCGAGGAGGAGAGCACTTGGTAGAAATTCGTTTTATTTGAATTTACAGCACAGCGACAATTAAGCTTCGTCTGCGTTTGGTATGAGAAAACAAACTTGCGTGCATCCATATATGCATGTACGTAAATGCATGCATACTCTAACACACACACACAAACACATATACATACATACATACATACATACATACATACATCCATACATACATATAATACTAATATGCCTTAGTACAAAATGATTGTTTAATATAATATTATAAAGCAGATACGATAAAAGATTATATTGCAATTTTATTTGGAAACTCGACCGATTTTGAGGAATTTGTTTATATATATATATGTATATATATATATATAGATATATTAATTATTACGCTTAAAAAAAGTTCTACTCAAAATGGAACTTTGCAAAAGGAAAGGTTGCAATCCTCGTTCGGAATTCGAATTGACCTTATGGAGGTTTTTTTAATGGAATTACAAACTAATTTTGTTAAAAAAGATTGAATTCTACTTAGAGAAAATATTTTAAGAAATAACCTAACCTCAATTGAGACTGAAATCATTTCAATTTAGTGCTAAAAATAATAAAATTGTTAAATATAACAAAAAAAAACAAACTTCGTTTTTATTCTTAGTGATATTTTGTTCAATTTGTGTGGTTATGTTTCACAACAATTTTTGGCCTTTGGTTTTAAACAATTTTTACAAACAAATTGCAAAAAAAAAACAATGAGGTAGAAAACTAAAAGCTAACAATATTCTAACTAAACAATATTTGAATAAATACAAATGGTTAACAGAATGTTTTTATATACAGGTGCAAGGATTATACATATTTGACGAACTGTAGTTCGAGATTCGAGAAAAAAAGCAGAACTTGTTCTATCTACAATTGAGTAAAAAGCAGAGGTAGAAGAAGGGAGGGAGGGGAGGAGAGGGAGGGAAAGAGAGTGAGAGAGAGAGAGGAGAAGACAAAGGGAAAGGAAGGGTGAGAGAGAGGGACAAGGGGAGAGAGAGAGAGTGGGACAGGGAGAGAGAGAGTTGCAGAGAGGAGAGAAAGAGAGAGAGAGGGACAGGGTGCGTGGGAGAAAGAGGGACAGGGAGAGAGAGCGATATAGAGAGAGAGAGAGAGAGAGAGAGAGAGAGAGAGAGAGAGAGAGAGAGAGAGAGAGAGAGAGAGAGAGAGAGAGAGCGATATAGAGACCAAGAGAGCCCTCGACATCTATAGAGAGCAAGAGAGCTCTCTATATCCAGGCTCTTCGGATAGCGAGAGAGTCTCTCGCTCGATAAAGAGAACGATAAGGAGAGCGATATAGAGACCAAGAGAGCTCCTCTACATCTATAGAGATGTAGCTCTGTACATCTATAGAGAGCAAGAGAGCTCTGTATATCGCTCTCCATATCGTTCTCTGTATCGAGCGAGAGAAAGAGAGACTCTCTCGCTATCCGAAGAGCCTGGAACAAAGTCGGATCGAACTGCTTTGGCGTAAAGATGTCCCGGCGATTTTATGGACATTATCTTGGAGGCGTCACATAGGCCGTGTCCGCCGGCGCCTGCCTGGGCTGCATCCGTATGTAGTTCGAGGCGAAGTGCACGTGCGGCACGGGCTTGGACTCCGCCGCGGGCAAAGCGGCTGTGCTCGGTGCCAACTGCATGGGCACATAGCCCGTTTGGGGGAGCAGCATGTCCGTTTGGAGGAGCAGCACGTCCGTTTGGGGGATCAGCACGTCCAGCGGCTTGAAGTTGCCACGGAGCACGGCTGGCATCTCCAGCAGCAGGGCGGCGCCGGAGTCGGCGCCAATGCTGGTCTCTGCCACGCCTCTGCTGGGCAGCTGCTCGGGCCGTTTGCCGGGCAGCAGCTGCTCCAGCTCCTGCTGCTGCTGCGGCGGGGGGCTGTCCACACCGACGGGCAATACGACATCAATGTCGGACATCGTACGGAACTTGTGCACAATCACGTATATGAAGACGCCCAGCACGACCAGGGCAACGATGCCCTGCAGGTTGTGCATCCAGTCGACCTGGGCCCCAGCGTTCAGGCTGAGTAGCGTGCCATAATGCCATTCCAGCCAATGGATGCCGCCGCTGCCGGTGCTGTACGGGCCGTAATTGGCCGAGACGCCCCACTCGTACGAGTCCAGACGCAGCTTGCCGTTCTCGTAGTAGCACCTGGTCGGCAGCAACAGATCCATCGACTCAATGGCCAGCGTCTCGTTGCAATGGCTGCGATCCGTCACATTCGAGCTGCACCAGTAGACGGTATAGCCCACCAGATCGTCGCTCTGCTCCGGCGGCTCCCAGCTCAAGCTGCCCGACGTCTTCGACCTGTTCACGTTCCGGGGTATCCGCTGGCCGGGCTGCACCAGCTGCGGTATCAGTATCTGACTGCTGTTCGTCGACATCCCCGCCATGTTCCGGCTGCTTATGACGACTATATAGCTCTGCTCGGACGGCTTCACATCCCGGATTATGGCCATATTGGACTCGACCGCAATCTTTGCCTGCCTGCAAAATAGTTCGATATACAATAATATAATAATAGTTCGCGAACCGATCCTAACAAAAATTCGAACCGCGAACCGAACCAGCTATCATTTGAAATCCGATCTGGCAACCCTGGCAATCGATAAATGTGAAATGAATCAAAAATAAATTGATTATTTGATTGGTTCAAATGCAAATTTGAATACCCTGAAAACGCCCATTGAATATGTGCAAAATGGGGTATGATGATTCTGCGGAAGTGTATGTAACAGGCAGCCGGAAGCATCTGCAAGCCCATAAAGTATATATATTCGTGATCAGCATCAATAGCCGAAACGATCCGTTCGTCCGTCCGTCCGTCCGTCCGTCTGTCCGTCCGTCCGTCTGTCCGTCCGTCCGTCCGTCCGTCCGTATTTAATACATACGGAATACAAGAACAATATTTTTTCAGAAACCTGAAGAGCTTGAGACTTCTGCACAGAGTTTTTTTTTCGATAATCGATAACTTTGCACGTTGCCAAGCAATCGATAAAAATCGTTATCGAAATCCTGTTTATTTGAGTAAATCTCTACGGTTTCAAAAGCTAGAATCGCCAAAATTGACATGTAGCTCCTGGAAAAGTATATACATATATCTACCCCTCGTAGAAGAAGGTACAGGGTATTCACTGGTCGGGCACGCCCGTCGCATCATCAAATTCTTCTTATTTTACGTGCCTTTTTGCGAGTGTGAATTGGCACTCAGAAAAGGCACGTAATATATGATTAATTTCGGTAAGGCCCTATTAGTTTTTATATTTTTTTTATTATTATTGATTTCTCGAACGGCTTTCTGTTCATTTTCCGTGCTCGACTAGCAGATACCCTACACCCGGAATTTCCCTGCCCCCAATCTATGTAGGGGAAATGGATTCTATTGAATATTATTATTGATTTCTCGAACGGCTTTCTGTTCATTTTCAGTGCTCGACTAGCAGATACCCTACACCCGGAATTTCCCTGCCCCCAATCTATGTAGGGGAAATGGATTCTATTGAATATAATGATTGATTTTGTAATCAAATTTTAGTGCTCGACTAGCAGATACCCTACACCCGGAATTTCCCTGCCCCCAATCTATGTAGGGGAAATGGATTCTAGCTCACTTTCGGAGCTTATAGTCCGATCTTTAGGAAGATTGCCGGGCAAATCTCTTGAGGATTAGCACTCGTTCGCTCGAAGCGAAAGGCTGGCAAGAATTTCGTGCAGTGTAGCGGCAACGAGAGCGGCCCGATAAGGATTGTTCGCGATTGTTCTGAAAGCTGACTCACTCGACGAGCTGGTCATCGCTGGCCTTGAGGACGCGCACATGGTAGACGAACTGTGGACCATTGTGCTCCAGCTGCTCGAGCTGCTGCCAGTAGACGCGCAGCTCGTTCGGCTGATGCGGATTGCGATGATAGCCCGACGGCCAAACGGCGGGCGGACGTGCCGGCGGCGCGGCCTGCGTGCGAAACGGATACCTGAACGGCTCGCCCCAGAGGGCGTCGCTGTCGTTGTAGCGCCTCCAGAGCAGCAAGGTGTAGTTGTAGTAGGCATACGGCAGCTGGGTGACGCAGGCATGCAGCCAGATAGCCGAGTCGTTGAACGGCTGCGGCGGCTGCCAGCGCCAGCCGGAAAGCTTGCTCGGCTGCAGTTCCATCGGCCAGTCGATGTGGTAGCCAATGTGATTGGAGCGGTCGCTGTTGGTCCAGGCCAGGCACAGCGCCGAGCTGTTTAGATTCAGCACGGTGGCATTTGTGCCCGCCGGCCGCAGCTGGATGCACTGCGTCCGGCTCAGCCGGAAGTGCTGCTCCTGCAGCGGCTGCAACGGCAACTGATCGTGCATTGTCAGCGTCAAATCGTACTCGCTGGAGAATCTGTCAAAGTCCGTGTGACCAATGCTGCACTGCATCCGCTCCCCATTGGCGCTGTCCGCGCGGCACTCGAACTGCTTGTGGCGATGCCACAGCATATAGCTGGTCGCGCCGTCCACCTCCTGGCTGTGCTGCGGCCGGCTAAAGCTGCAATTCAGCTGCGCCAGATCATCGTCCAAGAAGCGGCACCCGAAATCCTTCACCTGCAGCCGCACGCCGACCCTGAACTTGGCGGCGCCGAGCGTCATGCCATGGCACAGGCACTCGTAGCTGTAAGCGCCCAGATGCTTGGGCTGCGCCGACAGCTGTTCGTGGTAGACAGTGGTCGCATTTAGTATGCGCACGCTCAGATTCGCAGTGCGTCGCGTCTGCATATAGATGCTATCGATGCCGTCGCCCTCGCACAGCGCCTGCAGAGACGACAGCTTGCCGAAAGAGCAGCTCACATTGTACGCATCCCCAGTGCGCAGATCCAGCCGAGACACCTGCACACGCACCTCGTCCAGGTGAGGTGTCAGGCACTGGGCCCAGGCCAGGCACGCGACAAACGCAAGTGCCCGACGCAGCCGGGCCGCGAGCATTGCCTGGACTCAACAATCAAATCTTGCCAGCGATAACAACTGCCCCTGGCTCTATATATATATACTATATATATACTATATATGTGTATGTATATGTATAAATATTATTGATATGTTTCTGTTATGTTTTGCTTATTTTGAGCGAAATTTGAATACTGCGCGAGCCGTGGAGCGCGTGGAACGTCCGCCAATGTCCGCGTTTATTTCCAACTACACGCTCGAAACGCAGCTCGTAATCACTTTAAATGTTTCTACAAATACGATCACACACACACACACACACACACACACACACACACACACACACACACACACACACACACACACACACACACATACATGCATACATACATACATATTTATATATGTATAAACTGGGCGGATAATACGATCGGCTGTATTCCCTGTAAAAAGCTGCGATTTCCATGTAATCTTCCCCTCTCTCTCTCCTCTCTCTCTCTCTCTCTCTAGTTTGATAAGCCCGTTTCCCGGAATTGGGAAATCAATATTGTGCCCGGATTTGATCACAAATCAATATTCTTCTGTTTCATTCACAAATCATTTGGGACTTTCGATTTCTATAGAAAAATCTCAATATATATCTGCTATTCGTTTGTAATCTTTTATAGTTTTATATATTTCGAAAAAAAAAGCTAGGGTATATTCGCTTGGCGCCCGTTTATGTCACATTATCAAACGCATTTCGTGGCATACGTGGCCAGCTCTCAATCCTAATCTTTTCGTGCACTGCGCCAAATTACGTACGCTATTTCAGAATTGGATGGAACCCGCCAAAGCCTCCCCTTCTCTCCCTTCTATATGTGTATAAAGCCCCCATTATACCCTTTAAATGGGCTCAACAATTGTTTCCAGCTAAATTATCATAGCTATGGGTCTGACGAAGTCTATATATATATATGTATATGTATATATATATTATATATTGTACGCAGAAGTCGCTTATCTTTGCTATAAAAAGGTCAATTCCCAGGAATTCCCTCGGCACGGGATTTTTCAGGATGACAACTCGTTATTAGAAGAAAAAAAAAAAATGATAATTAATGAAGGGGAGATCGTTACTTAATTGAAGAACAAATTCGAAGAATTGCGTTTTTTATTATGTTCTTGGAAAATACCAGAGATAATATTTAATCAAGTCAAGAATCAGGAAAACCCTTGGAGCACTTCCCGAAACTGAACTTATATATATGTATATTTTGATATTGTTTAACTAGAAACTAGAATCTGGGCGTTGATCGGTTCAAAGAAAATTATATGGAAAATCCAAGTGTTGCAGACAATCTTTTCTTATTTTCTTCTTTCTTTCTTTCTTTATATAATAATTTGCAACACTTGGTTGGCTGCATGTTTTAGTTATTTATTCTTCATGAAAACTCTTGCTCAAATTTTACAATTTTTCAATTTTCTTCAGCTCTTAAGCTTTTGCCTGCGAAATGATCAGGACAAATCCTTTACACAGATAGTTACAAGAAATGCTTGCCTATATTTCTATAACTTAAGATCTACTTTGCTCGATGCCTTTAGGAAGCAGAGGAATCTGATAAGATTTGACCGACTTATGTTGCCAGGCTTTTACATGCATACATGTGTACATACATACATATCTATATACATACATATACATATGTACACACAGACATATCTATGTGCATGCATACGTATGTACATACATTCATACATACATACATACATGCATACCGACACACAGACATACACACATACATGCATACATGCATGCTTGTATACATACATACATTCATACATACATGAATACATACCTACATACATATATACATACATGCATGGTACATACATGCATACATGTATACATACATGCATAGATGTATACATACATGTATACATGTATACATACATGCATACACATATACATAAATACATACAAAAATACAACAACAAAAAATACCAAAAAAGTCACTACTCTACTAGCAAAGCATGAAAATCTGCAGAGCCTACTTGAATTCTTGAGAATCGAGGAGGAGAGCACTTGGTAGAAATTCGTTTTATTTGAATTTGCAGCACAGCGACAATTAAGCTTCGTCTGCGTTTGGTATTAGAAAACAAACATGCGTGCATACATATGTATATGCATGCATACACACACTCACATATACACATACATACGTACATACAAACATGCTTGTATACATACATACATGCATACATACATGCATACATACATACATGCTTGTATACATACATACATGCATACATACATGCATATATACATACATACATACATATATACATACATACATGCATACATATATATATATATATATAGATATATATCTATTTTTTTATATATATGCAAAATCGTATCAACATCGGGCCACTATATACAAAGATTATAGCTGCCATAGGAACGATCGGTTGCAAAGCAGTTTCTTGTTTAAGGTGAACTGAGCTGAGAACCAGCCACGCCTTCTTTCCAAATGGAAAATGCTTTCGTAACTAATTCCTCTCTCTCTCTCTCTCTCTCTCTCTCCTTTATTGCCTGATCCTTGACCCAAAATAATCGGAACGAACGAAAACCCTTCAATTTTGGGCGGAGATAAACTCAAGTACTCCAGATATCTATATCTAGCTTCTATAGTGATCGAGAAATGTTTGAATGGGCATGTCTACAAATCGATATATATCGATCGGATGCGATCTATCGGCTTGAATACCCTTTAAATTGACGACTTTCGCAAGCAAAGAGAATTGGAAACCTTATCAGAGAAAGGCCAAGCAAAAATAAACAGAGAATTACGCTTTTCGTTTCTTTTAAAGTAGTTGTCATATAATATATAAACATATACGAGAATATACACATATATATCTTTATATATATATATATATATATATTAATTTTCTTAAATCAGCTGGGCGCATCGTTCATTTAAAACGTTGAGCTCCTTCTTCTTCTTCTTCTTTTGTTTTTGTTTTTGTTTTTGTTACATATAATGTATGTATATCGTAGTAGTAGGTAGGTATATAAAGTTAATTATGCATAAGATAGTTCATAAACAATACTAGAGCGTAAAATACATTAACCTCGATGTGCCCGACAAGAGCTAGCACAGTGCCTGCCAATAATATGTGTGCCACAACGAAATAACAAAGGGAAAATATATGGGAAATACAAAAAAAAAAATAAAACGGTGCGAAATACAAAATTAAAATCAAAAATAAATTACAAACACAAATTAAAATTCACAACTTAAACGTGACAAATTACAAAGTAAAATTACAAAAAAAAAAAAAAGGGTATACAAGAGTTTTGTTTCTCTCTTCTTTTTTTTTAAATACAAGTGGCCGGGCTGTGAGTGTGTGTGGGGTGTGTGTGGGGTGTGGGGGTGTGTGTGGTGGGGGGTGTGTGGGGGGTGTGTGGCTGGCTGGGGGGTGTGGCTGCGTGTGTAAGTACCCAAAAAAAAGGTTGTGCAAATGTGCAAAATGAGCTGATTTATAGGTGTAATTGTCATGGAGTGTTTCCCTCGCTCGCTCGCTCTCTCTCCCTCTCTCTCTCTCTCTCTCTCTCCTACGCTCTCTCTCTCTCTCCAGTGTGTGTGTGTGTGTGTGTGTGGAAGGCAATAGTAGCTGCTAGCTGGCTGCGCTGGCCACAAACGAATCTTTCATTCGCCGCCAACGCAGCAAAATCTCTCCCTCGCTCTCCGTTTCCGCTCTCTCTCTCTCCCTCTCCCTCTCCCTCTCCCTCTCCCTCTCCCTGCTGCTGCTGCTCTGCTAATCCTGTCCAGCTTAGAGCATATGACGATTGTGCGCCAATGCATTTAGATCCTGCGGCGTCACATATCCGCCAATATTTGGCTGCAATCTGTGCGTCGTCTGTTGAGCATTCTGTGCCGTCGCCGTGCTCTGCTGCAGCGCTGCTCCGGTTGGCTTCATCAGACCGTTGCGCTGCAGCTGCTCCATGGCCGTATAGCCAAAGCCGGTGGGCATCAGCGATGTTGTTGTTGTTGTGGCGGGCGGCAACGATGGCGACAATGGCGACGGTGGCGACGACAGAGCTGTTGTTGTTGTTGTTGTTGCTCCTCCAGTTGCTGCTGTCGCAGACACAACTGTTGCTACTCCAATTGGTGCTGCCGGCGCTGCTGCTGCTGCTGCTGCGGCTGCTGCTGGAACTGGTGCGGCTGTTCCCGTTGCTGACGGCGGCTTGAGCTTGTGCAGATCGGGTGCCTGGACATAGTTGCTGGTGTTGAGCAAGTGCACGGGAGCCGCAACTGGCGCCGGTGTCGGTCGCGCTTGGAGCACCTGAACGGGCACATAGCCGCTCAAGGGCATTGTCACCAGCATCGATTGAGGCTGTGCATTGCCGCTGGGCAAGGTGTTGGCCATGCTGCTGGGCGTCGACCAGTTCATCATTTTGGTCGGCTTTATATAGCCGCTGGCATTGCCGTGACTGGGCGTGGCATTGCTGTTGCTTGTCTGCAGCTCGGTGGCGCCGGCCTGGCCGTCATCGTCGAGCAGCAGGCCCTGGCTCATAGACATGTAGCTGGCCGGTGGCCGCCTGGCCGACGACGGCTCCTCGTAGTTGTCGCGCTCGTTGCAGCAGCCGCTGCTCGAATTGTTGGCCAACAGCAGCTTGGAGCTCTCGTTGCCGCTGCCAAAGTCGTGCGGCATATCGTGCGGCGAATATATATTATAGTCCGGTACCGGATCGATCCGGGTGCAAACGATGCTGCCAATGCCGCCGACACCGATGCCGATGCCGCCGCCGCTGCCGTTGCCAGCGTTGCCGCCGCCGGTGCCGCTCATCACCCCGATCTCGATGGGCTTCTTGAGGGTCTCGACAATGCCCGGCGGCAGCACCAGATCAATGTCCGCCATCTTCTGGTACTTGCGATAGCCCGTATGGCAGACAACGCCCAGCACAATCAATGCGACAATCACCTCCATCGAGCTGACGAGCAGCTTGGCATTGCTCGGATCCGGTGAGCAGCTCACCTCGTGCTTGGCCCAGCTCGACTTGTACAATCGATATAGGCTGAAGTTCTTGTACGTCTGTATGGCGTTCCACTCGCCATCCGTCAGCGGCGGCTGGGCCACGCACTTTTGCGTTTGCGCCAAGCGCCAAATCGTATTCTCGGCGGCCAGTTGTGGACGCAGTGGCTCCGCGTTAACAGCGCGCACCTGGTAATGGAAACGATGCAGCGGCTTACAAACGGGCGTGGCCATCACACAGATCAAGTTTGGGCGCGCGCTCACATAGCTCAAGGGTTGGCCAATTACTGTGTTGTTGGCATTGCGCTCTATGATGACCACCTCGTAGAACTCAAGACGTCCAGCCGGACGCTGCGGTGCCGTCCACTCCAGCGTGGTGCTCAGCTGTGTGTTCTCCACGCGCATCAGGATGGGCGGCGAGGGCACTGCAAAGGCAAAGGCGAAAGGCTATTAGTTATACTCTCTGTACAATCAAACCTGGAGCCCTGCATCGGACTAATCAGTGCGAATACTCAATCGATTTTATTGAAAGCCAACTCGACTCGAACTCTCGAGCATCGAGCCAAGCAGTGTTCGATTCAAACGAAGTTCGAACTGCTTGAGCCAGCAACATGTTTGAGCTAAACGGTTCGTGTTGTGCCAAGGAAACAATCGACTCAAATGTCCCGATTCAAAAACGAAGTTCCGAGTGCAATATGTAAGAGCTAAAGAGTTTCTTGTTGTGCCAAGGAAACGTTCGAGTTAATCGACTCAAGTGATTCGATTCAAACGAAGTTCGAACTGCTTGAGCTAGCAACATGTTTGAGCTAAACGGTTCGTGTTGGTACAAGGAAACGTGCGAGTCGATCGACTCAATTGTTTTGATCGAGTCGAACAAGTCAATTGTTTCGATTCAAACGAAGTTCGAACTGCTTGAGCCAGCAACATGTTTGAACTAAACGGTTCGTGTTGTGCCAAGGAAACGTTCGAGTCGAACGACTCAATTGTTTGGCTGCAACTCGAACAGTTCGAGCCGAAGAAATTTGAGATGTATTCGCAACTTGTTGGCCTGACGCGATGCAGGGCTCCCGCTGGGACTCACCTCCGACGGCGGTGCGAAAGCGGATAAGATTGCTCGGCTCCGAAGAGAGTACGGTCCGTGCATGCAGCACAATCTCGTACTCTGTGTAGGCTGTTAGATTGTTCAGCTCATAGGTGATAAGCTTCTCGGTGTCGACCAGCTGATCGGTGAAGGCGCGCAAGTTAAAATGAAGCGTCTTATTATTATGGGAATAGGTGCCCTGATAATCGCGCAACAATCCGTTCGCCTTCAACGGCGGCTTCCAGGCGAGCATCACACTCGAGCTGCTCACATTCAGCAGGACGAGCTCCCGGGGCGGAGTTGGAGCGCCCTCGTTGGTGCGCCAGATGAGCTCGTCGCTGTATTTGCTGGCACGTTTCAGGGAATACATGGACATCTTGATGCCATAGTAGGTGAACGGCTCCAGATCGTTAATGGTATAAACGGTGACATCCTTGGTCAGCTCCTTGGTGGTGCAGTTGTCCGCCTTGCCCTCGGAGCGCTGGCAATAGGTCAGATTGTAGCCGCTGAGAATGGCCGCACAGACGCCCTCGGTGCCCCATTTGACGGTGAGCGATGTGTTGGTCACATCGTCAATGGCCGGATCCATTTTGGCCAGATCATCGTTGCCATCGCCCGTACAGGTCACCCAATGCATGCCCGTATTGCGGCCCAAATAGTTTGCCGATACGGCCATATTCAACGACGGCGACTGACCGCTCGCCGTGCTATACTCCAGCCGATCGGGAGCCACATGCTCGAAGTGTATGGAGCCATTGCACTTGGAGAGCAGCGCCGGCTTCGCATTGCACCAGAAGACCGTATAGTCGACCAGCTGTGAGCTGTTCCTGGGCGCCTTCCAGCCCAGCGTATAGCTCGAGTTGCTCGAATGATAGACACGCTGGATCTTCAACGGGACGCGCATACTCGTATCCTCGCTGCTGATCATCGGTATGAAGAGGCGGCTTGCCTCCACGGACGTGTTCACATTGTTGCTGCTCCGTATGTAGATCTCGTGGTAGGCATCCTGTGTATAGTTCTCAATTGTGGCCGAGTTCGTGTCCACCTTGATCCTCGAGGGGTCGCTGGAAAGTGGGAAGAGAAGGAAAGTGAAGGGATTTTCTTTTAGTAAGATCTCGAACAGCTGTTAATTTAGCTGATTTCTCAGTCTATTTTGCGTTAACACATTACTTTTTCAGCAGTACGTAAGGTTAAAAATCAGCACTTTATCGTAGATTTGGTGTTGAATTCAAAGATTTCGACAGCATTTTCGAAAAAGTCTTCAAATATGCCGATGATTGGTATTCGTATAAATAAATGAACATATTTAGTGAAAAGTGAAGTAAATCGTTCATTTGATTGAATCGTTTACTCAATCAGTCAATCAGGAACGTGAGCAGTTCAATTGAGGAAAATGAACTAGTTAATAACTGAGCGAAACGTATGAAATATATAACATGCTCGAGTTCAACGAAGTGAACTAGAAGTTCTTTAGTTTGATGCTATTTACGATACTTATGTAAATCGTTCATTTGATTGAATCGTTTACTCAATCAGTCAATCACGAACGTGAGCAGCTGAATCAATGGAAATAAGCGAATGTATAACTTATTAAACGAAACCTCTTTACTCGATTGAGCGAGTGAATAACTGATTGAACAAAAGGTTTTTAAATGAAATGAACATAACTGACTCGAAAATGAACTAGAAGGAATCAACTAGAAGACCCCGGGCTGGTATTGATGTTATCTGTGCACATTGTTTATGTTATTCAATAGTTCAGTTAAAGAGACAGGAAGTAAATTGACGAAAATGTACGATTGAATAACTAGATTTATGCTGGATTGAGCGAGTGAATAACTTGAGCGAAAATGAACGAATGAACTTGTTCACCAAAGTGAACAGAAGTACCAAGACTGGCATTGATGATATGATAATGTTGTATATCGTTTATTTAATCAGTCAATGATGAACGTGAGCACCGGAATTGAGGGAAATGAACGAATGCATAACTAATTGAACGAAACGTAAAAGTGAACAGCTGTACCCGGGCTAATATTCATGATACTTGTGGTAATTATGTACATCAATCATTCATTTCATTTAATCTTTCACTTAATCAGAAAATGAACCAATAACTGATGCAATGAAACGTTTTTAAATAAAGGTACGAGTGAATAAAATGTCCGAAAATCAACGAATGAATTTGTTCATCAAAGTGAACGAATGCATTTGTTTATCAAAGTGAACGAATGAATTTGTTCATCAAAGTGAACGAATGAATTTGTTTATCAAAATGAACGAATGAATTTGTTCATCAAAGTGAACGAATGAATTTGTTTGTCAAAGTGAACGAATGAATTTGTTATCAAAGTGAACGAATGAATTTGTTCATCAAAGTGAACGAATGAATTTGTGCATCAAAGTAAACGATCGAATTTGCTTATCAAAGTGAACGAATGAATTTGTTTATCAAAGTGAACGAATGAATTTGTTCATCAAAGTGAACAGACAAAGAGACTGGCATTGATGATTATTATGATAGTTATGTATGTATCCAGGCCTAGTTGTTTTGGTCTATGTCGGATACAATATTGTTAGCTGATTAACTGTTATCTAGCCAAATGTTCTATATGATATTCGGTTATCAGTAATCAGTCTGTTTGTGATGTAAGCCATGTCGAATTTCTGTTTGTGACTTCTGTTCTGCGCAATTGAGATAACGCAACAAGTTCACGATTATTCGGACAAACAGCCAATATGCCAAATGTGTGTAGCTGACATGTCTACTTACGTAAATTGGAACATACATACAATTCGCAACCCACACACCCGCAGAGACACTTGCGCTGGGATAGATATGTATGTACATATGTATGTACGTGGATACGTAACGTGCACAGATTTCTCGAAAAAAAATGTTTATTTTTAAAAATTCCTTGAATTTCTGCATGTTTGGCTGGCATTCATTACGTTCCTGCTTTTTCTTCTTTTCTTTTCATTTAATGGGGATAAGTCGTTTAATAAGAAATGCCTTTATAACGTCAAAGCAAGCGCGAGCAGCTTACATGAGCACACCGCACTCCAAATACCCTAGGTTAGGCTTTTTTCTAGACTAGCTATATGTTGTAGTCGCTCGGTTAGTTTCGGGTTACAGCAAAGTTTGCTAAAGATATCTCGAAAGACAAAACAATTTCCTTTCAAGAACCAACTTTATAAAGATTTGAACCAGCGGGTTTTGCAGACATAATAACTACACTGCATTTGCTTAACAAAAAAGGTTTGCTAAACAAATCCTGAAAGACATAAAACAATTTTCATTCAGGAACTACATCTTAGTCGGAACTTTATGAAGATTTGAACCAGCGGGTTTTGCAGACATAATATCTGAACAACATTTGCTTAACAAAAAAGATAGTTACAGAAATCCTGAATGACATAAAACAAATTACACTCAAGAACTCAATTTTAAAGCTAACTTTATGAAGATTTGAACCAGCGGGTTTTGCAGACATAAAAACTGCTTAATATGGCAACACTGCGCGACTTGTTGGCATAGACGAGCGGCTGATTTTGATAAGGAACATATATGCATATATCATATGGACTCGCAGCTGTCTCCTTTTGTGCGTTACATATCGCATGTCACAGCTAAAATAGCCGCTGCAAGGGTTACATAAAGCGCAACACGTGCGCGCACACAACCACACCCCCCCCCCCCCCACACACACCCACTTACCACCCTCCCCCCATGCACATGTATGTATGCTATAGTTAGATGAAAATTTGTGGAAATTGCTCAATGTTCCAATGCAGTTCCGCATCAGACATGCGAGCGTGTGCCTGTGCCTGTGTCTCTGTGTGTGTGTGCACATGCGCAGATACACACACACACCCACACACCCACACACACTCACACAGATACATATTTAGTTCTAATTCAGCTTAAATAACGTCGCTTGGCTGCAATATGTCTTATGGAAAAAAATGAGCAATAACAGACAGATGCCACATACATAACACACATACATACATATATTCATCTAAATATAGCTACGGTGGTCGCTCGCTAAGTGGAATTAGCCAAAGTGGCATTGTTCAGATATGGGCACCGGGATTGTTCTCTGACGGAGTCGTGCTGCATCTTAAAGTCATAATTTAAGGCACATTCAATTTCAGCTCTCTAGCTCTGAACGTTTTAGCTGTGCGTCGATCATCAATCAGTCAGTCAGTCAATCAATCATAATTACTATTTTATATGTTTAAATAGATATGAAAGCGGCTCGGGAAATATTCAATTATTTGTACAAGTTGGCTCTGGGTATATCGGAAATCAACGCCCTGATTAACTGTAAGCTGTCAATCAGTCAGTCAATCAATCAATCATAATTACTCTTTTATATTTTTTAATATATAGATAGAAGGCTGCTCAGAAAATATTATTTATACAAGTTGGCTCCGGGTATATCACAAATCAACGTCCTGATTAGCTGTGCGCTGTCAATCGGTCAATCATCCATCAGTCAGTCAGTCAGTCAATCAATCAGTCTGAACAAGCAGTTTTATATTTTTAAATAGACATCAAAGCTGCTCGGCAAATATTAAACTATTTGTGCAAGTTGGCTCCGGGTATATCGGAAATCAACGTCCCGATAAGCTGTAAGCTCTCAATCAGTCAGTCAGTCAATCAATCAGTCTGAACAAGCAATTATATATATTTTAATAGATATGAAAGCTTTTCGGCAAATATTAAACTACTTGTATAAATTGGCCCTGGATATATCAGAAATCAACGTCCTGATTAGCTGTGCGCTGTCAATCAGTCAATCATCCATTAGTCAGTCAGTCAGTCAATCAATCAGTCTGAACAAGCAGTTTTATATTTTTAAATAGATATGAAAGCGTTTCAGCAAATATTAAACTACTTGTATAAATTGGCCCTGGATATATCAGAAATAATTATTAATAAATACAAGTGCAAAAATTTGTGCACACTTTCGAAATACTAACAGGGTGGCAACGCTCTGATCAGCGACGATAAACAAACATTTTGCGAATTACTTCGAAATCGATTGCATTCAATTTGAGTTTTAAATATTTGCATATTATTCAATAATGCAATATTTAAATGAAAGCCAAGGAGAAAAAAAAAAAAGGTTGTTTATGCAATGTGGCCTTGCCAGAATTTTGTTTTCAGAGTACGAAGCTATGTTGGCTGCGCTGAATATGCAGAGCAACACAAGGGGTATTCGTGAGAAGTGGCACAAGCAAACGTTTACACGATGCACGCTAAACGTGAATAATTAACAATTTATATACACATAGACAATTAGTTGGAACTAGGCACACACAGTTCATTGGAAATATAAAACTTTTGAAAAATAAGTATTCCTCGTTAAAAATATATATTTTTTTTTTTATAATTCAAAACAATCATGTCATTTGAACATGATTTCAACAGAAAAACTTGCGCTTTTGATTTGTCTTGAAATTATTTAAAATTGAAAACAACAGCTATAATTAATTACAATTAGGTCTCATCCTATGAACATATTACTCACGAAGTATTTTGTTTTCTCGAGATACATAAGCAAAGTAAACTTTTGAACAACAAACTGATATGATATTTATATGTAGTCCATTTATAGAAAGTTCCTCTAATGAAAAGTTCCCGGTCAACTCCTAACTCTAAGTCAAAAGAGAAATTCGTGAAATTTCAAAGTGGCTAAGGACAAAGTTTATGCAGAAATAACTTATTTCATGTATTGTAAAAGATGACTTTGTAGGAAATCTCTCAGACAGCGCGAAGATGAAGGTCCGTTTATGGTAGATTTTACTGTATATCAATAATAGATAACAACAGGTATCTAGGCTATAAGACTCACTATGTAAAAGAAACAATAGCTGAGCTATAATCTGTAATCACGATTAAGGTTAATAGTATCAAGAAATTATGAAAAACTCAAAGAAACAAAATTTGAATGTGTTTCTTTTAGTGAATGACTTTTAAAGTAAAGCTACTCTTTGTGAATAACTTTCTTTCAGCGAAAGATTAGTTATCAATAGAGAATAGTTATCAATATAGCAGCATTTCCTCGCTAATCACGTTTAAGGTTCATCATGTAAACTTACAAAAGCTACTCTTCATGAATATCTTATTTCAGCGAAAAATAAGCATTTTATGTGAGAATAGTTTGTCAATATCGCTGCTTTTGTCAGCTTATCACGTTTAAGGTTCATCGTGTAAACTTACAAAAGCTACTCTTCATGAAGAACTTATTTCAGCGAAAGATAAGATAAGGTTCATCGTGTAAACGTACTTTTCGCAACAAACTGTGCTCTAAAGAAATCATCAAAGTTTTGGATGCATGCTCTATGCGTAATAGAAGAATGTATTAATAGGCTATGGGCTTATCAGGACTGAGCTTCATCGTGTAAACGTCCTACTACTGCGGCTATATCGGCAGGGACTTTAGGGTTTACTCACGTGATTGTGTTATTGCAGCGATACTCGCTAACGATATAGGTAAAGTTGTCGCCATTCAGCTCGTGCTTGGGCAGCTGCTCCCAGTAGAGGGTCAACGATTCGCCCGTGGAGTAAACGTAGAAGCTGCCATTGGTCATGCGCGGCGGTCGTGCCGGCCGCTCGGCGACCGTGCGAAATGGATAGCTGAGCGGCTGGCTCCAGCGGGATTTGGTCTTGTTGTTGCGCACGCGCAGCTCGAGCAGATAATTGTAGCCCGGATAGGGCAGTTCGGTTAGACAGAGCGTATCCTTGGCCGCCGACGAGCTGTTGCGCCACATCGGACGTTTTAATATTGGAAAATTCTCGGGCGTCACGTGCACCTGCCACAAGACGCCGCCAATGAAATTGCTGCGTCGCGGCATCTCCCAGGACAGGCAAATCGAGTCTTTGGTACGATTCAGAACTCTCAAATTCTGTCCGGGTCGTGCCAGTATCATCCGCTCCACATTATCCACCTTAATGTCCTGGCTATCGTTGCCCAAACTGTTGGCAGTATCCAGCCGAAAATAATACCATTCCGGAAACTTTTTATACTGTTCGCTGGTGATGTTGCAATTGACCTGCGGCGATGCATCAAAATTGCAATCGACATAATAACGATAATTGGTATTCTTTTCCGTGGTAAAGCTGATATTGTATTTGGTATTGATGCTATTACGCGGCGCCGTAAAATTGCAAAACATATACTCCCAATCGTGGCTGGTGCAATTGAAATTCTCAACGGGCAACGGTTTGGTGCCAACATCCACCTGGGACGAGAACATGCCCATTTCCTTGCACATGCACAGATATTCGCCCTCCTGATCGGACATGTTCGTAAACGACAACAGAATTGTGGTATCATTGATCAATTGCAAATCGGTGCCATTGAAATATTCGCGACGACCATTGATGTTCGCCTTGAAATACAGATCGGCAACGTTGCAGCTCTCGTTCGTCTTGGAGGAGTCGAAGAACGCCTGGTTTATGGTGCAGCTGATGTTCAGATCGCTGCCAACGGGCACCTCCGCCTTCTCGGGCACCACCCAGCCGGGCGACGGATGCTGTCCGTTAGAGCCCAAGATGTGCAGGCCAAAGATCAGGGCAAGCGCCAGTGTTAATTGATTGCAGCTAATTTGTTGCATTGTTCGTTTGTGTTTATTTATTTGCATCTGCAATTTATATACAAGCATATATACACATACATACATAATTAGGTATATTTATATACATATATATATATATATATTTTTTAGAGGGGGCCACACTTGCACACATATTCTAAGTAAGTACACACCTTTGCTATCCGATAGACAAATACCTGTGGGGCACACACGGGAACGAGGCACTTGTTGGCACTGGTATTGGTAATTCTCAGAAACCGTTTATATATGTTACCAAAAATTCCAAGAACTGATTTTTATGGCATTTTGATTCGTATGCTCGTACAAATACTGTTGTGGTATCTTCTGTGCCCAAAATGATTTTGTAACGTTACTTTTCGTTTTTTTTTATGCTTTACTTTTGGAATAATCTAATAATCTACGTATTTTGTTTTCTTGTTTTTTTGTTGTTTATTGTTGCGCTTTAATAAACAGCATGCAAGATCTCACTAACTCAACCGTTTACGTTGCCTTTTGCTTGTCGTTTGCTTGGAATTCCAGACACAGTGTGACCGGCCGGCGTTAAAACGCCATACTCATTTTTACGGCAAAAAAAAAAAAAAAAAAAATACAAATACAAATATGCGCAGCCGCACGTCTCAGAAGCAAACAAATACTCTCATTACTGTTTATTATTTGATTTCGATTTTCTTTAAATTCATTCATCATTTTTTTTTTAAAGCTGCACAACTTTCATTTGGATACATGCCAAAATTGTGTATGGCAGTACATAAATTACGAATGGCGCAAATTATATTTTTCTATATTCTCATAGAAGATATTTAAAACTGCGCCATTCGGCAGTTGAGTTAATTTTTCGCTCGAACGTACCATTTAATATGTGTGACCAGCCAGGATATGACAGTATACAAGATGATTTTTGTATTTAGTTTTGGTTTTTTGTAGATTGCCCGCCGCTGGTCACACTACTTTGTATGTGACATATATATGTGTGTGTGTGTGTCGTATGTGAGAAAGTGACGAATTACTTTTCATCAAATGGAAAATAATTTAGTTTGAAAGCACGTATAAATTTCAATAGGCGATCACAAAAAAATAGAAAAACAAAAAAAAAATATATAAAAAACTTGTGCAAACATAGCATTATATTAAGAAACGCATAACTAGCGCTGAAAAACAATCAAAATGGCCGAAGGCGGTAGTAAGCGCATCAACGTGGTAGTTAAAACGCCAAAGGACAAGAAAACTGTTGAAGTCGATGAAGATTCTGGAATAAAAGATGTGAGTACTAAATGAGTGAGCTGTCGAATGGCCTGTTATGGTGAAATTGCCGGGGCTGTGCAGGGCACTGGGCGCTGGGTGCTTCAATAAAACAATTATTGCGGCTAACATTGACGAGGGGTGGCCACACTTGTCTTGTGCACCACGTATTTTTGTGTGTGTGTGTGTGTGTGCGTGTGCCCGTGTAATTGAAGGTACAGTGCATTTTTTTTTTTTTCTGGAAGGATGGCAAAGTGCACATACGCGCTGTCGCGTGCGTAAGAGTGTGCCCAGGCGAGTTTGAGTGTGTGTGCGTGTGTGTATGTGTATAAATACAACGATGGGGCAACATTGTTAGCCAACAGTTTTTTTTTTTCCTTTTTTAATTTATTTTCTTTTTGATTTCAACATAATTAACATTTTGTGTTTTGCTTTATTTTTTTTATTTTTTTTCCGAACAGTTCAAAATTTTGGTGGCACAAAAATTTGAGGCCGAACCCGAACAATTGGTGCTAATTTTTGCGGGCAAAATCATGAAGGACACCGACACGTTGAAGATGCACAACATCAAGGACAATCTGACAGTGCATTTGGTAATAAAGGCCCCAACGCGCACCAACGAGACCCCGGCACGTGCGCCGGCCGATGTCCGCCAAACACCGTTTGGCCTAAATCAGTTTGGCGGCCTGGCCGGCATGGAGGCACTTGGCGCCGGTTCGAATACGTTTATGGATCTGCAGGCACGCATGCAGAACGAGCTGCTTAATAATGGAGATATGTTGCGTTCGCTGATGGATAATCCGCTGGTGCAGCAAATGATGAACAATCCGGAGACAATGCGTCAGTTGATAACATCAAATCCGCAAATGCAGGATCTGATGCAGCGCAATCCGGAGATATCACATATGCTTAACAATCCGGATTTGTTGCGTCAAACCATGGAGCTGGCACGCAATCCATCGATGCTCCAGGAGCTGATGCGTTCGCATGATCGAGCCATGTCCAATCTGGAATCGGTTCCGGGCGGCTACAGCGCCCTGCAGCGAATCTACCGTGATATACAGGAGCCAATGATGAATGCGGCCACCGAATCGTTTGGTCGCAATCCCTTTGCTGGCCTCGTCGAGGGCGGCGGCGGAGCAACAGCCGGCGTTAATCCACAGCAGGGCACCGAGAATCGCAATCCGTTGCCAAATCCATGGGGTGGCTCCGGTAATCGTTCCGGCAACAATAGCCAAAGCAACAATACTGGCCCAAATAATCGCACCGGCGATCAGCCGCCAAATAATGTACTCAACACACCGGCCATGCGCAGTCTGCTCCAGCAGATGGCTGATAATCCGGCACTGATGCAGAATCTGCTGAATGCGCCGTATACGCGCTCGATGATGGAGTCAATGTCCCAGGATCCGGATATGGCGTCACGGCTGCTGAGCAGCAGCCCGCTGCTATCGAACAATCCACAGCTGCAGGATCAGGTGCGCCAAATGATGCCACAGTTTATGGCCCAAATGCAGAATCCGGATGTGATGAACATGCTGACCAATCCGGAGGCGATCAATGCCATACTACAGATCCAACAGGGCATGGAACAGCTGCGCACCGCAGCGCCCAATCTGGTCGGCACACTGGGCATACCCCCACCGCCGCCGGGCGTCAACAATGCAGCCGATCCGGCCAGCGGCGATGGCGCCGCCGCCAATGCAGCTGCTGCAGCCGCCGCCGCCGCCGCCGTCACCAACAATAGCACGCCCAATAATATAGCTGCACCGAATTCCAATGCCACAAACGCAGCGACGCCAACATTGGCGCCCGGCGGCGGACCAAATGCGCAGCTCTTCAACGATTTCATGATGCGCATGCTCAACGGCATGTCCAACAATGCGGACAGCACGCAGCCGCCGGAGGTGCGCTACCAATCGCAGCTGGAGCAGCTGGCCGCCATGGGCTTTGTTAATCGCGAGGCCAATTTGCAGGGTACGCACACAAATATCTCTCTATAGCTTGCGAGACCCTTGCAGCGCATAGCCTAAACCGAGTCCATGTAGCCATAGCCGTTCGTCTGTCCGACTGTTTCAAATCGTGCCGCCATATCATCGAGCTGTCACAATTGAGATCGGTCAGAAGTAGACTTTTTCAACGGTACTCCTGCTCTGATGCTCCCAGATGCTTCCCGCTTGTCCAACTACTGGACATTTATATAGAATGTCGCTTAGTTCTTTCGTCCTTCCTTCAGGAGAGGGGAACTCTTTTAACTCTTGCTCTATCTGCCCAGATGCTTCCCGCTTTCCCAACTACGAGCTGGACAGCTATATAGAATGTGGACAGTTCTTTCGTCCTTCCCTCAAGCAGAGTTCCTTTTGCCCAGAGGCTTCCCCCTTTCCCAACTACCGAACATTTATATAGAATGTGGAAAGTTCTTTCGTCCTTCCTTCAGGAGAGGGGAACTCTTTTAACTCTTGCTCTATCTGCCCAGATGCTTCCCGCTTTCCCAACTACGAGCTGGACAGCTATATAGAATGTGGACAGTTCTTTCGTCCTTCCCTCAAGCAGAGCTCCATTTGCCCAAAAGCTTCCCCCTTTCCCAACTACGAGCTGGACATCTATATAGAATGTGGCTCAGTTCTTGCGTCCTTCCCTCAATCAGAGTTCCTTTTGCCCAGAGGCTTCCCCCTTTCCCAACTACCGAACATTTATATAGAATGTGGACAGTTCTTTCGTCCTTCCTTCAGGAGAGGGGAACTCTTTTCACTCTTGCTCTATCTGCCCAAATGCTTCCCGCTTTCCCAACTACGAGCTGGACATCTATATAGAATGTGGCTCAGTTCTTGCGTCCTTCCTTCAGGCAGAGCCTAGGTCTCAGCGTCTGGAGAGGCGTACTTTTCCCTTTTAATATCGTTCTGTCTGGTAAAATATAGTCTTTATAGTCTAGTCAGAATCGCAGAGGTTTTCTGGGACTTGCGGGTTCTAATTGGAATTGTATGCTGTATGTGCTTTATGTGTCTGCAAGGGTTTATTTCAAGCGATTTCAATTGAAATCTCGATTTATATATAACTATATACTTATGCGAGTTTTGTTTTTCTAATCCTCTAGCGCTAATCGCCACGTTCGGGGATATTAATGCGGCCGTGGAACGCCTGTTGTCGCTGAATCAGTTGTCCCTGAGTTAACACTGTTGAGGCGCACGCCTTACGTACACGCCAAACGCAAATATCGTCTATATATATATATATATATATATATACATGCATACTATATGTGTATATATATATATGCGTATACAAAATATTAACTGCTGTATCGCAATTGTTAGAGCCTGATGCACATGCGCCCCGCCCCAAAAGCAAACATCCCCCCACCCCAACCCCCAGACGGGGCGCCCCGGGCTCAGTCGAAAAGTCAACGCTGCTGTTTGCTGATAAACCTTGACACACACACACACACACTAAACACACACACACACACACACACACACACACACACACACGCATACACACCTAGCGTAAGCGGGCAATTGAGCAACAAGCAGATGAAGAAAATTTGCCTGGAAGCCTATAAATTACACACACACACACACACACACACACACACACACACACACACACACACAAGCACGCACAGTTAAACACACACACACACACACACACGTACACATTTGCTTCTAAATTTCCACACAAACAAAACAAAAAACCAAAAAAAAAATATATATATACATATATATATATAAATAATATTTACAAAAACAGAAAAAAAAAAAAAAAGAAGAAGGAAAACACATGCCAAAGTCAGGGGCAGAGTATTCAACAGTCGATATTGATAGTATAACAATTTTTGTTGTAGATAACAATTGATGTGCAAAATGTAAAACTTAACTCAAAAACAAACAAAAAACAAAATGGCGCCACAACTTTAATGCATATATATGGTATATAGTATATATATATATATATATATATATATTGGGGCACACAGACACACACACACACACACAAGCACACCCATACATCCATACATCCATACACATTCACAGGAGCAGAAGGAACCGCAGCAACAACTCGTCGTACGTTTTTTTTTTTTTTTTAATTAATTTTTGTTGAAGAATATGCGAAAATATGCGAAAATATGCTTAGTATATATGCATTGCAAATACATATGCACACCGCTATAACTGTATATCTATATATATGCATACGGCTACATATATATGTATATATATATATATTTTTTTTAATAACTATAACTGAACTTTGTTTACGTTTCAAAGCAAACGTTTTGTATTTGTTAATGTATATTTGCTAACGGGGCAAGAAATATGTAAAATAACAAACATATATATGCATGCGAATGTGCGTGCTTATATACTTATCTCTATATATGCAACTATATCTATATATCTATATATATACATATATATATATATGTGTGTATGTGTGTATGTGTGTATGTGTGTATATGCATACATATATTGTTTGCGTCTGGCGTTACTTGCGGGCAGTTTTGGAATGCATTGGATGCTATATTACAAAAATTGAGCTTTTTATTTTATGGTAAAAAAAAAAAAAAAAACAAACACATATGTGCATATATGTATATATATGTATATACATATATCAAATATTCCACGGTGTTACAAAAGAAAACAGAAAATACAAAAAGACGTAACTATTTGAAATTCCTTAGTACCAAAAAAAAAAAAAAAAAACAAACAAAAAAAATACGAAAAAAAAAAAAACAAACAAGAAAACAGTTTCTTTTATGTTAAAATGTGGGTAGGGGGGGGCGGGGGGCAGCGTTACATATATATATATTTTTTTTTTGTGTGGGGAGCTTAAAGGTGCGCGTTCCAATTAACATAAAACAAAATTCTACATATATTATATATATACGGAAACTTGGCAAGGACACGCCGCACATAAGATACAAACAAATAATAATAATAATAATAATAAAAAAACAAAAACTTATTCGTTAGAAAAACTACGTTTACGGATTTCTGTATGAAACGCTAAAGAGTAAATAAAATATATGTAAATGGTCAAGTTTTTAAAAATCCCAAAAAAAAAAAAAAAAAAAATACCAATAACTATATAAAAAGGCCAAACAAACAAATGCTGGTGGTTCGGTTCAGGCTGCGAACCAATGCCTTGCAGCTGGGTTCGGTTCGTGAACTGGTTTTGCTTCGTTCATGAAACTAGATTTTGGTCTGAACTTTGGTTCGTCTCATTTATTTTGTGCCATACTATTTATACCCTTGTGGAGGATATTATAATTTTGTCATGAAATGTGTAACGCATGGAAGGAGACCTCGTATATATGTACATACATTTGTATGTATGTATATTGAATATCAGCTTTGAGCCGGAGGGGTTCATGCCTAATTTGCAGCTTTTAGTTGACCTTGGCTTGGCTTTAACAATAAAGCAAACATCTTAAAAAGGATCCTCGACTCAGAGGACGTCTATTTACTAGAATGGAAATTAAGGACTAAGCGCGGTTGTCGAAATTGTCACCGATATGGTCTCCAGAAAGCCAAACTCTTCACAGAATCGAATAACAATCTAAAAGGCGTTGCCACCCGGGTGGAAAAAACCTTATTGTACAGTTCATTAATGCATTTTTTGGAGCATTGTGAATGAAACTCTGTCCTGTTGATTGTCATTTGAATGCTGAGCGCGAAGAGTGCAGAGAGCAAAAGAATGAAAAG
Organism: Drosophila littoralis; assembly: GCA_018903485.1. Classification (NCBI taxonomy): domain Eukaryota; kingdom Metazoa; phylum Arthropoda; class Insecta; order Diptera; family Drosophilidae; genus Drosophila; species Drosophila littoralis. The sequence continues at coordinate 2,014,321 of JAEIGF010000591.1, forward strand.
CACAGCAAAGCGAAAGAGAATGAGACAGGCATATAATAAAATAGATTAGAGTGGGATGGAAATAGTTTTAATGCGCCGAAGATTGAATACCCTTGCGGACAAGAAGAAGTTTAGCTAGAAGTAGAAGTAGATACTGAAAGACAAATTGATATAAGTTCACTTTTCGTCAACCAAAGAGTCCACATTCTATCTGTCTCCCCATTTCGTGAGAAACTTTTGAAATGGAATTACAAAAAACCATCCTAGGAGCCCTAGTTCGGAATGCTCACAATTGTTTTAGTCTCCGGTCTTTCGTCAACTTGAACATTTTTAAAACGTATTTGTTTTTAAAACCTAAAAATTCGCCTTAAAATATACGGCATGTGCTTATCAATTTTCAATGTCTTCGTTCACGAGGGAGTTGAGTGTTCTTTGCCGGCGAATCGAGATTCACGTTAAGCACAGGATCTCCGAGTTGAATGCTAAGAAGGACGGTTTGTAAGTTCTCGATTAAGCTATACCCTGTACTCTGTACCGATCAATTATTGGTCAGCATCAACAGGCGAGTCGATCAGGCCATGCCAGTCTGTCGCGTCCATCTCAGAGATAATCAGAGCTATTATATTTATATATACCTTTAAAGAGAGCTTGGGTACAGGGCATCTGCTTGTCGAGCACTTTTGACTAGAGCACACTCTTTATTGTTAAATTTATGCCCTGATTTAAAACGTTTTTATTGAATTCGGGGGCTTATAGCTATTGACATGGTATACACAGAGAGAAATACATGCCTACACACATTGAATTGAATTGGCAAATATAATAAATCAAAATTTACACGGTATACATAGATACACTGAGACAAATACGTACAGTGAATTGAATTGGACATGTATACATAGATACACTGAGACAAATACAGTTGACTGAATTTACATCTTCTACATGGATACACTTCGACAAATAGATGCAGCAGATGAGTCGAATTGACATGTGCCGATTCGAATTTTTACAGGGTATATAGTATATAGATACAGTGAATCAAATCGTGACGGCATGCACAGATACACTGAAACAAAAACACGTACACGCTTACAATTGAATTTCTTTAAATATGACGAAAATTACAACAATGCGCAATATTCTGGGCTAAGTCTTGTTTAGGATCGCATCCACGTCACCCGCTAGAGCTCCTCGAAGAAGGCGACACGCGCCTTGGTCGAACCGGATTTCAGCTTCTTCAGCGTTGAATATTTATTCTCGCCGGCTTTGATCTGCGCCTCGCTGAGTATGTCCAGGTTGCTCTGGTTCTGTTCGATCTTGTGCGGGGCTATTTCGCTGCGCAACGTTTGCAGCTGGTTCTGCACCTGCTTCTTGGACTTGCGCAGATACTCCAGATGGCTGCGCTCCATTTCGTTAGTGATCTGCTCCATTTCGTTGTCGGTGAGTATGAATTCCTTGGGCTCAAAGTCATCCGAAATGCCGCTCGAATTATCGCCCATCACAATGTAATGGGATGCGGATGTGGTTAGCTCGGCGCCGCCAGCCGTTTCCATATCATTTGTGGAGCTGCTCGTCGTCAGCGAAGGTGTGCTTATCGCCGCCATGCTGGAGGCATTGTTGACGTTCGCATGGGAAACAGTCGATGCGGTTAGCAGGCTGTCCGTCGACGATTTGCGGCCACTGTTGAGAAAGTTGAGCAGACGGGCGGTGGCCTCGCGTTCCGCCATTTTGGCACAGATCAGCTCCTTCTTGAGCTTCTCCGTTTCGGCCTCGCGCTTGTCGTTCTCGACGGTCAGCTGGAGCATATAGAAATCGGCATCGCGTATCTTCTTCTCCAGATCGTGCTTCTCGCGCTCCACCTTCATTTGGCGCTCGCGCAGACGATCCATTTCCGTCTTGAAGTGATTCGCCTTGCATTCGGTTAGCTGCATTTGCTCCTCGTTGACGCGACTCTTTTCAAAGTACAGCTCCTTGGTCTCCTCGGAGCGTCGCTGCAAATTGAATGATACATTAATTGGGTATTTCGAATTGTTTTTGGGGGTGTTTTATTGTCGCCTGACCCACCAGCGCATCGTTAGCCATGCGCATCTCGTCCTGCAGATGCTCCAGACGCTTCTCCAACTCGTACCGCTCATGTTCGGCCTTCTCGCGCAGCTGCTTCTCTCTGATGAACTTCTTGCGCTCGATTTGTCGGCGCTGTTTCTCCTCCTTGGCCTGCGCCTTCATTTGCTGTATCTCCATGGTGTCCGGCTTGCGGCGTCTCATGTACAGATCATGATTGCCCTTGCACAGATCAAGTATCTGCGCATAGATGCAAGTTGAACGTTATATGGATTAACTGGAATGGGATTATGCTACAGTTACCATTTTATTGATGTGCAAGTCCTGCGAATAAAATATAAAGTTCGACACTTTGGCGTCCACTAAACGTATCGTGAATTTCTTGTCATCGAAACTAACGTGTCGTATCTCGTTCCATTGGAACGTTGTCTTTGGGGTTAGCTTGTCGCGCTCGTCATAGATATTGAGACCCACGGCCGTAACGCCCAGCCACAATTTGGTTTTGTTCTTATTCTGTGGATCGAATAGCACTCGTTACAGGCTAGATAGATTATGGAACTTCCTATGTTAATCCTTACCGTAATAGGAAAGTAGTTGACACCGTACATGTCCAGATCTTGTGCTATTTTGAGATACTCCATTTCGACCTCGTCACGTGTCATGGGTGCATGATCCATGTACCTAGAAATTGACCAACCAATATAGAATATATATATATATATGGAAGCATTTACTTGGGGCACACTCACCAGGTCTTGATGCGCTCCTCCCACATCTCGGGCGTCATTTGATATTGATCGGTAACGCCCTTGGGCAGCAATTCACCGCCGGCCAGCATGCCGTCCTTGTAGGTTTCATAGTCGTAGGGTCCGTACTGGACGTGGACCGCATACGAGGCGAGCAGGACCGATTCCTCCGGTCGGCAGTAGATGTCCATGGAGAGAATGCTCTGTTTCACTTGCAAGAAGAACAAATGCTGGGTGATTTCCTGTATCAGCTCCTCGCTGACGTTCTCCGGAAAGAATTTCGCATAGAAACTGAACACATAAATGTTATTGTTTGCATGCAGCTCGACCCGCTGATCTTTGACCTTCTTGTCCATTTTGAGCCAAGAGACATTGTTGCGCGTGTCCACATACTGCAAGCCAAAATACCACGATTCCCGCAATCCAATTGTCCGGCAGACCAAATCGAACAGCTCCTGGCCCGTCGAACGGGTCTCCAATTCGAACTCCAACTCCGAATCGAAGGTGCTCACGCGCACCGGCAACGAACGGTTCTTCTTCGAACCGAATGGGCTCATCATCTGCGGCGTCTATCAATATCGATTGTGATGTATTGTTCGACTATAACTATGTGCATATACATATGGTATATATATATATATATATATATAGATATATGCATATGTATGTATATACTCAATATTTGGCTATTATGTGAGGCTCTTGTGTTTACTTGTTGCACTTGTCAAACATTTTCCACTCCGTTCGCGTTCGCATTCGGGCATATTGCATTTGTGTATAATTTTTGTAAATACTGTGCTGGCACTTTGAGGGCACTTAATTTAAATTTAAGTTTTTTATAACTAATATTTAACAATATATTACAACATTTTACGTTGTCAAAAATAAATTGCGAGCGTATAAATAGCAACAACAAAGAATGAGTGTGCCTGGGCTGCATGTGTGTTTGTTTATGTGTGTGTGTGTGTGTGTGTGTGAGTGTGTGTGTGTGTGTGTGTGTGTCGGACGTGAACGTGTACCAGTGTGTGAATGAGAGAGACAACGAGAGAGAGAGCGCGCCTGGCTGGCATGGAGAGCGTACGTTGATTGCATTGTATAAATTGAGACAACAACAATGTTAGATATGCGAACCGCACAGTGGTTTGCAAGCATGAATAGTTTTTCTAAATTCAACAAACAAACAAAAGTGTCGCCGAAATATTAAGAAAATTCCTATAATACTTTATTAACAGTATTGCTGCTTCATACATGGCTTATTTAAAAATAACCTTAGTTAAATATTTTTATATGTATATATATATATATATATATATATATTATATTGAAGTTAAGCACTCGGGCACAAAATTCTATTATTTCAGAACAATTGCATCGTCTATTAAACATAGTTAACAGATATACACATGTGCAGGAGCAAATTCGAAAAGTCTTATATGGTTTATATGTACGTAATTATTTGAAAATCACTAGCTACATTTTATGGTTTTTAGTGGTCTATTTTTACAGCTGTATCGTTAATTAATGTCTATAATTTTACATACATATTTCGAACACATTTAAGTTGACTCAATTCGCAGAAGTTTGGAAGTTTACAAACAAACGTTGTTTTTTTTTTCTAGTTTAGTATAACTGTTATGAACGAGATAAACTTATTAACGATAGAAGATTGGCTTACTAATCCATCTGAGGTTTTCCTTGAACTATTGGCACTATCAGCTACCGTTGCAATTGCTTATTTAGTTAACGAATGGATAAGGCAAGCTAGTTATGTTTCGGTTTTGATTTATCTTTTTCATTTTGTGTGTGTGTACTACAGTTATTCTTGAGTTTTTTTTTTTTTTTTTTGTTTGTTAAATGTTTGTTTCTTGATTTGTTTTCTTTTTATATCACTCTAGAGCAAAGCGTATTTTATCCACATACACCTCGGTACATGTACAAAATATAGTGTGTCTTTAAAAACCTAATGATTGCTGCGCTTGACACGTTCAACGTGCAAGTCATACAACATTTTGTTCTTTTCATAGTAATACGGATTTTGATCCGCATTCAATTCAGGATTGTACTCGTATACACCGCCAACCACTTCAGCAGGACCACTGCCACAGCCGCCACCAGTAATCGTTGGTAATAACAGGTAATTGTTGTTGTCATTGATTAGATTCGGAATACTGCAGTTGCTGCTGCTGCTGCTGTTTCCATCATCGTAGTTTAAATGCAGATTATTGATACGCTTGGACAATGGGGTCGATTCGCACGGCAGATCATCTTCGCGGCTACGTTTTCTGTAATTAAATCGGTTATATATATATTTATGTACGTACATTTTCGTTCGGTACGTGTCTGATATAATTTTCAATTGGAATTGGAATTTGGCCATGAAATAAATAAACTGCAGGCCACTGTAATGCTGTTCATATGTGTTTCTCAATTTATGCATGCGCATGACTGCATCGAGTCGCAATTGAATTGATCTATAGGTTTAATTTGCTAAGAATTGGTAAGTACATAACATACCTGGTTCTTAAAAATCCAGCCATTTCGATGTCATACCCTTCGGTTCCTTTTTTCTTATGCCTGGCAAGTGAATTTTGGTCGCCTACTTTGTTGTCGCTGCTGTTCTCTTGTGCTTGTTCTATCTATGACAGTTGAGAGTTGCATGCGAACGGAGTGGCAACATTATAAACAGTATGCAGGGCGTTGCCATTTGTAAATGTCAAAATTGCGATAGCGATTGACGCAGTGGCAACCCTATGCTTCGTCATTCGCACGCATACAGATTACTATTGCTGAAGAGAACGAACACACAAAAGAAAAATAGTAGTTTTCTGTACAAATCGACGCCCAACCCAGCCCAAAAATATAGTAAAAAGAAAACAAATTACACATATTTGTTGCCGTTTTCAATCCAAATCAGTTGTAAGTAAAATGGCGCAAGCCAACGGATCGGCATACAATAAATACCTAGCAATAACCAATACATCTGCGCCAAGAAAGAGAAAATTCTGTAGTGAAAAGTGACCAAAAATGTTAACGATGACTGCTTTGGCTGCTTGTGTCTGCCCCTGCTCTCATGTCAGTATGTGTATGTGTGTACGTTATGTACGTTAGTGTTCGTGAAAACGATTGGTTCAATTTTATTCTATCTGCTGGCGAATTTTCGAAATGTCTTCATAATTTGTGCATTTCGTTTTGCTTGGCTTTCTAATAATTATAAACTCGTATGTACGTGTGCGTGTGTGTGGGCGATGCAAAACAATATGCACATATGCGCGTGCATGTATGTGTGTGTGTGTGTGTGTATATTTATACACAAGTGCATTTGTGTCAAAATAAATTAGCATATTGGCTGCAGCAAAACTGCGTTTAAAACCCACACACGTGCACACATGCTTGTGTGTGTGTGCTGGTGAGGCAGGGGGCTGCATATTTCATATTAGAACTGCCTGCGAGCTTATCTAGGCACTGCGTGTGTGTGTGTGTGTGTGAGCGCTTGGTGTTGTTTTTTCTTTTTTTCTTTCATTCGGCACGCACACATGCACAGCTTGAGTCATCGCCTTCGCCTGTGGCTCTCTGCATTATGCTCCACTAAAAAGGAAGCCGGCGGCGACGTCGTCGTCGATACCGCCCGGCAGTCGTTGTGTGAGTGCGTGTGCGTGTGTGTATGTCTGTGTACAAAGTTCTACAGATACAACTCGCAGGCGTAGATAAGACAATAGTTGAGCAAAATATAAAAAATACAAGTAAATAGCAATTTGCGTCTCAAACTGATATGTGCATATGTAATTGTCACTGTGTGCGTGTGTGTGTGTGCGTGTGTGTGTGCGTGCGTGTGTGTGCATGTGTGCGTCTGTATGTGTGTGCATGTGAGCGTCTGTATGTGTGTGCATGTGTGCGTCTGTATGTGTGTGTGTGTGTGTGTGTTTGATGCGATAATAACAAAGCGCACTCCTAAATACATCTCCCCCCGCACTCCTTTGCTGGCCAACAACCAAGCAGCCACCCACCCTATGACGAACTTATAACACTTGGCCGGGCAAGGGCCTTCCCAGTCGCCCTCACCCCCGCCGACGCCCCGCGCTTCGGTGCTGCCACTTTGCGAAAGTAATTAAGGCATATGAGTCCACACACACACACACACACACACACACACACACACACACACACACACACACACACACACACACACACACACACACACACACACACACGTGTCCGTTTGACTACAGTGAAGCCCGTAAAGTTGACCTTGTTCCCTGTGATAATGGCCTGAGCTTGTCCGCTAAAAACCTGGATTTGACTTCAATTATATAATTATAATTTCAATTAGCTTAAACCCGGTTTTGGGTTACCTTCACTCCACCTGAGAGTTGGGTCAAAGCATTCAATTGAAGCCGGCCAAAAGCAGGAATCTGACATATTCCTAGACCCCAAAGTAAAGGTGTGCAGCCAGCTGACAAAGTATCTGGGCCTCAACCGGGATAAACACAAATCCTGGCCCAGGTCTCCCAACTGTTGTAGCTAGAAGGTTTCATGCCTTGGTCCAAATTTATACGCTTATATCTTGAGCTGACGAGGCGTCTTCTATTCCAGAAATCGTTATACACATAACTCGTACGGTATGCAAACCATTAAGTGCGTGGTCGTTGGAGATGGCGCTGTGGGCAAGACCTGCCTGCTGATATCGTACACAACCAACAAATTTCCATCGGAATATGTGCCAACCGTATTTGACAATTATGCGGTGACAGTGATGATCGGCGGCGAGCCGTATACGCTGGGACTGTTCGATACGGCCGGTCAGGAGGATTACGATCGACTGCGTCCACTCTCCTATCCGCAAACGGATGTCTTTCTCGTCTGCTTCTCGGTGGTCAGTCCCAGTTCCTTTGAGAACGTCAAGGAGAAGGTGAGACACAAAGAGAGAGAGAGAGAGAGAGAGCGTGCGAGAATTTGCTTTAATGTTGTTCAATTTCCTTACAGTGGGTGCCGGAGATAACGCACCATTGCCAAAAGACGCCGTTCCTGCTGGTGGGCACACAAATTGATTTGCGCGACGAGACAAGCACATTGGAGAAACTGGCCAAGAACAAGCAGAAGCCAATCACATCCGAGCAGGGCGAAAAGCTGGCCAAGGAGCTGAAGGCGGTCAAATATGTCGAGTGCTCGGCCCTCACACAGAAGGGCCTCAAGAATGTATTCGACGAGGCCATATTGGCCGCCCTCGAGCCGCCAGAGCCATCCAAGAAGAGGAAATGCAAATTTCTCTAATTTTATTTATTTTTTGTTTCCTTGTTGTTTTTCGGTTGTTTTCCTTTCTCTTCTTTTCACTCTGCTTCGCTCTGCCCCGCAAAATACTTAATAACTATGTGCGATCCATGTATGTGTAAATTTTCTGTCTTATGCCTTTTTTTTTTAAATTGTGCTCTCAATTTCTATACCCCCCCGCCCTCCCCCGCCCAGTGCGCTCAGCCTCTAAGCAAAAGCAAAATTCTTTTGCCAAAAATTTGGCATTAATTAAATTTCATTTGATTTTAATTGCAAATCAAAATTCCGACCCGCTTCCGAACCGCTCTTTATGCTTTTGGCGCGATTTCTTATAAGAAAATAAATGGAAAACACAACAAATTAAGCAAAAAAACAAACAACAACAACAACAACAACAACAACAACAATATAGCAAAACAAATTATTTATATATTCATATATATATATACAAAATTAAGAGAAGGCAAGGCAAAACAAACCAGAACAAAACTGAAAACTATGCAATTTTGTGTTTTGCATAAATATACACACACACACACACACACACATATAAATATATATATATATATATGTAAAGAAAACAAGCTCTAAAAATAGGAGAAAAAAGTAATAAAAGGAACTGCTCACAGCAATAGAAAAGGAAGCGAGCAGGCAAAAAGTATAATAAATAAATAATAATAAAAAAAAAAATAAAGAGCAAAATAAATAAATAAAATACGTGCATATGTCTACCATTTGTTTACACACGCAATAATAAGATACACGAAATTAACTTAAAAATAAAAAACTAAAATTAAAAACTAAAATTATAATAAATGCAAAATATGCGTATTGTATGCAACGCAATTATATGTAATAAAACTAAGAGTATTGAAATATATAAGTAAAGGTTGCAAACAAGAATTGAGAAAATTGAGTAAAACAAAATGCCTAAACCTTATAAGTATATAATCCAGACAAGCAAAAGATTTAAAAAACAAACGAAAAAATTGTATTGTAGTTCAGCGTAAAAAACAAAAACAAAAAGAAAAAGAAAACAAAGAGCAGCAGACGATGAAGAACTAATGCATTTTTTAATATTTTTATATGTATACATTATCAATTTTTACATCTTTTTTTTTTTATAGACCTTAGACATTTGACATTATTGATTTCAGATAATATAATAAAAAGAAAAACAAAAATTATATATATATAATGTAAAAAAAAAAAAAAAAAACATACATCCAATCGAAATCAACTTTGGGCCTAGGAAATAGTTGGGAATTTTTACTCAAAAACGACACGATCGTAGAACTAGCATACAGATAGATAGCTCCGACCCCGCCTAAACTAGGTATACATATATATATATATATATATATATATATTCCTGATCTGTATCTTTAACCAATTCGCTCAGTTTTAGGCCCGAGTCCCGATCCCTCCTTATATGCCATAGCTTCTAGGGGAAAATCGGTCGTACAAATGTTGATAGTACTTAAAACAACCAGAAGGGAAACAAGCAAGAGGTTCTAGTCGGGAGCGCCCGACTAGGGGATACCCTGAACCCTCTTCTTCCAACACCAAACGCAGATCGATATAGAACATTCGATATAGAATATAGAATATACGTGTATTATCCCCCGAGTTCGTGTTAGCCATAAAATGAAAGATACTTGATACATATATACTATTCTAGAAGCTACATGTCAAGTTTGGAGACTCTAGCTCTTATTCTTATTTACTAGAATTGCTCAAAAAACAGGTTTTTGATATCGATTTTTATCGATTACTTGGAAATGGGGCAAGTTATCGAATATCGGAAACAGACTCGATCTGCGCATGGACTAGGAGGACCTACAGCTAAAGTCTCTAGCTCTTATAGGTTCTGAGATCCTTGAGGCAGGCAGGCAGACATGGCCGGATCGACTCGGCTGTTGATGCTGATCAAGAGTATATATACTCTATGGGGTCGGAGATGCTACCTTCTGCCTGTTACATACATTTGCACAAATACATTATTTTAATGGGTACAATCTGACTGTGCTTCGTTTTACGGCTCGAGCCAATGCTCCGGGGCCTGGTTAAGGATGTCCTCGACAGATCCGGATAACTTGCATTTAAATGATCTCTGCAATTGGAATTGAAACAATTTAGTTTATGAAATAACATATTTACATCTGACAAAATAAACGAACTTTCGATTTTCAGCCTGCTTTTTGAAGTATCTTAAAATATAGACAGTAACAAATTGGCGCCTTCTCTTAGTTTACAGATTTGGTTACGGCTGGGATCGGAGCTGCTTTGGCTAAAGCGGCTTGATCCACTTGCACTTGATGCCCGCCAGGCCCACATCGCTGACCGCCGTGTGCTGGAAGCCAGCACTGCCAGCAATATCGATGTGATCGATGTCGCGGCGCAGGCTATGCGGGCCATTCTGCAGCAGCTGCTCGATGCCGTGCCAGGCTATCATGACGCCATTGTCGGAACAGTAGCGCTTCGAGGGTCGAAAGGCGCGGCAATTATATTGAGCCGCCAGGTGAGCCAGATTCTCGAAGATCACATCGTTGTTGGCCACGCCGCCCGAGATGACCAGGGTGGGCGGCGCGTCGCCAAATAGGCGCTGCTGCAGACAGTACTCCAGGGCGCGCTGTGTGCGTTGCATCAAATGGCGACTGACCGCACGCAGCAGACCCGCACAGAAGTCGTCATAGTTGCTGATGATGCCATCGGGCGGCGTGCGCTCGGCCAGCTCTCGTTTGCGTATGGCACGAAACGAGTTGTTCTTGATGCCCGCAAAGCTGAAGTTGCAGTCGCGCTGCCTCGACAACGGCAGCGGGAACTCGTATGCAGCCGGATCGCGTGCCGTTCGTGCAGCATGCTCGACGGCACGGCCGCCGTTCCACAGCCGATACTGGGGCAGCACATAGAGCCGCAGGCGTCGCGCTATTTTATCGAACGCCTCGCCGGGCGCATCGTCCAGCGTTTCGCCGAGCAGCGTCAGACGGCCGGGACCATGGACCACGGCCAGCTGACAGTGGCCGCCGCTGATGAGCAGGCACAGATATGGGTAGCCAATCTCTGTCGGCTGCTCCATGCGCACCTGCAGCGCGTGTGCCTCCATGTGATGCACGGGCAGCAGTGGCTTATGCTCCCGGCGTGCCAGATGGCGTGCAAAGCGCAGACCCACAATTAAGCTCAACGGCAGGCCCGGCCGTGTCGTCACCGCAATCGCCTCCAATTGCTCCGGCCGCAGTTGCGCCTGCTCCAGGCAACGCTCGTAGGCGGTTGCAATGCGCGCCCGATGCAGATCCTGAGCGCGTGGCGGTATGATGCCACCGTAACTAGATAGTGTAGACGAATATATGTATGTGTATACAGGGAGAGTTAAGCGTGGAGTCTAGTTATCTGTTACCGTGTGTGGAACTGCTGCTGGGACTCGAGCACATTGGCGTGCACTCGACCAGTTGTATCGACAATGGCAATGCCTGTGTCATCGCAGGATGTTTCGATGCCCAGCACATAGCTGACCAGGCGTTTGCCGACCCGGCTGTATGCGCCCGGGCATCTGAGCAGCTGTTGAACCGCGGCTGCATACATAACACACGAATATGCCGGCTTTTTGAATAAAAACAACAACAATGCATAGTATATATTATCAAAGTCTGGCAGCGCTGGCATTTTAGGCAGAGTTGCAAGCTGCCATTTGTAGCATCTGGCAGCGCTCGCATTTGAAGCAGTGTCACCAGCCAGCCAACAACTAACGGCTAGCGCTATCTCGATCTGGCAACACTGCACTCAAAAATTATCAAAATTCATTTATTTTATTTATGTTTTATTTTGAAAACTATATAATAAATAATATTGATTTAATCATTTTGCAAATGGAAAAGTGAAGTTTTCTAAATTGTTGTTGTATATGCACGTTCTGCATACGAGCCGAGCCGAGCCACAACACAACACAACACAACACCCACACACACGCACACACACACACACACCGCATTTCTGAAATTCTTCGAATATATGTCTAGTTTCTTGGACTATGCATGTACATATACATATATGTATGCCTATGCACTTTAGTAAGTAATCCAGTTGGTAATTGCTGGACATTGTTGGCCTTATCGCTCGTAATAGACGCGATAATAAAGCGTTTTCGAACGCCAAATGCTGTAGCTATTGTCGAATTTGAGAAGGTAGACACCCTCGCCGGGATAGGAATGGGAGCCGACATAGACCTCGTTGTAGCATTCGCGCCGATAGATTGGCACAATTATGGAAATGGGCGGCTTTGTGGCGGCGGCGGCGGCCGCATTTTGTGCGGCCAATGCATGACGATCCTGCGACAGGGAGCCGGACTCCAAATCCTCTGTTGTCGATAGATAATCCTCATCGACGCAATCCTCATCCTCATCGCTGTCGCTCACGTGCACCGTCACCTCGTTGGTCACGGGCTTTGCCCACTCAAAGTAAATGCCGAAACCGATGTCGTAATTGTCCGTCGCAAACTCCCAGAAGATGCACTTCCCATTCATATTTGTGGGCACGCGCACCTGCAAGAGAACAACAAACAGATCAATTTGGATTAGTCAGTCAGTCAATCAGTCAATAAATCAGTGGACTACGCACCGTTACCGTATCGCCGTGTCCAATGGTTATGACACCATCGCCATCGCCGGCGGATACTTCAGTCTTGAACTGTTCGATATCGGGACGCGTCCATATCTTGGCCGGACGTATCATCACATAGTCATCGTACTCATCGCCAGCCAGCTGCTCCGACTGTGCCGCCGGCTGCTCGCCTGGCGCCTGCTGGCTCTCGAATTCGTTCAGCTGCAGTCCATCCATGGCCTGGGCCAGATTGGCGCTGCCCGGATTGTTGTTGTTCAGCTGCTGCTGCTGTTCCTGCTCGGCCTCCGCTAGCAGCAGCACTTCGTTGTCCTTGTCCGGCGTCTGCTGTTCCAGATTCTGATTGGGATTCGCGGCGTGCGCCTGGCCCAGACTCTGCAAATGCAACTGCTGCATATACTGATGGTAGTGCTCCCGCTGCAGCTGATGTATGAGCACCGCCTGCTGCTCCGGATTGCCGGGGAACTGCTTTTCCGCGTACAGCTGCAAGCAATCAACGTCCACAATTATAAACACATGTATCCTTGCATTTCCAAACAGCTCGTTCTTGACCCCATTCGGGCGCGTGACCTCATTCGCCGCCCACGCAGACAATTAACATTTATTATTGACAGACGACGACGCAGTCGACGACGACGACATGCGAGTCGGGTTGGGCAACAACAGGTGCAACTGTCTGGGCAAACAGGTGACAAGCTTCACAGTTGCCGACTACCAAATACCCTATCTAGACAATTTTCTATTGTCGTATAACTATAGCTTATACAATTATATTATAGTATATCTCTCTACTCAGTTTTCAAATATGCCACAAAAGCTTTTTTCGAAACTTTTGAGTCGTTTTCCAATTGACAATTGCCCAAAGCTGTGAGCTCTGATATTTTAAAGATCGCAGCGTCTATATATATTGATATATATATTTAAATATTGACACTTTCTTCATATGGCAAAAGATATATCGTAAAGCACATTAAAGCTCTTGCTTCAGATATACTCAAAATCATAGGTTTCTTCTTTTTTTTTTTGAGAAGAACTCAATTTGTAGAGCGATTTATGGGAAAAAAAAAACTTTTATAGATATAAACCCGATGCGGAAAAACTTTCGACATATGTCAAACGGACCTAGTTTCGGATCTATGTTTAATATCCTTAGAATAGCTTCAGAACTGAGAGAGAAGAAACTGACGAACAATTGAGACCCCATCGAGTGGTTTGTTGACTTTGTTCAAGAATATATATATATATATATATATATAACTTCTATATGCATTAGAAGTTGCCTCCTTCTATTATTACACATATTATGACACAATTTCCATTAAATATACAATATTTGCACAATTTTGTAAACAGTTTTTGAACTCTTTCAAGCCTCTTTGAATATAACAACATTTAACTGAAACCAAACCTAAAATATAATATATCAAAATTCAATTTTCGCCCTTTTTCCACAAAAATTTGAATGAAAAGTAATCGAAATGAATTCTTAAATACTTTTCTAGTTAGGTTAAATAATAAAATAAATTTTGCGCCCGATTCAAAGAGGAAAAGCTAACAAAAACACAGCAAAATCTTTCACGAAAAGTCGAATTTGCCCTGGTTAATAATTAAAGCTAATACAAAAGCCATATAAGACGTCTTGACATGGGATAAATGGAGCGTATATTCTATTATCTATGCTATTCCAATTGCTCAGATATGTGCGAAATGTAGTATTATTTGGAGCATGTCAATTCGCATATGTGTTCTATTTCGTATATGCCATTTCCGTATGCCCCATCTGCAAGTTTTAAATGAGCATTTATTGGCGTCACATACACGCGCACAGCGGCTGGCATGCCCGCTTGGCGGCACAGGGTAGGGTGTACGTGGTATTAGAAAATCGATTGCGTGTCGCAGTTGTGAATTTACCTTAAACTGCTGATATGTCTGCTTGTTGAGCGCATCCTGCAGCTGGCGTCGTTGCAATTCCTCCTTGTAGCCCTCCTCGAGCAGCTCCTGCTGTTCGCGTTCGCGTTTCTGGCGCGCCTCCTTCTCCAGCTCCATGCGACGCAGCTCGGCCTTTAGGTTCTCATCGCGATTCTGACGCACGGCCTCAATGTACGGCCGAAAGGCACTGCACATGGTGTCCAGCAGATCGATGAAGCCCTCCATTGCCTGCTCGCGTGTTATGTCCCCGAGCAGCTGCCAGTGCTGCTGCCTGTCGCGCCCGATCACGTCCAGAACGCCCAGAGCCGGCGCATGGTTAGCGCTGAACGGGCCGACCGCGGCCTGTTGCTTGAAGGCGATTAGCTTGAGGTTGTCCTCGTACGACAGGTGTATGGCCTTGCCCGAGTTCTCTGCAATGCGTGCACAACATTCGATTAGAGGAAGCCGCACAAATGCATACGACAATTTGTGCGATTCAATTTACGTTTGTAGAATGTAAACGCGAGACGGTAAAGCTCCTGCAATGGGAAGCCCCATTTCTCCAAAGTACTTGTATTGCCTGGTCTGCTGCTGCTGCTGCTGTTGTCCATTGTCCTTTAATGTATGTAATTTTTCTATAGGGACTTATCTTTGGCGCTACAAAATATTAGCACAGCAGAAAACAAAAATAAATAATAAAATCTGACTGTGTGCGTGCGTGTGTGTGTGCTCGTATGTGTTTGGTTGTGTGTGTTAGAGACAAAAAATATCGAACTTACCCGATAAAATCACGACTACTCGATAGTCAATGTATGGTCGCCGATGTAGAAGCAGCATACGCTATTTGGCGCCAAGTTGGGTATAAAGCGTGATTTGATTTATCCTGCCATGTTTACTAGAATGCGCACAATTTGCTTGAAAATAAATGTCAATGCTTTTTATGTTAGTCAGAGTTGGGCGCGAATTGTTTTTCTAATACACAGCAAATAAACTCACGTAATACTCACGCTCAAAAACGCACGACTTTTAAGGTTCGCAAAACTACTTCTAGCTTATATCAATTTGTGTTTAATCTTACTAATTGGACATGATACTCGTATTTCTGTGCCGTACAGGGTTATCGTGCTGATTTAAAATAAAATAAAACAAATTAACTAAGTATAAAAAGCAAAATCAAGAAGAAACTAGAAACGAGTACAAGTTCGTGCTCCTGTTGCCATTCTAAAACAACAAGATCCCATCTCTACCTGGAAAGATACAAGCAAGCAATTGCTGACGTCACAAGCAACTATCGATATGTGCCAAATAAAACTGTGGCTGAGACTGTGACTAGTATTTTACAACACTGGCTACCAACAGCTGTGTTGTTGGTCTTGTAGAATCGCCTACACGTGCGCTTATATACATGTAAAAATATATATAGTTTTTAAATAATTAGTTTTGTATAACAATAATATGGGCGGCACGCGTTTCTTCCTTGCCGACTTGCCGGCCAAGACAACAGAGCACGACCTACGCGCACTGTTCCAGGACTATGGCGACGTGGAGCGTGTGGAGCTTAAGACGAAAGAACAGTTTGTGGATTCGGGTCAAACAATAGCCAAAGTTATAGCCTTCGTGACGGCGCAGACGGAGGATGCCGACTACTGTGAGAAGCTTTTTTAAAAAGAAAACCCATATTAAACTAACCCAACCAATTACAGGCGTGAATGAGCTTAATTGGCAGCGTCTGCATGGCGCCAAGCTGAAGGTGTCGCTGGCCAAGGAATCGTTTTTGGATCGCCTCAAGCGCGAGCGTGACGAGGGCCAGCAGAGCGCACAGCAGTCGCACAATGCCAGCGAATCGGAACAAAGCAGTTCCCGCTTGCTGGCACAGAATACGCAAAACAAGCGCCGCGTATTTGGGGAGCACGAGGAGATCAACGATGAGGATGTGGCGCCCGAGCTGCTGATAACCAAAAAGCGTGCCGCACACTCCATGATCAATGGCAAAGTGCGTGGGCAGTGTGTAAGGTTTCCTTTGAAATTATTCTAATCCCGTGTCTCTTGCAGATCGTCATCCAGCAGGAGCACGACGTGAAACCGCTGCACATCATCGAGCAGCACAGGAAGCCCGTCGGCAAGCAACTAGATGCGAAGGCTGCAATAGCGGACCTCAAGCGCAAGGAGTCGCTGAACAAGATGAAGCTGCAGCATGAACAAAAGAAAACGGCCATTCAGCAGGCATTGGCCTCCACGGCGGCCGGTCAGGCCAAGCGCATCAAGTTCAGCGATGCCGAGGAGGAGGACGAAGTGACGCCAAAGCCGAAAAAGCAGCAGCAGCATCCCAAAAAGGATCTGTTCGAGGATGACGAAGAGGATGAGCAGGAAGAAGAGGTGCTGCTGCCGCAGCATAGCGGCAAGAAGGGCGAGCGCCTGGTGGAAATGCAAAGCAAACAAAGTTTGGATCCCCGGTTTCGCATAACAGCCAATTTTGTGGCCGAGGATGGGGAGGATGAGGAGGCGGAGACGGAGAATGCAGCAGCTGAGCAGCAGCAACAGGAGAAGGCAGAGGATAGCGAGCGCAACTGGCAAATGGGCATACTGGAGCAGGTGATTGGACGTAAAATAGACAGCAGCAATGCGCCCGGCGGCGCCAAAGCGTCCAAGAACAAGAAAATGTTGCGCTTTGATCCCGCCAAAGAGGAACACCAGCAAATGCTGCGCGTCAAGTCGAAAAAGGAGGACAACGCCAAGCCGCAGCCAAAGGCGGCCACAACGGTGGCTGCCGAGGAGGATGCCGCCAGGCCGGCGTCCGTCTCGCAGAGTGCATTCTATGTGGTCACCGATACGCTTAAGGAGTCGCTAAAGACGCGTGGCGAGGGCTTCAGTCTGTTGGAAATGTTTGGCAGCAGTCACGAGGAGGCTGTCGCCGAGCGACAGGATCAGCTGGAGAAGCTCGGCCACGAGAAGATATTGGTCAACAAGTCGAACAAGCTGGGTCTGGGCCAAGTGAATCCCTTCAGCTACGATTCCTCCGACAGCGAGGATGATAATCTTGATGCGGATGCACTGCAGCAGGCGGTGGCCAAGGAGAATGAGGCGCCCGTCAAGAAACCTGGCAAACAAAAGCAAAAAAAGTCACAAATCTTTAGCGAAAGCTTTTTTATACCCAAAAATGATGCCAGGCTCAAAGGTACCCAAAATCAAAAAAAAATTTTAAATTTAACTTATCTAAATTTCTCTTACAGAGGGTGCGAAATTATTCAAGTCCAGCAAACCGGAGCTGGAGAACGAGAATTATGATGAGGTTAAGAAGCGTCTGAAATTCCTCATAACCAAGAAAATTGCAAAGACGCAGAAAAACATTTCCGGCAAAGATGTCAAAAAAAATAAGAATAAAAAGCGAAATAAGTTTTAAATATATTTAAATGTAATTTTTTGATGAATGAAGCTTAGCATGCTTTTAGGCTTGTGTTTATCAGCCAAGTGGCAACGCTGTAAATGAACACATCGTTGAGCAATGGGTATCGATACCATGCATTTGAATTTTGCAGTAGTGATATAATAAAAAATGTGCATGTATTTTAATTCTTTTATATTCAAATTTTGTGGTAGAAACGATTTTGATTATATTTTAGCTGACATTAACTTGTTCTGGCGACATTTTGTTACATTTGAGATACCTTTTCATACACAGCGCGCATGTGATGCCGATTAAAGCTACACCTTATTTCTTTTGCACAATGCCTGAGTGGCAGCACCGCAAACATCGTTTGCTTTCGATATATCGAAAAATATGATATCGATGCGTATAACGGCAGCCATTACGCAGTTTGCTGCGTTAAGCAATAATTTTAAAATATTTTTCTTTAAATAGTTTAGCTTTTGACTAGGATTTTTACTTAATTGTCATATTTGCTGCGACTTTATTTATTGATGGCATCAATCTTATGTCTATGGACTAAGTGGCAACGCTGGTGATCACCGGAAGCCAATCCGAAAATGTACTTGTCGCAACAATAAATGCAAAAGTAAACAATAAAAAAAAATAAATCGTCTCTCAAAATTTGGTTTTTGTGTATTTAACTAAATTAAAAAAAAAAAAAAAATATTTGATGTATACATAACATACATGCATAATTAATATGTTCCTGCACAAATGCATTTGAGCCCCATTTTAGCTCCAAAC
This sequence comes from Drosophila littoralis, assembly GCA_018903485.1. Taxonomy (NCBI): domain Eukaryota; kingdom Metazoa; phylum Arthropoda; class Insecta; order Diptera; family Drosophilidae; genus Drosophila; species Drosophila littoralis. The sequence continues at coordinate 2,033,068 of JAEIGF010000591.1, forward strand.
TTAAATCGAAAAAAATGAATTTAAAAAAAAAAAAAATGAAATATAGAAGAATTGGGTAAAAGATCGGCGCAAGCCGAGCACACAATACGCAGACTTTGCCAGTTAATGCCAGCGTATATATAAATATATATAGATGACAAAATGATTGACAAAAAAAATGGCCACATGCAGCATGATTAGATTGGGGGCCATACAGAAAAATCATATATATATATATATATATGTATATAAATATATATATATAAACGTTTTGGGTGGAGGCCTGCGTCTATAGCTAGAGGATTCACTGAACCTTAACCTAGATACAAATTAAGTTAGTGCTGGCACAAATATTGCGTCTGGCAATATGTTAAACTTAGACAAGATAAAATAGTTTGCTTTTTGAATTCCTTCTTTTTTTTTTTGGTTTCCGAGTCCTTAAGCACTTGGGCTATTAAGTAAACGTTGCAAATCTCATATAGATTCCGAGACCAGGCTCGTCTTTGGCACTGCGTACATTTCTCCATTACATTTTGGATCTTTGTCTACGTTTCTCCCGCGGCTGCTGCGGCTGCTGCGGCGGCTGCGGACGCCGGCTCCTGGTTGTTGTCATCGGGCACCAGCAGAACAATGGCATCCGGTTCGTTGGCAACGGCAACGTCAGCTGTTGCTGCATCGGCGGGTGTGGCGGCACGATTTATGGCTTCAGCCTGGCTTGGCTCATCCGGCGCAACTGGAGCAGCAGCAGCAGCAGCAGCAGCAGCTGCTGTCGATGTGGCTTCTGCTGGCGCTGCCGCGGATGGGGACTTGCCGGCGGCCAGCTGCTCGATGGCAATGACTGTGCGCTCGAGCAGATTCATGAGGCGCTCCTCGCGCGCATCCATGCGCTTGAGCAGCTCCTCGTCCCGTTTCTCGCGCCGCTTTAGATACTCGATCAGCTCGTAGTTTGTGCTGTCGCCATCGGTGGACGTGGACATCTTGCGCTTGCCGCTCTTCAGCGATGCGGAGGAGCTGCAGTCGGACAGATTGTCCGTATCCACAATCACATCCGGATGCAGTATATTCTGATCTATGCTCGGCGAGTAAAAGTTTTGCGCGCTGCAAAAGAAGACGCCATCATTAGGGCTTACATCTTTCATATGGAGGCCTCCACTCACCCATTGTAGTTGGTCTGCATGAGCTGAATGTCATCCGGATTGAATTCACCCTCGGATAGCGGCTCGGATCTGTGTGGCAGGAGGAGAAAGCATATTTAGTGTACAAGCGAGAGAGATATATACAAAAGTTCGTCTTCGTTCGCTCTCATAGTTTGCGCTGTGCGTCGCCCATCAATCAATCAATCAATCCATCCGTCAGTCAGTCAATCAGTCGATTGCTTTCAGTTATCATAGTACACCATGACGTATTTATATGATAACAGAAAACAACTGTGATAAATGCAGCTAGAAAGCTCTAAAGGCTTGCGCTGTACATCACCCATCAGTCAGTTAGTCAATCAGTCAGTCAATCAACTGATTTGTTTTAGTGAAAAAATGCAGTTACATAGTTTTATGGTTAAAGAAAACTACTGTGATAAACGTAGCTAACCAGCTCTGGGTGTTTGCGCTGTACATCACCCATCAATCAGTCAATCAATTGATTTGTTTTAGTTGTAACACGCAGAATTCCATAGTTTTATATATAAAATACAACTACTGTGATAAATACAGCTAGCTACCTCTCATTTTCGTTGCGCATCGCCCATCAGTCAATCGGTCAGTCAGTCAATCAGCCGATTACTTTCGGCTTTAAAACATTTTAGAATACTGTACGTATTAAATATGATAAAAGAAAGGAGATGTGATAAATGCAGCTAACCAGCTCCGAGGGTTTGTGCTGTACATCGCCCATCAATCAGTCAGTCAGTCAGTCAATCAGTCGATTACTTTCGGCATTAATACATTTACGAATACTGTACGTATTTTAGTGATAAAAGAAAGCAGCTGCTGTAAATGCAGCTAACCAGTTCCGAGGGCTTGCGCTGTACATCGCCCATCAATCAGTCAGTCAGTCAATCAGTCGATTACTTGCGGCTTTAAAACATTTTAGAATACTGTACGTATTTTAGTGATAAAAGAAAGCAGCTGCTGTAAATGCAGCTAACCAGTTCCGAGGGCTTGCGCTGTACATCGCCCATCAATCAGTCCGTCAGTCAGTCAATCAGTCGATTACTTTCGGCATTAATACATTTACGAATACTGTACGTATTTTAGTGATAAAAGAAAGCAGCTGCTGTAAATGCAGCTAACCAGTTCCGAGGGTTTGTGCTGTACATCGCCCATCAATCAGTCAGTCAATCAGTCAATCAGTCAGAATGGGGCACTTACTTCATGGATATGTTGTTGTCGTTGGTGGCGCTGCTGTTGTGATGCAAGTTGAGCGGTCCGCTGCAGTCCTTGTCAAAGTCGGGCGCCTCGGGCGGCTCATGGAGTCCATGGCCATGATCCTTAAATGCGGCACTGTGATTGTGACCGTGACTGTGACTGTGGTTGTGACTGTGACTGTGGTTGTGACTGTGGCTGTGACTCAGCTGTGGCTGCTCCTGATCCTGGCCAGCATTGGCCGCCTGCAGCTGCGGCTGCTCGTGCCGCAGCTGGGCGGCAACTGCGGCTGCCGCGGCGGCCGCCACGGCGCCGGCGACCTGCAGCTGGAGCGGATTGTCATCGTAGCCGCTGCCGGGCAGACCGACGCCCAGCGGCAGACCGCCGCTGCCGCCGACGCCGCCGACGCCGCCACCGCCGTTGCCATTCGAGCAGGGACCCTCGCTCAGCTGTGCCTCCACGAAATGGTTGGGCATGAAGCGCTCCAGTTTGCTGGCGCCGCTCTGTGAGGAGTCTGTCGAATGGGCGTGGCTGAGGCTCTGCAGCAGACTGTGCTGATGGGGCGTCAGGTTGTCCTTGTTGAGCAGCACGCCCAGCTCGGCCGCCTGACGCCGGCGCTGATAGTAGGACAATTCGTTGTGGTTCTTCGAGATGAGCGCCAGGCGCTTGCCATTCGAGCCCCAGCACTCGCCGCGCTGCTCCTCGATCTCCTTGAACAGGAACATGTACGGCCAGTTGCGGCGCACGTGCCGTTCCGGGTTCTTCTTTAGCTGCGTATAGATCTTCTTTAGGTTCTCGTAACGATTGCAGCACTGTTTGGCCGTGCGCTTCCTTGCGCTGAACCGGTTCAGCACCTCGGCGACCATCTCCCAGACGCTGGCATGATTCTTGCGGTTCGACTGGAACGCGCTCTGGATGCGCTCCGACTTGACGATATTCAACAGAGCCACCGACTCCGGCACATTGAAGTAGCTCTCCGGCGTGCGCGGCGCGCGCTGGTGATGATAGCTGCTCGTCACGGTGGGCGGGTTTTTCGTCTCCTGCAAAGTCCAATAAGAAAAAAGGTGAAACACTCCGAACACAAGATTGATCGACGGCCAGATACTCTTTAGTTACATACTTGCAACTGCCTTCTCCCTCTCTCTCTCTCTCTTCTTATTTCAATATCGATATTTATCGATGTATCAAAATCGATAGTTATCGATTTATGAACATCGATATCTATCGATTTGTCAAAGGTTGGATTAGAAAACTTATCCTACGCGTAATATCTCTGGGATCAATGGATGCATATATGATTTCCACGAGAGCGCTTTAGGTCTAATTGCTCGACCAGTAGATACCCAGGAAATTGCTTATGCTTACTCTTTATACACGCATCTGAGATCAATTGATTTATATATTTTATAGGCTCGCAAGTGCTTGTCATTTTCAAGGGAAGCGTGCTCTAGGGCTGGTTACTCGACTTGTAAATACCCTGGAAATTGCACATTTTTAACCTACTCTTTATATACGCATCTGAAATCAATTGATTCATGGGAAGACTGCTCTAGGGCTGATTACTCGACTCGTAGATACCCTGGAAACTGCAAAGTATTACCTTACTCTTATACGCAGTATACCCGAAGAGTCTAGCTATACAAATTAGCTTTCTTTGGAATTTTATGCCTCATCGTGTTAGGGTTAAGTTTAAGAAAACGTATTACTTTCTTTCATACCTTAAATCGACGCGTTCCTTGTGCCCATTACAAACACATCCACAATATCGGCATACCCAATTTGAGTGAGCACAGGGTATAAGCAGTTAGAAACTTGCAAACGCTCATTGGCAGATTTGGAATTGGAATCAACAAAGTAAACTAAATGAATTAATATGATCCATGGCTTCTCGCAATCCAACTTGACCCTGAAGACCCTGAAGCTGATAAGCTCTCGGTCTGTCCCTTAAAGCCGATCGACTATGCTCCAACTGAGTGGTGAAAAAAGGGTATTCAGCAGAAAAAGCAACTCCAGATTCACAGCTTTATAGTGTATTCTGTTTTTTCTTACAAATATGAGATAAACTTAATTGCAGGAAAAACACTTTGGGAACTATGTATGTATGTATGCCAACTTTATTTCTACTCACATACATACATACATGCATATGTATAAATGTTTCGGGGTATTCGAGGTGTTACTTGATGCCCTCAAAAAAGTTAAACAAGCAAAAGAGCAAAAAGAAAAAAAAAAAGCGAACGGGAAACAATACGCCAACAATGCTGGTGCATCAGGATATTTGAACTGAGCTCGTGAGTGCCCCTGCTGCTGCACCCCACTCAAATTGCCACCCGCCAATGAAACATTTGTAACTGTAATTGCATAGCTTTGCCATTTATGTTGCTTGGGGGGGAGTGAGAAAGCAACAGACTAGGCTAGTTTGCCTAGGAGTTTGCATTTGGCATTCTCGCATTGCGATCATGCATAACAGAGAGGGAGAGAGAGAGAGCCTGCTACGGTGCGCGCTTGCGCTCGCTCTCTCCCACAGAGATTTGCTCCTCATTGTTGTTGTTGTTGTTGTTGTTGTTATGCTTTTGCTAGGTGCTTTACTTACCATTTGAGAATTTTGTTTGAGTCAGCAGCTTATTTCACAGAAGCGACGGCGTCGGCGTCGACGTCAGCTGCGCTACGCTGCAGCAGCAGCCAGCAGCGAGCGATTTTGTGCTGAGAAAGCGTAACGCCGAGATACGCTATATTCTCTATTTTAACTTGACGTATCCGTTTTGGTGTCTCCTTTGGCTGCCGCTGCGGCTGCTGCAGTTGGCAACGTTAGCATTTCAAAGAAAACAAAAACAAAAACAAATAAGAAGCAGAAAACCGTTTAAAAATAACGCACTTCTAATTGGTAGTGTGTACACACTGTAAGTATTGCATATGCTAACGCATACAAATGCAATGGCGCTGCATGTCTACCATGCATGTGTGTGTGTGTGTGTGTGTGCCTAACCAAAGGCGAACAGAAATTACAAAAAAAAAAAAACTACGGCCGAGCACTTGAAACGTTTGTCCGTTGGGCTCTTCTTTTCGCCCAATGTTTTTGATTTAAATTTCTTAACGTTGTTGTTGTTGGTCTGTATTTTGTTTTTGTTGACAACAAAACGTCCGTCGACGACGACGACGACTATTAATATTTAGAAGTTAACCTTTTAGCCTCGGACTGCGGCTCATCGGCTACAGTTGAAAATAAAACGACAAAAAAAAAAAACAAAAACAAAGTAAAACACAAAATTATATACATTTGTATGCATGCATGTGTGTGTGTATGTGTGTGCGTATTCATACAATGTGTGCACATGTGCGTGTGTGCATATAACTGACGGCGGCGCTAGTTGTTGCTGCTTTGTTTTTGTTTTTGATTTGCTTATTTATTTAATTTTTTTTTTTTTTTTTTTTGGTTTTGTTTTTCGTCGCCAGTTTGCATGAATTAATATGCGCTTTGGCGCTTTCCAGGCAGCATAAACAATTCGCAAATCGCGCGAGCGTGCCCCACACACGCACACGCACACACACGCACGCACGTTCACTGGCCAACGGTTAATTCTTGCACTTGCACTTTGTTGCAGATTTTTTTCATACACTGCGCGATCCGGCGAGTTCTGTTTGGCGCTCGCTCTCTCTCGCTCTCGCGGTTTCTTGTATTCTTATTGGCTTGCACCCACACACACATACACACTCACACACATGTATACATATTTGTTTGCTTGTATTGGCGCAACCGTGCCAAATGTCCGTTTGCAATTGTACTAACCAACACTAAAAACAAAAAAAAAAAACAAAACTAAACGAAAGCAAGGCAGCAACTAAACGACAACGACAAGCAAACGGGCAACGAAAATGAAACTGAACTTTTCGTCGCGATCCCGTTGCCGATACTAACGGCAGTCACAGACACAGACACACATTGCGCCAAGTTCTGCTACGATCGTTAGGCAGACGGACGACGCTCGCGCTCGTCGATTTGCTGCTGCTGCTGCTGCTGCTGCTCCTCGGAACTGCGTGCCCCGTTCTTGTTGTTGTTATTGTTGTTTTTGGTTTTGTTGCTGTTGGCCTGTGCTTTAACTTAGTAGATTGCGATGGCAGCGTTGGTAGCGGTGGCAACGGCAGAGGCAGAGGCAGCGGTAGGGCAGAGGCGCCGCGCTCTCACTTTTTCACATGTGTTCAAATGTCTGTGGGTATGAGTGAGTGTGCATATAAATATATGTACATAAATACATATGTATGTCTACTTATAGAATCGAACGTAGAGACACATCAACGCCAGCGCAGCGACGGCGGCAGCAGCAGAGCAACGGGAATAGAGACAGTTAACTGATGCGCCCGGCCTATGGCGATTCTGAATCTGATTTCGATTTCGATTTCGATTCCAACAGTCGAGCCAAGGAATCACACAAACGCACGCACGCACGCATGCAATGCATGTGTGTGTGTGTGTTTTGCTCTCTGGGGGCATGGTAGATGGTGCAGGCAGAAGGAATCTATGGGCATTACTGTGCTGCAACAGCAGCAGCAGCAGCAGCGAGTGGGAAAAATCGTAGACTATAAATAGATGCAAGTATGCTCGATATATACGTAGTATACATACATACATATGTACATGTACTCTATATACATACATGTGTGTGTGTGTGTGTGTGCATCTGTGTGTGTGTGTGTGTGTGTGCATATGCACCCCAAAGAAGCTGCGACTCGGTTGATGATCTCTCAGTAAAAAACAAAAAGAAAACAGAAACTGTTAAAGTTGGAATATGTTAAAATTCTTTATACAGATCTTAAGATCTTTACAGGTTCTTTATTAATACTAACTACCTTGGAAGAATTCTTCCACATCTTCTTCTGATTCTTTCATATCTTCCCTGATTGTTTCATATCTTACCTGATTCTTCCATATCTTACCTGATTCTTTCCCATAGATCAGACTTCATTGTCATAAACTTTATTCTCGAATTATGCATACTGGAATATGGAAGAATTCCCTGTGCAAATCTTTCCTGATTATTTCCCATAGATCAGTCTATACTCGAATAATTCTGGAATATGGAAGTATTTTTATTATTGGGGAATGCATAAGTTCGAAGGGTAGGATATTGATAATATGGGATATTGAAGAATCATTTGAATAGTTCCCAATCTAAGGCCCAACATTTCAAGAAAGTAAAACTCAAATAGTAGATTTTAGGTTCTTTACTAAGCTATCTAATTGAAAGTTGATCAAATACATATACATACAAATGTATTGAACAGTTCTCACTACCAGATAAAGGAAGTTATAAAGATGAGCTTTCGAAAGAAAGGGGGGCTTATGGGGGTTATAAAAGAGCGAAGAGGGGTTCCATTACTTTCAAGGTGGCTGAAATTTGGGTCGTAATAAGCTGTGAAATTAAAAAAACCTCCGATTTTGATTCCTATTCCTTCCCAACTAGCTTTAATTCCTGATCGCATACTACAAAGAATTCAGATTATTTTTTTAGAAATTGAGTTAAGCTGGAATTATATTCTATTCTTCTTAAGTCACGTTTACTTTGATTCCAATCGAATGGAAGTTCTATTTCCAGTTGGTTTATTCAAGAATTCAGTTTCTAACTGTGGAAATTATGCGTGATTTTTGTAAAATTGAGCTCTGCCGTTTAAAGGTGGATATTAAAATATGCTAAGAATATGCGAGTGTTTTTTTTATTACCTGAGAGAGAGAGAGAGAGGCTTTGCGGACGATTCAAACACGCCGAGAGTCGAGCACAGCGATTGACCTCTGACCCAAATCCAATTGGAGCTTGCGTTCTGATACCCTAAGCCCATTGCAACTGGGCTAGCATAGGCTAAAATGTTGCGAAACAAATGGAAATCGTTGCCGATTTCCTGTTTACTCTGCCCTTTACGAATACCCCAAGATCGAAAAGAATCGCATTTTTGGAGACAACGTTTTGGGGCTTGGGATTAGAAGACTTTTTCATGGCACATTTATGAACTGAAATTTTCATAAAGATCGGCACAGAAACAACGAAGTTAACCGGGAAAGTATGCCCCATAGGGGGCTAGGAGCAGAAGAAGAAGAAGAAGAAGCAGCAGCATTGTGCGTGTGTGTGTGTGTGAGGGTATCTCCTAGTCGTGCACTGCCGCCTTGTTGTTGTCTCCTTATCGAAATCGCGATCTTCATTGATTAGTTTTCGACGATCGCCGCAATTCATGGAAAATTGTTTAAAAACATTTCGAAAGCGTTTGATTTCGTTTCGGAACGAAACACACACATACATATGTATATATATGCCTTATGTATGTGTGTGTGTGTGTGTGTGTGCGTGTGTGTGTGCGTGTGTGTGTGTGCATATATACGCTCGTACTCGGGCCCCACCGGTATTTTTAATTTATAGTATGCATGTACATAAAAGTCGCACACACACACACACACACACACACACACACACACACACACACACACACACACATGCACTTGGTATGACTGCCAACGATCGTATTCTATTTGTAATCCAAAATAAGTGAATGTATCTGTAGCTGTAGCTGTGGCCGTATGTGGTTCACTTTACGAGCTCTCGTGCTCACTCTCTTCCTCCTCCTCCTCCTCGTCCTCTTCTTCTTCCTCTTCTTCTTCCTCTTCATCTTCATCTTGCTGATATTTTTGGTACAGCTGCTGGAGCCGCGCTGTAAATGCTTTTCATTCCGTTATTCTTATTTGCCGCGATGCCTCAAAAAAGTATACGAAAGAAAACAAGTAAGAGCCGCAATTGGTCTGTCGTGCCCGACTGGCAGATACCCTGTGCTCAGCTATAAGCTGTTGTAACGAACGTTCCAGCTTTCCTCTCTCTGCCTCTCTCTCGTTCCTGGTCTTCTTCTCTCTCTTTTCTCGCTCTCTCCAACACTCACACATTTTCCTTAGGGGTCTGGGCAAATCTCTTCTTCAGTAACTTCTCTATTTATAGCTCGATTTGCTTCAAATTTTCGGGACTTCAAATTGAAAGTTAACTTTATGCATATACCAAAGGCTTTTTATATAAGGCTTATGGGTCTTTCCTTAAGGGGCTACGAGAAATTTCTTCTTTAATAACTTCTCTGTTTGTAGTCGTATCTACTTTGAATTTTGGGTACACACACTTGGGAGTTTACTATATGCATGTACCAAAAGCTTAAGACTTAAGGAATCTATATATAGAAGTGTCTCTGGTAATACTCCATATACATGTATACTTCTATAATATATATCTATCTGATATATAAAAAACAGAACAGTTTGAGTTTTTCGAGAAAAACTATGCAAAAATTGTTTATTCTTTATCTGTTTGTACTAAACGAGAGCCTTAATATTTAGTGTGAGGTATATAACTCTTATTAACTACGAGATCTGTTTAAATTCCAAATTTGAAGCACCTCAAATAGAGGCGTTTCTTCAGGTGTATTCAGATCAGGTCTATTCATTTACATAACCAGCATACCCTCTTTAACCATTTTCACTGGGTGCAGGGTATATAAATAAAACAAATGGCTTTCAATGCGATCCTCCACACACACACACACACACACACACACGCACACACACACACGCACACACACTTGCACATAACCCGAGTACTTCGGGATGTACTCTTCTAGTTACGATAGGGCACAGCAGTCGGGGTTATCTTTGGCTAAATAATTCAACGAAAATAGAATCAACTACGCCCTCATGCACGAGTATCATAATATTATCATTATAAGAATGTTACATTTTCATTTTTGTATTCCACTTTGGGATTTGTGAAATCAGAAACTTCAAATGGATCGAAGAGAACTAGTTGAGCTGTCGATTTGATGATTTCATGGAGTCAGGTTTAGAGATATGTACATATTTCTACAGCATAGATCAAGGAATAAATGAATACTTCAAGTTCAAAGTTCAAAGATTGGAGTTCAGAAAACCCTTTTTAGGAACTACATATATCAAACTGAAGAATGTTAGATAAATTAAACGTATTTTTGTTTTTTTGGGTATTCTATCTCTATTTTCTTGGATCATTTGCTTAACTTTAGTTTTAATCATTAATTATTTAATTAATTAAAATTTAAACAGAAAGTTCACTCTGAAAATCGGTTCGAATCATATTGAAACCTGAACCTAATCATAAACCTTTTAAAAATGTGAACGAGCCTCTATAAATCAAACTTGGGAGATTATGTGAAAAACCAAAATCTAAGTTCAAGTTTAAATGTTTTAAATCAGCTTCGCGAACCGAATCAGGAACCAAACCAGGAACTGTTTCAGGAACCGAACCAGGAATCGAAACAGAAACCGAATCAGGAACCGAATAAGGAACCGAATCAGGAACCGAACCAGGAATCGAAACAGAATCCGAACCAGGAATCGAAACAGAAACTGAACCAGGTATCAAACCAAGAATTGAAACAGGAACCAAAACAGGAACCAAACCAGTAACTGATTCAGGAACCGAACCAGGAATCGAAACAGAAACCGAACCAGAAATCGAAAAAGGAACCGAACCAGGAATCGAAACAGGAACCAAGCCAGGAACCGACTCAGGAACCGAACCACGAACCAAATAGGGAATCCAAACAGAAACCGAAACAGGAACCAAACCAGAAACTGAATCAGGAACCGAACCAGGAATCGAACCAGGAATCGAACCAGGAATTCAAACAGGAACCGAAACAGAAACAGAAACCGAAACAGGAACCAAACCAGAAACTGAATCAGGAACCGAAGCACGAACCAAGCCAGGAACCGACTCAGGAACCGAACCACGAACCAAATAGCGAATCAAAACAGAAACCGAAACAGGAACCAAACCAGGAACTGAATCAGGAATCGAACCAGGAATCGAAAGAGAAACCGAATCAGGAACCGAACCACGAAACAAATCAGGAACCGGTTTCAGCCGTGAACCGAACCAGCAATCAATTGCTTTTGGTTCTGCAGCCCTGTTAACTATGCTGACACATGAAAAACCTGTATAAATTAATTTTTAAATAAATAATAATTAATTTTAAACAGAATCCGTAAACATTTGTGACTAGTTTAATATTAAAACACGCACAAAGCACAAAGAGAGCAGCGGCAAAAACCTCTACGAGAAAACATTTCCGAATGATAAATGTAAATGCACATATACATACATACATATATAACCATATGTATAAGTATCTATATATGTATGTATATGCATGTGTATGTGTATGTGTATGTGTATGTGCATGTGTATGTATGTGTATGCGGAGCTGTATGCGATTCGAGTATATTGTCGGTATCTTTGCGTTTTATAGCTATTGTCTTTGGTTTGATTTTCTTGTTATTTTCCTCTGTATTTTCTTTAATTCTTTTCCGTTGATTTTTTTCCGTCGACTTTTTTTTTTTGGTTTGTTGCTGTTTTGAAAGAAAATGAGTACAAGAGTTATTTTTAGAAGCAAAAAATTTTCTTGATTTTTACTCGTTAACATTGCTTACGCTTCGTTTTTGTAGTAGTTGCTGCTCTTCTTCTTCTTCTTCCTCTTCATCTTTTTGTTGTTGTTGTTGTTTTTGTTGTCGCTGTTGTCATCATCTTTGTTGTTGCCGTCGGTGACTGCTTCTCTCTCTCTCTCTCTGTCTCTTTGGAGGCTGTGCGGTTGTTTTCCTCGTAGATTTTAGGATTTGCTTAAGTAACATTAGTTTTCAATAGTTCCCACACACACACACACACACACACACACACACACACGCACACACACACACGCACGCACACAGACAGGCAGATGTACTGCTGTGTTGAGTGTGTGACGGATTTGGGGAGCGATTTACAGTTGCGCATCATGAGGGGCGTGTTACGTGGGAGGGGGGTGGAGGGAGAGGGGCAGACATGGAGAGTCGGTAGGGGAGGGGGGGTGATGGTTGGTACACAGAATGTTTCTCTCGAACGTTGTTGGGTCTGGGCAAACGAGACGCTCTATAAGATTTATAGTTGCTATTTTTAAAAACTGGCATATTAACAACCGTAGGGATCGCACACTAATGCACGCACTCACACACACACACACACACACACACACGCACACGTATACGCTTGTAAAATAGTACACTTTGTATATATACCGTATATACACAAATACACAGACATGGCTGGCCGCAGCAGTCGCTGGCAGAGATCGGTATTTCGTTTACATATATTAAAAGCAAGTAAGTGTGCTCGAGTTGAGTGTGACCGACTAGCAGATACCCTGTAGCTAATTAAAAGCTGATATATACGCAATCTCTCACTCTCTCCCACTCTCTCTCTCTCTCTCCCCCTCTCTCTCTCTCCCTGTCTCTCTCTCTCTCTCTCTATCACACACACACGCTGAGCGCTCGACTAGCAGTTACCCTGTGCCTAGCGACGTGCGGCTATAACGAACTTATCTCTCTCGCTCTCTCCCTTTTACAAACAAACACGCTGAGTGCTCGACTAGCGGATACCCTGTACCTAGCAACGAGCTGGTATAATAAACTTTTGCTTTCTCCCCCTCTCTCGCTCTTTTTCTCTCTCACAAACACACACACGTATCAAAAATTGTGTCTTAATAACTTTTGTACACAAATTGCGACATTTTTGAAACTATCAAAAGCTTTAATGTAACCATTTTCTGTGAGTACAGGGTATAGGAAGTAAGAAGCTTTCGCCCGCTGAGCAGATTGATAATTGCACTGATGACTCTACAACTGTAGCCCGCCAGCAGTGACTTTCAAACTGTAAATTTTGGAAAAATTAAGACAGTGAGCACAAAAATCAACCAACCCTTTTCTCTACTCTAAGCAGGGTATATGAAACGTTAAATATGCCGCAATATTGCAACTGGAGTGCATTTATGCGGGTTTATTGAACCCAATATACCGAAAAGTATGCAAATGACAGTAACAGTTCATGAGTGAGAGAGAGAGAGAGAGAGAGAGGGAGAGAGAGAGAGAGAGAGAGAGAGAGAGAGAGGGAGAGAGAGTGGGAGAGAGACAGATAGAGAGGGTGGTTGAAATGTAGTTTATTAATAAAACAAGTGCTTATAAAGATAAGCATAAATGAAAGAATTCCTCGGGTCAGGCCAAAGCGCCATCTAGCATACAGTAGGCGCACACTGGCGCACAAGGCCGCAAAAAGTGTCGCATGTTTAACCCTGAAATTTGCTACACATAACAAAAAAACATCCACGCACACACACACACATGCACGCACAGTAAATGCCGCTGCAAGAGCTTTAATCATATTTAGATTGAATAGCATGTTGAGGTGAGTCCCCCAATTGTGATAACAGGTGTGTGCGCACACAAGCTTTCGGTCTTATGACACATTCGCCAGCATTTTGCATATCCTTGAGGGTGAGCCACAAGCGACTAATAACAAATAAAAAAAAGTGAAAGTCTTTGTGTGTGTGTGTGTGTGTGTGTCAGTGGGCCGCAGCGGCAGAGCGGGGCAGAGCGAGAGCGCAAATTTGACGCTCGTGCGACTGCGCGATTGGTCGCTGCAATTGGCGTTGCCTACTTTCGAGCGTCGCTTCAGTTTGGGGCGTGCGAGCGCAGGCAGGATGTGTGAGAGCGAGCGAGAGAGAGTTTGCATTGAACGCACAACAAAAGCAACAAAAACAAACACTAACAGCTTTCGCGCAATAGCGAACTCTGTTATAGATACACGCGTGCACACGTGTGCGTGTGCGAGTGTGAGCGTGAGTGTGCCTGTGAGCGGCCAGGAAGTCGAAAAGCTTTGCTTTGCTGGAGTTGCCAGATCCTGCAGTTTGGCCGCTGTGAAGTATGTGCGCGCTGCCAGCGGCTGGTCTGGCAACAACTTGTTAAGCAGCGCGCAACAAACTTCGCGCTCTCGCTCGCTCTGCAGCAGCTCAGGCGCACACACATGCACACACAACTGAAGCTGCAAAGGGCAGTCCCGAAAGCTTTTTCATTCCTTCTCTCTTCTTTTGCCATTTCCTTTTTCATTTCTTTTTTTTTTTGTTCGAAACGCCAAAAGCAACTGTGAAAGAAGAAGCAGCACCAGCAGCAGCAGCAGCAGCATTAGCAGCAGCAGTCGCCGCAGCGGCAGCAGCAGAAGCCAGCAACGACTCAAGCGGGAGTGAAAAGCGTATCTATTTTCCCTCAAAGGAAACGAAAAGAGAAGCCCAAAGAAAAAAAAAAAAGAATGCTATACACACGGAAAAATTGCAATCATTCATTCACGGAATAAACGCCGCAGCGAGTTCGAGTCCGGAGTCTCAAACTGTAGTTAAATGTTCGCGCGTGCAATTACGGCAGAAAAAAATACATCAAAAAAACGAATTCAAATAGAAATAATATAAAAAAAAAAAATTAATAAAAGAAAATTACGCTTTGCTGCACGCGCAATTGGAATTTTTTTTAATACCTGTAACTGGATTTGTTGTGTTTTTTTTTATTGTGTGTGCCTGTGTGTGTGTGTGTTTTTTAAAATGTTATTTGGCAACTTTTGCAACAGTGTGCGTGTGTATGTGTTTGCAATTAATGCATTCTGCATTAACGCTGTGTGCTTGTGTGTGTGTGTGTGTGGGTGTGGGTGTGTGTGCGTGGGGCCACGTGAATCAAAGGCGCGCAACAAAACCAACACACACACACACACATACACACACACAAATATAGACAAAGGTAGAGAAAGTGACAGTGTGGCCCTAGCGAAGTCCGAGTTTTGGCAGCAGGGCAGCTGCGTCAGCGTCAGCGTCAGCGTTGGCGTTGGCGACGACCCCGGCGCCAACGTCGCTGCTTCTGCCTTTTTCAATGTGCGTGAAAGTGAAAGTGAAAGTGAATTTTGTGCCTTGTGTATATGTGTGTGTGCAGGAAATCGTATTTGAAAATGAAATTAAAATTTGCAGCTGTGAATGCCTAACAACAACAACAACAACAACAACAACAACAACAAACGATTAAGAGCGGGCAGCAGCAGCAGCAACAATAAGCTCAGAAACTGTTGAATATAGAATGACGTTGCAGACAAAAATCAATGTAAAATATAAAGCGATAAAAGCAACAGCAACAACAGCAACAACAACAACAAGAACAAAAGCCAGTCTGCGCCGCCGTTGACACGCACGCACCCATACAAATAAACAAACAGACAGACACATTCACACAGACACACACATACACAGACAGCAACACGCACGCACCAAAAAGACGCGCAACACACACACACGCACGCACAGCCGCACACTGAGACACAAGCAGCGGGCAGCAGGCCTAGCGCTGCGTGGGCGCAAAAGGAGCAGCAAGTACAAATTGTTCACAAAAACAACAACAAGGAATAGAGAGCAACAACAAAAAGAGGAAGCAAACGCAAAAGCAGCGCAGCAGCAGCAGCAGCGCAGCAGCAGCAGCAGCAGCAGCAACAGCCGCTTAGAGCTGTGCACATTTACAGTTAAACATAAACATTTGCGAAATTTAAGTGCCGTTCACACACAATGAAGCCATCGGATTTGCTGCTGGTGTTGCAAAAGGTAACAAATAAGGGGCAAATAAAAAAAAAAATGAAATGAAATGAAATGAAATGCACAGCGAATTGCGCTGACAAGTGACACTTGTCACACGGCGAAAAAGGGCGCATACTTGTGTGCGTGTGTGTGCTTAGACAAATGAAGCATTTGCCAAGGCGAATTTGGCATTTAATGGGCTTTATGATAGACGTGCACACACGCACACATGCCAGTGCGTGCATGTGTGCTTGTATGCTTGTGTGTGTGTCTGTGTGTGTCGACTTATGCAAATCCATTTTGACTGCGAAGCTTCACTGCTCACTCGCAGCTCACCCACATAACTACCACACACACACACACACACACACACACACACACACACACACACACACACACACACACACACGCACACACACAGGCATACACACACGCACACAAAGCCAGTACGCGGCAAGTGAAACATGCGACGAGGACGACGAGCGCCAAAGCCGAAGTGAAAAACAGAAAAGAAGAGAACAAGAAAAAAAAAAAATAAATACAACACCCTGTGGGAACAAACGGTGTGGGGTTGGGGCATGCCAATGGCAGCGCGGGGTTGGCAGAGAGTTTCAGCATTTTGGCTCCGCTGGGTGTTATCTTTATGACTGCGCTCAGTTGCCCAGTTGCCCCCCCCCTCCTCCTCCTCTCCTCTCCTCTCCAACTCACAGCGCGCATACATATTTATATACCCTATGCTGTGTGTGCGTGTGTGTGTGTGTACTTACTGTACATATGTCCACTTTGGACAGCGAGTGGGTCGTCCATTATACTTTTTTAATGGCCCACTCTAGCTGCTTCTTTTCTTTTTACCATGATAACAACAACAAAAAGCAGCACAACTTGCAGTGGATTTTTTAGCAGTGTAGTGCAAATTGTGCATGCTGAGATTAAAGCGGAAATGCTTCCCGTTACTCAACAAGTACCGAAAGTAATTGCATATGTGTATTTGATTGAATGACTGACTAACTCATTGATTGATTGACTGACTGACTGATTGATTGACTGATGCGGCCAAATTGTGCGTGTGTAAGGTTAAGCTAAAATTTAAACTGTACTTTCTTTATGTGAGCGATTTTTGGAGAATTCCACCCGGAATTGTGGAAAATAGGTGGAAAACACTTGTTTGAACCTATTTTGTTTATCAACGAATCGGCCTTTAGCGCTATTCCACAGAACTCTGTGTAAGATTCATTTGAGAGGTTATGCTTACTTTTGATACATTTCTCTTCGATATACGAAAGCGGGTCAAAGGTTATATTGAACGAATTCATTAATCTGGCATATAAGGAGGCGGGTCAAAGGTTATATAAACGACACTTTATTTTGCCATCTGGCAGTTCGTCATTGCGTCCGCAAGCCTAGCCGATTTTTATCAGTGTAACGAAAATTGGAAAACTGTGGGCAGCGGAAACGTTTACAGCTGCTCAGCAAGTAACAAATGAGTTTGTGTTTGTGTGTGTGTGTGTGTGTGTGTGTGTGTGTGTGTGAGTGTGTGGATGTACTTTTTGATGCTATTCTGTAAATATCACTCATACGCACATTGCGCATACGCCCCAGTGGCGCGGCTCAAATCGAAAATAGAACATTTCGCCCAAAAGTTGTCCATTTGGCTTACATACATATATTATATACATGTGTGTGTGTGTGTGTGTGTGTGCGTATTAAACATCAGCTAAGGCCTGCGTCTGGTTTTTGTTGCCAATTATATTTGCCATGAGGATAAATCCAAATCGAATGTGCAACAAATTTACAAAATTTGGGTTACGCCCCACGCAAATCGCATAAAATCAATAAATTTTGTAGAATTTTAAAGGCAAAGCTTTTCGCATTTGTTTCGACTTTTGATGAGCTCTTCGCCAAATTCAATTACAAATACAATTGAAATTCATTTGATTTGATTAGGCAAAGCTGTTGAAAGTTATTTTGAATATTCAATTTGTGAAATGAATATTTTCGGCTGTATTAAGAGACCGAAGCTTGAAGTACTCAAAGAAATATTTGTTTATTAAGAGATTATCTCTTATTTTTGCTTAAATTATTCTAGTTGAGCTTATTTGAGTATTAAATATGAGCAAAAGTGGACTGGGAGTTGGCCCGAGCCCTAAGCGCTAAGTCCCTTTCAACCTTTCTTCTTTATTTCCTATGCATGTGAAATGTACTCTTGCTTAACTTCGGTGCTTAAAGTCCGATCGTTTTGCAATATTCAGTGCTCAAACACAACTGTGGAAGAGTCCAAGTTATAACAAAGGGTTTCTTTACACATATTTGAAGAGGAAATGGGGGAAAAAGTCATAGGAAAATTGAAATAATCCCAATCCGCATATCAAATAAACTCGGCTCAATGTCGCTTTCTGGGAAACATTCTAAATGGAACATGCAAGAACTACAAATGATATGCCAACAATTCAGCGAAATATTAAAGCTAGCATTGGAAGGAAATTGTGCTAAGAATCTCGAGTTCCTTTTTGAGTTGCCTCTTCAATCTTTTGTCGCACAATTTGTTTGCTAATTTCTTGGCTTTCAACACAATAAATAGTTGGCTACTCAAACTCAAGCACTTAACAAAAACCAACCCATTGGAAAGAAATTTTGTGTTCATTGTACACTGTTCGCCAAGTGCCAAAGCGGGCGTATTAGCTATTAGCTGCGAAAATGTGAATATTGACTTAACTTTTTGCATCTGCCTCTTCGCGACACGCCCACTTGGGGGCGTGCCAGTCGCAAAAATCAATAAACTGGCCAAATTTGGCGGCCAGTTGATTAGATGAGCTAAAAATATTTCATCTCAAAAAACGCAAAAATGCGTTTTTTTTTCTACAAAAAAAACACAGTTTGAGAGGCACTGCCTTGGGGTTACAGCCAATTTTGTCAGTCAAAATAATGAGTAATGAGTAATCAAAATAGAAATGTTAATTTAAAAATAATAATAGTTAATTGATAAAAATAATAATAAGAAAAAAATAGTAATTAAAATAAAAATGATAATAATAATAATGAAAATGAAGATAATAATAATAATAATAATAATAATAATAATAATAATAATAATAATGAAAATGATAATAATAATAATAATAATAATAATAATAATAATAATAATAATAAGAGTAATTATAATAATAATAATAAAAAATAACAACAACAATAATGATGAATAACAATAATAATAATGGAGTAAAATAATGATAATAATAATAATAATAATAATAATAATAATGATGATAAGATAATAAAAATAAGAATAATAATGAAAGTAATAATAATAATGAAGTAATAAGAATAATAGAAATAAAATAATTATAATAATGATAATACAAAAATCATAAAAGGGATAATAATAATAATGAAAATCGTAATAATGATAACAGAAAATAACAAGAATAACAATAATAGTAATGAAATACAGTAATGATAATACTAATATATATGAATAATGAATAATTTGTATCTCTTACCTTGCAACTCCTCGAGCCCTCCGATTACAGAGTATTCGCGCAGTCGTTGCGAACGACTTCGCCAGCCAGCCGTATGTTACGTTAGCCTTGAGCGCAGTCAGCGGGCAACTTGGCTTGAATTGAGTTTCCAGTTGATGGCATTTGATGAGCGGCAACAGAGCGAGCATATTCTGCGGGTTGGGTTTGTCAGTGGAAAGGGGGAGGGGGTGAGCGGGGTAGAGGAGGGGGTTGAGGGGGTGGGGCAACCTTTGGAAGACAAACAAAGCGCCAGTGTTCGATTCGTGTTTGCCATTCAGCTCTCGGCTCTCGGCGCTGCGGCTGTGGCTGCTGTTGATGTTGATATTGTCACTGCGCTTCGCTGCTGTCTCTGCCCCCACCCTCCCCCTCCCCTCTCTGGCACGCTCCTTCGATGACCTTTTTCCTTTGCAGCAACATAAATACGAACCACTTAAGTGAGGGGAGTGTTGGGGGGGGGGGGATTGCGGGCTGCAGCAAGTGCTTGTTGCATTTGGCTGGCGCAATTTCTATTGAGTCATTAGAGGGTAGGAGGCAACAGGGGGTAGGAGATGGCGGGGGAGGGGGTTATGTTTAGCATAGCAGCAGTGAAGTGGTTATATAACAAGCACAAGGCATGCCACGCCCACAGCACAGAGCACAGAGCACAGAGCGCAGAGCGCAGAGCTGTGGCTAAATATAAGCACAAATATATATTTGTAGGTACACTGAGCGAAAAAGGTGGCTGCAGTTGAACAGGGCCAAATTTCAAGCACATTTGATTCACAAAGGCTCTTCAGTCGGAAAAGTGGCACAATAACATAAAGAACTACTTATTTCAAGCATTTGCATCAGCTCAAGATGCTTTCTTGATGGGAAGTGTATTTGCAAAATTTGGGGTGTGGTTCGTTTTTACGGCGAATTACAAGCACTTGGAGAAGAAAAATAAAGTGAAGACTGCTTAATTTAAGCACATTCACACTTAAAATAAAGTAAAATCGACTTAATTTGAGCACATTTACACTTGAAAGATGAAGATGTTTTTTTTAATTATCTTATTAAAGTCTTTTATTTAGACATCTTTTGGGCTTGGCTGAAAGTTTGCGTAGTTTATTTCTCTTCTCAAAATTTTTACTTAAAATAAGATTTTCACACTTAAAATAAAGTAAAATCGACTTAATTTGAGCACATTTACACTTGAAAGATGAAGATGTTTTTTTTTAATTATCTTCTTAAAGTCTTTTATTTAGACATCTTTTGGGCTTGGCTTAAAGTTTGCGTAGTTTATTTCTTTTCTCAAAATTTGTACTTAAAATAAGATTTTCGCACTCAGTTGAAGAACATTTAAACTTGACTCTTGCTTGATTTAAGCTCAATATTCTTGATCAAATATGCAGAAATTTTGAGATTAAAAATGTTAAGAAAATGTTCGAAAAGGTCAGTTCTAGAAAATTGGTGGCAATTTAAATTTTAAGAACATTTGTTCTTAATTTAAGCAATTGGCTTTGAGTTTCGATTATTTTTCTTATATTAAGCACAGTTTTTAAGTTTTTGCGTAAAAATATTCTTGGTCAAGCCAGCTCAGAAACTGAAAGATTAATCATACAAACTTTTATTTTTTGTTGAGTTTTTTTTTTTTATTTTGAGTTTTTGTCACTTTTCTTAGATAAAGTACTTTATCTTAATTAAAGTACTTTTACAAATATTCTTGGTCGAGCGATCGGGAATTTTGTGATGAAAATCAAACATTTCTTGAAATAGGCCCAGAAATTTGACTTTTCTATGCCAATCTTGAAAAAGATTTTTCTCACTTGAATATATAATTCTCAAATATACTTAATTTTATGATTTAAGTGCTGCATTTAAGTCTTGTGCTTAGGAAAATTGGGATAAAAGCTATAAAAAATCTTGAAATAAGTTAGCTCGATCTCAATTTAATATAAATATATGGACATTGTCTGTTATTGGGCAATTTTAACAGCTTAATTTGAGCAATCAATATTAAGCATTTGAGCTTTGCTATGTGCACAAAATGCTTGACTTTTTCGCTGAGTGTATGCACACACATTTACATATACATATATATATGTGTATATATAGGCGTGTTTCCTGTGCAGGAAATGGCCTTTAGCGAGCTGCTGCGTAGGCCGCAGAAAACTTGTTGCAAATATCGATTAACTGGCTCACAGCCCGTAAAGTTACCAAAGGGGAGGGGGGAGGGGAGCGTGTGGGGAGGGGGCTGCCTAGCTGCGGGCCTGTTGCAGGCATTTTCAATTTACGCGCTGGCATTGAGCGCACTCGACTTTTAACAGGTTCCATTCTTTTTCTGCATCCCTCTTCTTTTTTTTTTTTTTTTAATATATTTCCTTTATTTAATATTTGATTGCCTCGCAACGCTCGAAAGCCACTTTCATCTTTTTGCCTTAACAAAGGATATATGTAGATATATATAGATATATATATATATATATATATATATGCAAGAAGAAGCAGAAGTGCCTTTCGGTTCATTGGGGCCCATTCGAGTATGATGTCAATTAACGAACTGCCTCTTCTGCTAACAACACTTATACTTATCCCTCTTCTTCTTCTCCCTCTTCTCCCTCTCCCACTTCTTCTTCTCCCTCTTCTTCTTGTTCGATTTTGGACAGGTCAAGTTCAGGGTGCCATTGCCGCCGGGCGTCAGCTCCACGACGCTGCTGCCGAAGCTCATCCGCACCAAAGATGTGAAGCAGCTGCAGGATGGCAACGCACAGCCCACAAAGCCCAAGCTGACGGTAAGTTGAAAAATAACGGTCACACTACAAATAACAGTTAACAGTCAACAGTTGACAGTCCACAGTCAACAGGTAACAGTCAACAGTCAACAGTTGACAGTTAACAGTTGACAGTTGACAGTTAACAGTCAACAGTTAACATTCAACTGTTAACAGTCAACAGTTAACAGTTAACAGTCAACATTTAACAGTTAACAGTCAACTTCTGTCAAGCGAAGCTTAATTAACCGTTAAAGGCAGCTGTAATCGAGGCGTCAAGGCGACAAGCTGGGTTTGAACTTTGGCGGTTCAAACCCGCAATTTAAATTAGAAAGAGACAGACAGACGGACAGACGGACGGACAGAGGGACGGAACGACGGTCGGACAGAGGGACGGACGGACGGACGGACGGACGGAGGGACGGACGGACGGACGGACGGACGGACAGAGGAACGGACAGAGGGACGGACGGACGGACGGACAGAGGAACGGACAGAGGGACGGACGGACGGACGGACAGAGGAACGGACAGAGGGACGGACGGACAGAGGGACGGACGGACAGAGGGACGGACGGACAGAGGGACAATCGGACGGACGGACAGAGGGACAATCGGACGGACGGACAGAGGGACAATCGGACGGACGGACTTGGCTATATCCACTCGGCTGTTGATGCTGATCTAGAATACAAGATTATGTCTACATGACAAGATTATAATACCCTCTACATGCGTTTACATGGGTATTATGTTCAGAGTAAAAGACTATATGCGGCACGCCGAAGATTTAATACCCTCTAAACAGATATGAGAGACGAGCTTGTATAAAGTATAAAAAGAAAGATGCTTGTTACGTATTTAAAATGGAATTGTTTCATTTCAAATTGAGAACCATTTGTGATAACAATAAAACTTTAGTTCATTTTAGAACTGGTTCACGAACCGAGCTTACAGCTGAGCCATTGGTTCCAGGCGTGACCCAACCAGTTCCCAGTCTTCATTGGGAGAGTTATCATAATTCCCATAAGAGAATTTTCATGTAGTCTCGAATCAGGGATTGGAAGACTAAACCAATTGGGCTAGTCGAAGGGAACTTTAACTGTTTGATAAACATATATATTTATAATAATAATTGCCGTTAGAAATGTCTAAATACCCTGGACCTGACATCGTTGGGCATCGGGTCCTGCTGCGGCACCGGAATGTACCTTGTTGCCGGTCTGGTGGCACAAAAGATGGCCGGACCCGGCGTCGTTATTAGTTTTATTATAGCCGCCATTGCGAGCATATTCTCAGGTGAGTCGCCAATTAGCTAACCCATTCAAGGACAATGCTAGATTAAAGGATTAAAATTATTACAGGCGCGTGCTATGCGGAATTTGGCGTTCGTGTGCCACACACATCCGGCTCGGCCTATATGTATTCATATGTGGCAGTTGGAGAATTTGTAGCTTTTATAATTGGTTGGAACATGATATTGGAATATCTAATAGGTAAGACCCGCTAGCGCTTTCAACTGAATTTCATCTAAATCAAACTCCGCCTCCTTTACCCTGACAGGAACAAGTGCCTGTGCCTGTGCATTAAGCTCAAGTTTTGATTCATTGACGGGCAATGCCATTGCGACTGCGATGAGCGAGTCGATTGGCACCATATTTGGTAAGTACAGTGAAAACACGCTACGGCGAACGAACCAGAAAAGGAACACAAAAAAGCAGAATAAAAAGAAAATCCGTTATAATCTCTGCTTAAAAATGAAACTACTTTTAATTTGAGTTAAAAGTTTCAACTGGCATTTTTTTTAATTTCTATCAGACTATTTGATTGACTGACTGATTGATTGACTGACTGATTGATGATGAACTGATCAGATAAAAGTTTCAACTGAAATTGTTTTTAATTTCTATCAGACTATATGATTGACTGATTGACTGACTTATTGATTGACTGACTGATTGATGGTTATATGATCAGATGAAAGTTTCAACTGAAATTGTTTTTAATTTCTATGA
Organism: Drosophila littoralis; assembly: GCA_018903485.1. NCBI lineage: Eukaryota > Metazoa > Arthropoda > Insecta > Diptera > Drosophilidae > Drosophila > Drosophila littoralis. Next base: position 2,057,132 of record JAEIGF010000591.1, read on the forward strand.
GATTATTTGATTGACTGATTGACTGACTGATTGGCTGACTGATTGATTGACTGGCTGATTGATGATTAACCGACTGATTGATGATTAACTGATCAGATAAAATATTCAACTGAAATTGTTTTTAATTTCTATCAGACTATTTGATTGACTGATTGATTGGCTGACTGATGGATTGACTGACTGATTGATGATTAACTGATCAGATAAAAGTTTAAACTGAAATTGTTTTTAATTTCTATCAGACTATTTGATTGACTGATTGATTGGCTGACTGATTGATTGACTGACTGATTGATGATTAACCGACTGATTGATGATTAACTGATCAGATAAAAGTTTCAACTGAAATTGTTTTTAATTTCTATCAGACTATTTGATTGACTGATTGACTGACTGATTGGCTGACTGATTGATTGACTGACTGATTGATTATTAACTGATCAAACTTAATATATACACATGGTAGTTACCTTTTGTGTTGTCTGTGAACAAACAGGATTCGGTTTCGGTAGATTTCACGAGGGTGGAATATGAGTGGAAACGCGCTTTCCGCCGCAAATAACGTTATGCCACAGTGATTTATTTATAGCTAACTGTGGCTAATCTCTCTTTTATCTTTTATGTTCTCCTTCCCGTTTTGCGAGCAGGCAAGCCACCTGACTTCATAGCCTTTGGCATAACGCTCATCATGACCAGCGTCTTGGCGATGGGCGCCAGCAAATCAGTTATTTTTAATCACACCCTAAATGCCATCAATCTGGCCACGTGGGTGTTCGTAATGGCCGCCGGGCTCTTCTACGTGGACACGAAAACGTGGTCGGAGCATCAGGGCTTTCTGCCCTACGGCTGGAGTGGGGTAAGTGCCAATCGAATACCCTCTACACATATATACACATATATACTCTATGTATACCCTATGCATACCCTATATTTCAGGTGTTCTCTGGTGCCGCGACCTGTTTCTATGCATTTATTGGTTTCGATATTATCGCAACCACCGGCGAGGAGGCGCACAATCCGCAGAAGAGCATACCCAAAGCGATTGTTGGATCCCTCATCGTCGTCCTCATTGCCTACGTGAGCGTTAGTCTAGTGCTTACTTTAGTCGGTGAGTTGTTTAATCAATTAATTACACTGGGGCTAACGATTCGAACAGCAGCTGCGGGCTGGGAATGGGAAACAATAGATCTGACAAAAGATATCGATTCGAGCTATGACCTACAGAACCTGAACTTATATATATTATATTAAAATAAAAGAAACTAAGGATATCTTCGGCACGGGATATCTTCAAGGCCTTTCTATACTCCAAGACAGATATGTGAGCATAGTTAAGCTCGTAAATCATGAAAATATCTTGGAAAACAGAAGATTTTCTCAAACAAGAAACTACTTTTCGAGCGATATTTTCGGTAATATAGTACCCCGATGTTGTATATATCTGGAGAATATGGTTCAAGTGTTCCGATTATAAGATTTTGCATATATCTGTAGATAAAATCTGTAGAATATGGCCTAATTAATCCGATTATAATAAGATTTTGCATATATCTGTAGATAAGACAAAAGCTTTCCATACAGGAACTAAATATTCGAGAGCTCCTCGTTTAACTTGGGCGTTTATTGCCGGATCTCTGTGAAATTTTCTGGGCTCAAAAATGCCATCCAAATATGGCCGTATACCAAGGCCCAAGGCTAGCACATAATATCAAATGTTATTATCGATTTGTGTGGAAATGCGCAGAGTAAGCCAAAAAGTGAAATATTTCCGATTTGTCTATGCCTCTCGAGATGATATCTCTATCTTTTGCAAGCCTCGAGACATGCTTAAGAACATTATTTGGAGAATGATAAAAAAAGGGGATCTTGATAACAAACATTTTCAGGGAAATGGGTATCTTACTACTTATAATACCCTATATGCCAATTTCTACTAGGTCTAGGGTACGGGAATTTGAGAAAATTGAGACCATTTTTAAAAAAGTTTCGCTTCAGTTCTTGGAATGGTTCCGTTTTTTGGCACGCTTCAAATTGTTTTGTAGTATCGTAGACTGGATTAAAATTTTGAGCCAACCGGATCGGAGCACTGTATAGTTCATATAGCTGCCATAGGAACGAACGTTTATCAAGATATCTGGAGAAAACTCGGTTATAGCATGGGAAAGATGTGTCGAAAAGTAGCTTCTTATCTGGCTATATATATTTCAAGAAATATGTTAGAAACTCAGCTTATGCGATATTCAATATACCCTTCTGGCAAATGTTCGCAAGGGTATTAAATCTTCGGCGTGCCGCAGACATCCTTAGCTACTCACAATATTGTCGTCTCAATCTCTCGTCTCCTGTCTCTCGTTGCCTCTTGCAGTGCCGTATGATCACATCAATACGGGCGCAGCTCTGGTGCAGATGTGGTCCTATGTGAATGCGCCCAAGTGCCGTGCGGTGGTTGCGATTGGGGCCACGGCCGGCCTCTCGGTGGCCATGTTCGGCTCGATGTTTCCCATGCCGCGCGTCATCTATGCGATGGCCCAGGACGGCTTGATATTCAGGTGAGTTGTGTGCTTTGAGCCAAACAAGTCGCAGGCTAATACGGATTTGGCCAATTGCAGGCAATTGTCGCATCTGTGGCAGCGCACAAATGTGCCCGGTCTGGCAACGCTGGGCAGCGGTCTGGCAGCCGCCTTGGTGGCGCTCACCGTGCGCCTGGACATACTCGTCGAGATGATGTCGATCGGCACGCTGCTGGCCTACACCCTGGTGTCCACGTGCGTCCTGGTGCTGCGCTATCAGCCGCACAGCACGTCGCTGGTGGAGCTGCTGCCGGCGCAGCTGCGTACGCCGCTGGCGCCGGGCACCGCAACGGATCCGCATGCCCGGCCCTCGGAGGTGCTGGAGCCGAATAAGCTGACCATTAAGCGTGTGACGCGCGGCATGTCCGATTCGGATGATTCGTTCATTGACGACAGTCCCGAGGGCTATTTGGGCGGGCGGGACGATCAGTTCCTTGTCTCGGATCGTTCCGAGAACAAGTTCTACGGCAGCGTCCATGGCGCACCAACCGGACCAACTGGCCAGGCCACCGCCTTCGATACGATGGGCCTTAATTTTATAACACGCAAAATACACGACTATGCGTACCTGTGCCCCGGTTTCTTTCCATGGATCAATCCCGGCCAGGCGACCTCCGAAAGTGGTATGTTCCAGGGTATACTCGCTCGCTCGCTCTCCCTCCCTCTCTCGCCCTCCCTTTCCCACTCTCCCACACGGTCTCCCTGTCCCACTCTCCCACTCTCCCACTCTCTCCCTCCCTCTCTTCTTGTCGTAACTCGAAATTCGTATTCGATATCGAAATTCAATATTCAATATTCTCGTTGCTCTTTTGCTTTCTCTCATTTCATTTTGTTTTTGCTCCCGATGACATCTCGACTTCTTCGAAATTCTTAACGAAAAAATACAAAAAACAAAAATATATATATGTATATGAAAACGCATTCGAACTCGAATTCGAATACACGTAACAGGCATGTATGTCACGAAACTAGTTGGAATCATGTTCGGTCTCATATTCTTCTTGGATCTGTTCGCGGCCATCGGTTGGTCCGGCGGCCTGGCCATCTTCATTTATATCATTTTATTTATCGGCATATTTGTGATATTATTGATTATATCGAGACAACCACAGAATAGGTAAAGCCAATATTTTTGAATTGTTTATCGATAACCTTGCAGAGGCTAGCCCCTAATTCTTGGTCAGGCGCAGCAGCTAGGTTCTGTCCGTTTGAATGAGAAACTATGTTAACGTGTTTTTTTTTCGATAACTACAACCATTTGACTATCGATAAATATCGATTTGATGTGTCTTAATTCTTGATCAGGCGCAACAGCTGGGTTCTGTCCGTTTAAATGTCACAGAAACTATGTTAAATAAAAAGTTTCAATGTGGTGTGGAGTCTATTTTCGATAACTGCAAACACTTGCCAATCGATAAATATCGATTTGATGTGTCTTAATTCTTGATCAGGCGCAGCAGCTGGGTTCTGTCCATTCGAATGTCACAGAAACTATGTTAAGATAAAAGTTTCCATTTGATGTGCTTTGTTTTTTTTCGATAACTACAACCATTTGCCTATCGATAAATATCGATTTGTTTCGTCTTAATTCCCGATCAGGCGCAGAAGCTGTGTTTTGTGAATCTTACAAAAACGATGTAAGCCAAAGGGTTTCAATTCGATGTGCTTGGTTTTTTTCGATAGCTTGAAACCGTTGCCAATCGATAAATATCGATTTTAAGGCACATGTTTCTCGAGCATGTCTATTAGAATGTTTAATATATTTTGCCCAACATCGATATATATCGATCAACCGATTGTATGAGTTAGAGACTGCAAATCTGTTCAGTGTTTATCGATAAATGTCGATCAATAGGCAGTTAAAGTTGAAGACTCTAGATTTCATGTGTAGTGATTTTAAAGTGATTATCGATAAATATCGATTAGCAGATTATTAAAGTTACAGACTCCTGATTTTATGTCCATGCACTGATTGGGAAAACGACGAGAGCTGAGAAAACACACAAAATTTAGCATGGGGGAAATTTTTATCCAAAATCGATAAATATCGATAGACATAAAGAGACTGTTAGAGCTAGAGATAAGGAGTATAAGGACCATGTACAAAGAAGAAGAATGGGCTGTATTTTATTATATCTATTAAAATCTTCTGCAAGGGTATTTTTTGTTAGACTTCGGCACTTCGAAGCTTACTTTGTTTCACGCTTTATCCGTGACGAGGGCCAATTGTAATTGTATGTTTGTTCTTTCACAGATATGCACTCGCGTTTTTAACGCCTGGACTTCCATTTATTCCGGCTATCGCAATAACTGTTAACATTTATTTAATATTTAAGCTAAGCATACTGACCCTCATTAGGTTCACCGTCTGGATGTCCCTCGGCTTCATCATGTACTTCTACTACGGCATCACGCACAGCAGCCTCGAGCAGACCAGCGACGAGCTCGAGCTGCACGTGGACAAGGATTACGTGAGTGCTCAAAATGTAATCACACCAATTGACCAATTGACACCTTATCCCGCTCTCGTTCCAGAGCAAAAACGTGGATGACAAGGCCGTCTGGGACCAGCAATCGTATAACCAAACGCACGAGCCCGTCTGGGCCAGCAAGGAGATCAAGCAGCCCTCAAGTAAGTGGACGCATCCATAATCTAAACACTCCAGAGCCTGGTAGAAGGCATCTGCGAACCCATAAAGAACGTGTATATTGTTGAGCCGGATGATGGGCTGATTCGATCTAGTCCTGTTCGTCTTTCCTTCCGTCTTCTGTCTGTTGGATATCATCTTTCGAACCTCCTTTTAAGATATCGATAAATATCGATTTTAAAACAATGTTTGAGAAGCATAAATTGCAGCTATAAGGAGCTAAAAGATTCAAATGTGACTGGACAATGGACTTGATATTTCATACTTAGTACAAGTTTATCTGTCGCCATTTTATAATATCGATAAATATCGACTGAAGACTTGAAATTCCTATACAGAGAAAGCTTATCATTTCTTTTTTTGTTATCTGTCTCCTTCTTACGATATCGATAAATATCGATTTTGAAACAATGCTTATTAAGCATAACTTGAAGCTGGCAAGAGCTGGGAATCTCAAATGTGATATGAAGAGTCTTGCACAGTTTTCGCAGAATCACAAATTTTAAATATTTGCATAAAAGTGAAGAAATCAAATAGTTAGAGCCTTGCGCTTTGGCAAACACAGCCATTTAGGTGCCAAATTTAAGCGCTGAAAATTTTACAAAGATCGGACAATAGGCACCGAAGTTATCCAAGAACACATGCCAAATGCTTTGGACTATGGGAAGAAAAAGCTTGTATCGATTGTTTGTGGTCTTCAATATAGTTCAGATTTGGTAGGATCTATTCGGCTATAGTAACGAGGGATTTGGAACTTTGAATCGGAACCGGTTCCGTTCAAAATTCGATTATTGACACCATCTAAAACTAACCTTCATTTGCAGAGCAACGCTATAGCTACGGCAAGAACTCCACAGCTGGCGTCCAGGGCGCCTCCAAGAATGCCCCACCCAATGCCAGCAAGTCCGGCAAGGATGCGGACCAGGCCTCAGCTGCGGCTGCGGCTGCGAGAACCGGCCCGTTGCCGTCCGGCAATGCACGCAGCGCGACGGGCAGCGCCCGCATGCTGGAGCATCAGTATACCGGGCAGTTCAGCATGTTCGTCGACGAGGGTCAGTTCCCCACGTGGGATGACTAAGGAGTTCCAACTACTCGCCCCCCGCAACTCGTTTCCGCTAACCGTTAATATACCTAAACAAGCATATATATATAGCTATATATATATATATACATATATAACCGACTTACCGTATCCGACTACCTAAACGACCCACAAATCGAAACTAACCTAACCAAATGCGCATTGAGCTGGCAACCAAGACCTGTAAATATGATTAGACTTATTAAGTTTAACGATATTATCTATATATATACATATATATACATATATATATACAGTTACATACAGTGCAGCCTCAATAGTTATTGTTTGTGCCATTGAGGCTCCACTGTATCGATCTCTCGAACTCTTGAACTTATACAAACAAAAAGTCGGCATCTGCCACACATACATATACATATATACATATACCCATGAATATATGTATATATATATATATATATATACTTATACACAAATATACATACATACATATAATGAAATTGATTGAAATTGTTGTGGAGCCACGCTAGCGTGTGAATACTGTACTCAAATTCGACTGGCAACTCGATATTGGCTTTGGGTACTCGGGCTATTTATATATATATATTTTTTTTTAACTTTTCGTTGTTGTTGTCTCTTTCTTGATTTTCGATTTTCGGGTTAACGGTTTGCCAGTCGAAATTGAGCGGCGAGGAGGCAGCCGAAGCAGAGGCAGAAGCAGAAGAGAAAACTGAGAAAAACAAATTGCATATTTTTGAGATTGTTGAGCATAATTAGGGTGGCCATTTATTTGGGCGACCATATTTAAGTAAATACTAACTAGTTCAAGCTATGCACGCACGCGTGCGTGCGTCCACTGTACAGTACAAAAACGCACGCACGCACGCACGCAGACGCACACGCGCACGCCTATAAGCAGGCTATATATATATATATAGTATGTATGGAAATGCCTTTTCGGGCATTTTTTTTTTTTGGCATTCGTATAAATACAACAAATGAAAAGAAATGGCAACAAATCTCTGCTGCATATAGATATATATCTACATATATATATATATATATATATTTGCATAAATTATCATTCTATCGATTCTATGTATATTGTATTTATGATTATTGACATTGCCATTACAGTTATTGTTACTATATGCATTATACGATACGATAACAAGTATTACGAATACTTATATTCGATATGTTTATTGTTTCGACTAGTCTAGAGGCTCGCGCTAAACTCATTTTTATGCGGTATTCGGTATTTGTTGTAATTTAATAATCAACCCTTACTTACACTATGCAAAATGCAAAAAAAAAAAAAAAAATCAAAAAAAAAAAAAAAGAAAAGAAAAGCAAGAAAAACCCAAAGTAAATCTTTACGACAAATGCCATAAAATTTACCATATTTACTAACCGAACAAGCGAACTATTCAAATTCAAACATTTATAACAAAGAATTAAATAAATATACATAACAAGGCATGAAATGAAATACTTATGCATAATACCAAAAAAAAAAAAAAAAAAAAAAAAAAAAACAAAAAAAAGAATATAAATATATATTTAAAAAAAAAAAATAACAACATTTATATACAATGCATACCTTTTTCCACTTTATATACTACAAGCAAGAGGCAAACAAACATTTTTAACTATATTATGAGTATAAACAATTTAAAAGAAAATACTTAAAATACTTAATTCGTTTACATTTTTTAACTTCCAACTACCTGTACATACACACACACACACACACACAGACAGACACAAAGAGACTTTAAAGGTAACTAAAGCTGCAAAAAATTTCCTGAGTTGCGCTCGCAAAATAAAGCAAAGAAATACATGAAATATATGAAATACAAAAAAAAAAAAAAAAAAAAAGAAAAGATACCAAAAAGCACACGATTTGTGCTACGTGATTCGCCACAACTAAAGAAACATACTAGGAAAATACTAAAAAAAAATACCAAAGATTTGAAACCAAACCGAACAAATACTAACAATATTTAGGCACCAAAGCCTAACAAACAAATATATATATATATATATATTTACAAGCAAGAATATATAAAAAACAAAAACAAAAACAAAAAACTATATATATAAATATATATTTATTACTTTTAGGTATGTTTTAAGAAGCGTTACATATGTATATTCCAATAGGAAAGTTGTTTGGCCCCGTTAAATACCCAAAAAGCATAAAAAGCACGTGTATTTCAATTTAACACAAATATCATTATTGTCATGATTATTATGATTATTATTGTGTATTCATAAAAAGCTAAATCAAATTCAAAGTAAATTACTTAAAAAAAAAAAAAAAACAACAACAAAAAATACCAAAAAAATAAGTGAAATCCTTCTTCAATCTAAATGTACATAAAAAAAATACCCGTATTTATTGTATCTAGTATTTTACAATTTTTTCCACTTATTTATTGATTTCCGTTCTTCATTTCGTACAAATCATTCAATTTAAGTGCCAAATGCACAAATACTCAAATCCTTGCACTTTGCTTAGGTTCTTAGCGAATTCAGGACCAAACTCTTCGATTATAGATATTTTTCTTTGTTTAGCTTTAATTTCGATAAACCAGGACAAATCAACCGCATACTACAATGTCTATGTATATTTTTTTTTATATACAAAGCTAAAACGAATAACATATCCAAGAAAAAAAAAACAAAAACAAAAACCACACAAAACTGAAAGTTGTCTTACAGCCAGAGATCTGGACAAGATATGTACAAGGTATTTTCATATACTAGATGAACAACAGCCCAACTAATAACAGAAAAAACAAAGATTCGGTTCTTTCAGTGTACCACCAAAAATGACAACAACCAGAGCAAATATGACATATGATTATATATATTCATATATTATCGATTTTCTACAGTTCCAATTCGATATGCGAATAAAATACTATACTAACATTTTTCGTAAATTGAAAAAAAAAAAAAAAAAAAAAAAAAAAAAAAAATACCAAAAAAATACCGACTGCTTCCGTTGATAATCTTGTGCATTTTTTTTTTTTGTTCTTTCGAAACAAACTCTACAAATAAATGAACTTTAAGGGGAACATGTTCAATCGAATTAAGTCCACTTAGCTGAACCAAGCGAACTAGTTCCAATGAACCACTACTGCTAACTAACTGTTAACGAACCACTGAGAAGCGAGAAAACGAAATGTTACTAAAGTAGTCACCAAATACCAAGCAATAGATGAAATAGATTGGGTCACATCTGATTGATTGATTGATTTGGGAGGTACTGAGAATGCGAGACACGCACGAACTAAACAATAGGCGAACATAGCTGATTGATTGATTGATTGATTGATTGATTGATTGATAATTCAATTTGGGAAGTACAATCAATTCGTACTACTAAACTAGAACAGGCCACAGATGATTGATTGATTGATTGATTGATTGGTTAGCAATAGATCAAATATATACATAGCTGATTGTTTGATAGCTTGATTTATTGATTGATCAATCATATAATGTGGTAAGACTACTAAGAAAAAACATAGAAGTAAAGCCACATATGATTGATCAAATGATTGATGTACTATATGACAGGCTGCTCTGGATACTATCTGGGTATATCCAAGACAAGCCATGGTCACATTAAGACACATCTGATTAATCCGTCGCCTAATGCGAATATCAAAATAGAATTGGCCAAAGCTGATTGATTGAATGATTGATTGACAAAACTGAACCTTAACCTACAGAGCTCAAAGCGAAACCAAGAAGCAGATGCAACCAAACAGAACAGAACAGAACACATAAAATTGATTGATAGATTGTTTGATTGATTGATTGTTTCAGTTGCCCAGCTAAATGCTCGCACACACACACACACACACACTTATATATGATGTACCTAAGTTTTTATTTATTTAATAAGACTGAATTTCTGCATATGATTTATTCGAATATTATATATATTATGATTATTGTAAATATATTTATAGCATTTAACGTATACACATTATACATTACGTATATATATATATATATATATATATATATATATACATATGATATACATGCATACAGTTTGAATTATTTTTATGTATATATACATACTTAGCAACTTTACAACTTTAACTAATAAAAGCATCAAAATTTTCAGATATTCCCAACTTATTTATCAAAAACAAAAAAAAAAAAACCAAAAAAAAACCAAATATTAAAAATCCAAAAATTGATTAAGATTAAAAAAAAAAAAACAACACACACAACTATTATACATAATAATATTTGATAAAAAGAAAGAAACCTTAAAGATAACATACATATATATATATATATATATGTATATATGGTATATATATATATATATTTCAATGGATCGACAACTCAAGCAAGAAACCAAAACCAAACAAAAGAATGTTAATAATATAATGAAACAATTTTTTATTCAAATACTACTCTTCATTTGTTTTATGTGTTAATAACTTATCAAATGATATTTCTTGAGAATATTATAACAAAAATAAAAAAAAATAAAAAAAAATAAAATAATAAAAGAAAACTTACAAAAATAAAATAAAATTGTTAGGATATTCAAAATATGATTGAAATGTTTTTCATTTCGAAAGCCGCAAAAGTGACCCTGGAGGACGCGATTATCTCGCAACATTTCGTCTCAAATTCAAATTCAATTAATTTCTGGCCTTTTGCCCAATTTCAATAGCAATTTTTTTTTTGTTTTCATATTAAAATCAACTGGTTTGTCCAGCTGCGCGCAAATGGAGGACATCCGGATATATGGAAAGAGATTGTTTTCAGCTCTGATTTAAGTCCCAGTCTCAAAATCAAATTGAACTGGTTTGTCAGCCGATAAACGAATCATTCGTTCGTGAAACTGTTGCCAAAGTGACCATGGAGGACGTTACTGAGCTAGCTTGCGCATAATGTGACCATGGAGGACTTGTACTTGTATTACAAAGTGGGATTTAATCAATGCCTAACTTTTGCTTTCTACTCTTCAATTGCGATAGAGAAGGGTTCACAGGGCTCAAAAGTGACCATGGAGGACTCAAGGGCATATAAAAATCGATTGTACTCAAAGTCTGGTGGAAATTCAACATTCATTTGCTCGCTTGGGCAATACTAAATGAAGAATTCAGAGCTTGTTCAGGACATGTTCCTGAAGTGACCATGGAGGACCAACACAAATGTTACATATGACGCTTATTTCATTTACCAAAGATCTCTTGATTTTGGCAGCCGAAAGAGGTCAGATTTTGGTAAAGTGACCATGGAGGACGAACAAAACAGATAGATATAGAACGTAACTATATAGTACTTTTATTACTCAGCTCATGTACCAAAGATCTCTCTTAGCAAATTTTGAACTTGAGGTTGTCGTAAAAGTGAACATGGAGGACCAAAAGGATGGAAACATATCAGGGTTAGAATTTAGATGCTATGTTCATAAACTAAAAACCTCTCGACTTTGGCAATTGGGAACTGTACGATAAGGGTTCGATTTGGGTAAAGTGTCGATGGAGAACCAGAAAAAAAGAAGAAAGATATAGGGCCTATAAATTGCTCAATATATATTGTACTCTTAATGCTAATTTTATATACCAAAGATCTCTTGACCTTAACAATTAGCAGGTGTACGAAAAAAGTCAAATAATTGACCGTAAGGCATATACGGATACTATGTGTACACAGTGTACTACGGAAACTACGGATACTACGGATACTACGGATACTACGGATACTATGGATACCACGGAAACAACGGATACTACGGAAACTACGGTTACTAAGGATACTACGTATACTACGGATACTACGGATACTACGTGTACTACGGATACTACGGAAACTATGAGTACTACGGATACCACGGAAACTACGGCTATTACGGATACTACGAATACTACGTGTACTACGGCTACTACGGATTCTATGGATACTACGGATACTACGTGAACTACGGATACTACGGAAACTTTGTGTTCTACGGATACTACGTGAACTACGAATACTACGTGAACTACGGATACTACGGAAACTCTGTGTTCTACGGATACTACGGATACTACGTATACTACGGATACTACGAACACTACGGATACTACGGATACCACGGAAATCTGGCGATCTGGCAACTAGCTAATAATGAATACCGAGCTAAATCATCCAAGTCTTTAACAAAGTGACCATGGAGGACCAGAAAAAATAAGTATGAGTTAGAAACTACGACACATTTATTGTATATATATACATACATATATGTATATATTTGTAATGCTAATTGTATATACAAAAGTAGCAAATTGTGAATGATTGAGAGGAAAAAAAAAAAAACAAATGATGGGGATAGGAAAAAAAAAACCAAAGATTAAAAATCTTACTGCAAATAGTAACTCGGCTGTGGCAACCCTGGCGAGATGGAGGAGGTGGTTGGGAAGCTGTTGAAGCTGCTGAAATGATTGAAGCCCAGACTGTTGGCTCCGCCAGTGGACAGATCGTACGGATTGAATTTGGCGGGCTGCCGGGCTACATGCGGTAGCGTTTCATCCGGATAGTTGACCAGAAATTGGCTGGGATTCGGGTTCGGGTTGGGGATTGGATTTGGATCTGGATCTGGATTGTCGCCAGGTTGAGCCTCATCACTTGCATCGTTGTCATCGGTGTTTACGGAACTGCTGTTATCATCAATTGTTGCTCCCTCGGCATTCTCATCGCCTGGCCCAGCCTCAGCCTCAGCCCCAGCCCCAGCCTCATCCTCAGCCGCAGCCGCAGCGACGGCGTCCTTGAAGGATCGGGGCTTAGAGTAGATACCTGCAAAGTGTTGGAGAGAATCCAATTGTACGGCAATTAGTTAAAAGTTTGCGTATTTTACCGGCAGGTTGTGCGTACTGATAGATCAGCTGATCGGCCAGCTGTGGTGGCGGACGTGGACGACGTGGCGGCGGCGGCGGCGGCGGCGCTGTTGGTGCTGGCTGCGGCGGCGGCGGCTGCTGCGGTGCGGGCTGCGGCTGTGGGCGTGGTCGCGGGCCTGGACGTGCATAGACTGGTGCACCATAATCATAGTCGTAGTCATAGTAGAAATGGCCCGAAGGTTGCAGGGCTGGACGCACGCGTCTGGGCACGGGTGCAGCTGGCGCTGGTGGCGGCGGCGGCGGCGGCGGGGGAGGGGGAGCTGTTTGTGGCGGCGGCGGCGGCGGCGCTGCTGTTGTCGGTGCTGCAGCTGGCGGCGGAGCAATGTCATAGTCATAGTCGAAGGGCTGATGCGGATAATAGTCATAGGGGCGTGGCCACCAGCTGGGTCCATAGAACGGACGCGGCCTGCGTCGCGGTGGCGGCGGCGGCGGCGGCGGTGGAGGGGGCGGCGGCGGCGGGGGCGGGGGCGCCGCGGTGGTGGGGCTCGCTGTCGTCCTCATCGGGGGTCGGCGCGTCGTCTTGGCGGCAACTATGTTGCGCGTAATGTTCGCCTTGACGTTGGACAAGTCGGCGCTCTTCTGCAGCAGATTGCGCAGCAGCAGGCCAAAGTCCAGGGTGACCGTGGCGCGCCTGACGCGCTCCAGCTGCTGCCCGCTCGTCGTCGCCGTTGTCGCCAATGCGAGCAGCAGCAGGATGATGCAACATGTGGACCGCATCCTGTCGAGATTGTGGCGCTTGGAACACGCAATTGGAGCGCTTGGTGTACCGCGCTGTGTGGCGTTCCAATCAGAACTGGCCATTGCCTGCGCCGCCAGTTGGCTGCCTTGACTCGGCCAACGGCGACGGCGACACGCGCCTGGGCGTTGCGGATTAAGTGGCCAAAACCAACGAGTTAGACGGGTTAACACCAGCCAGCCAGCCCGCCAGCCCGGGCGCACTGTCAGCCACTTTGTCTCTGGCGACGGCGACGGCGACGGCGACGGCTTTCAACGGGTTCTGTGCGTCGCAACAATTACTTTTGCACTACTTTTTGCGGCACTCAATAATTCGTGCAGCTTGCGACCCCAGCACAGTGGGTCACATACTATATTGTATATTGTTAGCTAACGGTAACGGCACAGTGCCCGCCAATTGCCCTGCTCTAGTTACCCGACTGATAGTTACCCTGTAACTAGCCATAACGAACATTCCAACTCTCTTTCTCTCTCTCTCATTCTTTCTCTCTCCCTCTCACTTCCTCTGTTACCCTGTAACTAGCTGCGAGCTGCCACAACAAACGCTCCAACTTTCTTTTCCTCTCACTATCTCTCTCTCTCTCTCTCTCTCTCTCAATCTCTCCATCTCTCCATCTCTCTCTCTTACGTTTCTCTCTAGCTGCAAGCTTTTACAACAAACATTCCAAATGCCTTTCTCGCCCTCTCTTCCTCTCTATCATGCTCTATCATGCTCTCTCTTTCTCTCACTCTCTATCTCTCTCTCTCTCTCTAACAACATACGTCTAATTAAAACCTATTTAAGAATCGATATTTATCGATTTTATGGCAATGTTGAAAAAATAAACACATCCCAAATAGAGTCAAACTTTAAGCTGTAGCCGATATCCCTTTACTCCCCTTTTTAACCTGTCATATTGATTTTCAATCATCAACATTTTACACTAATTTTCCCCCATTTTCCATGGGTTCAAGGCATGAAAATTATAGCCGTGCGATACCACTGTGCACACATTGATTATAATGATACACATGCATCAAATTTACGTGTAACTATTATTTAAGCTCGACTTGTTGCATTTAGTTTTAATTTAAATACCCTGTAAAAATGTGTGCACTGGGGTATGAGCAACTGGCGTGTCTTCAAGTAACAGTTATATAGGAGTATATATGCATATGTAAAAAAAGTTTTAAAATATTATTTTCAATATTTTTTAAGAACATAGTTTGGTCTAAAAAAAAATGTATGAGTCGAACCCTGATATTCGATATCTTCTAGGTACTTCCGAAAAATAAAAGTATATGCCAAAGGGCACTACAAATCGATTTGCTCTTCCTCTTCCATAATTAATATAATAATATTAAGTTTTTATTTAATACCAATTTAGAACGTTTTCACAAACAGCTGCGTTTAATAAACTACAAATCAAATGCATGTTAATTAATGCTTTTTACGCTTTACAGGGTATACGCGCCGTCGCATACTGGCCCAAAGACGGGCACACTTAATCGTACAGGTTATGTTTATGCATTTGCTTAGCAATCAACTGCCTTTACTTTTAGTTATGTGCACATAGTTCACATACATATACATACATACAACAATGCATATATGCGTATATATATATGTATGTATATATATGTACATATACATATGTGTGGGTACATAGATAAGTACATATATTTGGCACAGTGCCAAAAGATCTTGATTTTTTTTTGGGCGCTTGTTTACACAGCTGAATTACTGGCTGCGGCGCAATGCAAACGACTTGACTTCGAATTCGAGTTCGATTTTGAGTTCGAATGTGAATGCGAATGCGAATGCAAAAGGCGAATGCAAAAGCATTCAACGGTAATTTGTAAATTTGAACAACTTCAAGTGGCTCGTAACATGCAATTAACAAGGCACTATGAACACACACACACACACAAATACACGCACGCACACATACATATAAACTTATGTATATGCATGTACAAGGCAAATTTCACACAAATAAGCGCAGCGTTTACATAAGCACACAACGGAAATCGAAAGTCGAGCGAATAGCAAAATAGAAGAAGAAAAGGAGTGTGCTTATGGAGAGGTGGATGGGAGGGGGGGGAGAGAGAGCGAGAGAGAGCGAATCTGATCCGGAATCTGGCGGGTCTGGCAACCATGTGAAAAATGGCTTGCGAAAAAGTGGCAACTGGCCGTTTGTGTTATTTCTCTACTCACTTGTTTTTCTTTTCATCTTTTCATTTTCACGTCAAACAACGACTGGAAAAAAAATTGAAAATTCGTCGAGTGTTGCGTGCGAGTCGCTAATGGACTGGCTCTGGACTTTTAACCCAGAAATGCGTACAGCTACAACTACCTTTAAGCTTACACATTGGAAGACAAAAAAAAAAAAAAAAAAAAAAAAACAATAACAATAACAGTTTGTTTTGCACAGAGCAAAAGGTGTGCACGACTAGAAAATACCCTTACAGAAAACTACAAAAAGATAAGATAACATAAAATATAGATAAAATATATAGACACAACACATAGACACATAGATATATACAAAATTTGAGTATATTTTGAATAAATTTGAGTATAAATTGTCGAGTAGGGTAAATTTTTAATGCATTTCGAGCTCCATATAAATGTTAATTATAGATTCAAACTCTTTTAATGATGAAATAATCTGGCATATAAAATTTTTAGGCAAAAATGTAAGCAAAATGATTTGGAAAATAATTCTATATCCCATTGATATAGTAGGAAAATTGCGATTAATATAGTATGCCTTATAGAAATCGATACAGCTTTAGCTAGGTTTGGGAGATACTTCAGATTTTATCGAGCTATCAGGAAACCTTTGGGCAAATAATAATACACATGACTTCAGTGTTTGTTGGCTCAAAGTTTAAACATTTTTAGAAAATAATCATAAAAATTCCAAACTATAATACAAATTTATGAAATATACATGTTATTAGAAGAGCCTTCAGATACTATGGATCGAGCAGGAAAAATTGTTCAAAATAGTATTCCTTACACATCCTTCGATTCTATCAATCTAGCAGGAAACCACATAGTACTATATTATTATAGATCGAAATCGCTTTCGATTAAGCCAAGTTTAAGAAGAGTTTAGAACAAATTTTCGGCACTTTCAAAAACCAAAACTTTTGCAAATGTGAAAACAACATATTACCATTTTCTACAAATTAGTAAAAATACTTTTGGGTGAACTTAATTTGAGTCGCAAAACTGATTTTTGAATGGCACGAAACCAATATACCGCTTCTCCCCAACTGTATAGGGTATACATAAATAAATCAGCTTTGAAATTAAGTTTGTACCACAAAAATATGCCGCATAAAAATGCCGTCCAGATTTGAACAAGTTTGCGTAACTGCGAGAATTGCATTTCCAGACGCTTAAATAGTTTATTACAAAACAAAAACTCAATAAGACAATATCAGAATGATATACAGGTACTTGTTGCGGATTCCATCGGGTGGTATCATTGGCTTATAATTGGAATACTTGCGTTTAGGCTGCGACTAGATTTTGCTGCGAGACGCTCGAGGGCGTCATTATGACGGCCATGGAAACGGTGGGCGTGGCCGGATGAGCCGGCGACGATATGGTCGGTCGCGGTCGGCGCAGCAGAAGAAGCTCGAGCCGGACGAGCGGCGCCTCTACGCAGACATACATGGCCAGCGAGACGAGAAGCGTGATGCCAAAGTCCGACCAGAAGTGCAGGATCTGAGGGAGGTAGAGGGCGGGAGAGTGTGAGGGCAGGCGAAGGAGATCAGCCTGGTGGGGAACTTACCGCATCATAGTTGGAGAAATGCTGGCTACTCTTGAGCCGGCCCGTGTTGAGCATCTCGACGAGCAGATGCCAGATGTACAGGCAATAGGATAGCTTCGAGATGGGCTGCCAGACGGACCAGCTGAGCAGCGTATTGACCACGCCGCCGCGCCCACACTGGCACGCCCAGATTAGCCAGCATATGGCCAGGGGCCAGGCAATGCGACTGCAGCACAGATAGAAGGCGCCCGCCAGCGGCGACATCGGCCCATGGCCCGGCTGCGTATACGGATAGACGCTCCAGATGACGGCGACGAGCAGCAGCAGCGCCAGCAGCCAGAGCAGCTGCATCAGCCAGCTGGCGAGGCGGCGACGCCGCTTGGCCCGCTCGCCGTGCAGCAAATAGCCAAAGAGCAGGCCAATCAACCAGGGCGTGGCACGGGCGTGCGTCGTATAATAGATCATGCGCATTTCCGCGCTGTCGCCGCCAAGATTCCTGCCGAGCAGAGCTTAATGCTGGCCAACCACAGAAATCTCTCTGCGACCTACTCACCCATCACGCTGGAACACGCTCAGCTCATTGAGCACAATGATGCCAAAGACGCAGCCGAACAGCAGCACCAACAGCAACACAATCCCGGCCGCGGCACGGCGAGGCCAGCGCCAGAGCGGCCACAGGAGCAGCGGCGACAGCAGGAACAGCTGCATGTCCACGGCCAAGTACCAGGAGTGGCCCAGGCACTGGGTTCAACGAGTTCAAGCAACAATTAGTTCTATATCTATATACAGTCGAAGGTGCGCTACTCGGGCTTGCCCGACTAGAAGATGCCCTAGGCCCAGCGCCAAGTCGTTCTCGGAAACCTAGAGAATGTTCTCCCCTTCTATACATGCATAGAGAGAAACTCCAATTTGCTGTGCTTCTTCTTCTCTTACCACCACTTTATATACGGCAAATGCATTCCTAATTGACTTCGGTCTTTATAGTCCGATCTTAATGAAAATTTCAGGACATATAAATGGCATACATTTGTGGGCATATACCCAATCGCAAGGCTCTACCTAGGACAGTCTACATATCTAGTCTGGTGTATTATTCATGTTCAAAATTCATGTTAAAAAGTTACCCTCAAATATCGAATATAGACACGGGTCAAAATTTTCCACTCCCATACTCAAATCTCATCCGATTGCCACGAGGTTTAGATCTTTGTTCAAGGCTTGGCCTCTAATTCCTCTCTGGCATCTAAATCTGACAAAATTATTCTATCTTTTAAGTTCTATCCGATTTTCATATATTCTTATATTATACGTATATACGCTTTTTATATAAATCTGGTAGTTACATAAGAAACCTTAAAGCACAAAAGAGTTTTGCATTGAATACCTAAAACTCTGTTGGATCTTGCATATGGTAGCTATATGATCGGGTACCTCAATCGGATCCATATCGAAATAATTGCTTATCGCAGCTAATCGAAGCATCTATATCAAGCTTCATAAACAGGACTTGGCTGAGGGCCTAGTTCGGATAGGACAAACTATCTGAAGCACCAATAATCCCTTACAGACAGATTATAATACCTATCTAATGCCTAGGAAATACCTTGGAAAAGGAAAAAATACGTTTCTTAAGAAAAAATCGATTCAAAATCGATTGAAATTTCGGAAAAGTGACTTGAATTTTGTTGAGAAGAACTAAAGTATCTCGAGCATTTCATTTACTTACCATGCGGCCCGCTGCCGCATAGTTCTGGACGTAGAGCAGCGTGGCCCACCAGGTGTCGGTGCACAATTGATAGGAGCTGGTGAACTGCTGCCAGAGGGGGCCGCTGTCGAGGCGGGGGTAGAGCGTCATGAAGAGCAGCACGGCGACGGCCAGGACGGGCGTCAGGCGCACAATCCGATGCAGATACATGAGCGGCACATTCAGGCGTCCCGACTGCCTGTCAAGCAAGCGAGGCTGGCTGTTGTGCAAAGGGGAATCACACGATTTGGGAGGGGGAGGGGGCTGAAACTTACCGTTCCAGCTCGCGCAGGCTGGCCATCACGAGCAGCATGCCGCTGAGCAAAAAGAAGGTGTCAACCGAGATGCTGCCGCTCTGGAGCAGCATCGAGTAGGGTGTCTGGGCCCAGGCGATCACCTCGTACGTGTTCACGTTGGGCGCCAGCAGCATAAACATATAATCGTGTCCGTAGATGATCCAAATGATGGTCAGACAGCGTATACCATGCAGGCAGGGTATCACGTGCGGCATGCTCGTTGTTGTCCTTGTGGAAATTTGAAACAATTGCCGCAGATTCTGGCGCAGCGAAAAGACGCCCCACACTTGCTGCGGAGCTTTAAAAGAATTTCGATGATTAGCATTTACCCATAAATTGTATTATTTCCAATCTATTCGAATATCTTCCACTTCAAGTAAAAGAGTTGAAGAGTTGAATGCAAATACTTCAAGACAAATAGAAGTTAACTAAGAAAATTTATGCGGAACGGGAAAAGGTCTTTTGCATCAATTCGAAAATATATCGAATTTCTTATCTTAATACGGTTTTCGATATATCGATTCTTATCGATTTTTATCGAATCTTATCGATTTTATGCAATATACAATATTGCAGTCCTCTTTAAATAGGCCCAGAGTATGCTATGAGTGGAAGGTTAAGGAAAGTCGAAAGTACACGACTAGCAAATACCCTAAGCCTTGCGCCAAGCCAACAAGCTACATAAATTCTGCCATCCCCTTTATGCAATCAGACCCAAAAACATGCCGCCCTAAGGTAAATGTGTTCTTGAAGAACGTCGGATCTTAAAGTCCGATCTTCTTTAATTTATAGTCTATTCAGCCATGTCTGAAACTACAAGAGCTAAATACTTATATCTATCGATTTTTATCGATTTTGTAAAAATGGAAAAAAGATATCGAGAAGATATTAAGAAGATATCAAGAGTATATATTGCCGCGTATGGTATAATACACGCCGGACCGAGTTATATATGTATTTCTTGATATCTTTTTCCATTTTTACAATGCCGATAAGAATCGATATATACATATATATATATTAAGTATTTAGTTTTTTTAGTTTCAGGCATGGCTGAATCGATTCAGCTTTTCTTGCTGTTCAAGAATATATATATATATGCCTCTTTCTGCCAGTTACATACATTTGCACAAAACCAATATACCCCTTTTTGACTGATCAATGGGTACAGGGTATATATAGGCGGAGCTGTAAGAACTTAGTTCAACTGAAAGATAGAGCGAGGCAGAGAGACATAATGGAACAGTGTGTGAGAGGGATAGAGAGGAACATATAGCTGCTAGGAGATAGGCAGACAGAGAGAGATAGAGAGAGAAGGAGAGAGAAGGACAGAGAGTAAGAGAGAGAGAGTACTTGAAAGAATATGGTATTTCGCTTATACAAGATAGACGAACATGAGAATATGAGAGCTCAGCTCCTTCAGATTATTTAGTTATAGTTCCCGTCTATGATATATACGTCAATAATTCCTTGATAGGCCAGCTCTATCAACTGAATCTTATCTGCGCCGAGCTTATGCAACAGTCTAATGCGAAATCGACTCACCGTTGAAGTAGTCCAAGAGCGTGCACAGAATCACCAGCGCGGCCAGAAAGATGAGCAGACCCCTGTGAAGATTTAGACAAATCCCGATGAATATATATATACTATATATATCTATTATATGGGGTCGATTGCACTTACACGGCAAACCAGTCGAGGGTGGACATGGGCTGGCTGGCGGCCAGGGCGCAGTTGGCCTCCTGGACCAGCTGGGCCGCCGGAGCAACTGCATCCTCGAAGAGCAACTGCAGATAGTTGTTCAGCCAGCGATTCAGTTGTGCGGCGCTGCACGTGGCCGGCATACAGGCGCCTATATTCACGCTGATCCTGTCCAGAGACTGCGGCAACAGGCCCTCAAACTCGATATGCGCCAGGCAGTATTTGGTCTGGATTACGGCAGCAGTGGGCGTGGCCAGGCTAAGACTCAGACACGCCTCGTAGTTGCCCAGATCACTAAAGTGGCCATAGAGCAGGCCATGCGGCAGCTTGCCCCATGCATCCAGCACTAAGAGCAGCCATTGGCTTAGATCACAAAGCAGAACTCTTTGTTCAACTTGGGCTTACCTTGGAGCGCGGGCAGCGCGTGCGCATCCGCCGCCTGGAGCAGCAGGCTCACCTGGTCGGCGCAGAGCAGCTCCGCCGGCTGGCTGCCGCTGCTGGCGTTGGGCGCCTGCTGCAGCACCTGGTAGCCAAGATTGCTGTGCTGCAGCCAGGTGAGCAGCTCGTCCCCGCTGTAGGCGAGCACAGCTCGGCTCAACCCGGCGAGGATGAGGAGTCGCAGGAGTGCTAACTGGACGCTTTCTAATGCCATGGCCAATTGTGGCCGTTGGCCGCGATGCGATACATATTTATACGGCCGTAACGCAGCTATTGCTGATATTCTCTAATCGGACCCGCTCGTGATAACCGCATTCCCCTGCTCTGCGGTTTATCTAAGACATGCGAGTGCAGCCACTACAGCTCGACAAAATTGTTATTAACTTTTTATTCTTTTCACAGTCACAAAAATAAAAATACATATATAAGTATATTTAGTGCATTGACCGATAGACAGAACAGCTCCGACCCGAGTATTGCCCAGCCGATCGGCCCAGACACTTTTATACATAGTTATACGCGGGCGAATTTCTCTCCGTAATTTGCAATATAATAAGTTCATTTTTCATTTTTCAGTTTTCGTTTTTTTTTTTTACAACAATTATCCAACCGTTGAGCTACCCACATCTGCCACAACAAGCCAATTCGTCATGACTCTATATCAATTTATTTTTTTTTCCCATTCGTATACCCTGTACCCATCTGGCCGTAGAAAGCTTTTCCGACACATCTCGTTGACATATGAGAAAAATTCTAGCTCCGAGTGCGGGAAAATGCTTTTTCTAGGATTGTCCTGCATGATGCGAGCTTAAGCTGTTCGCGCGTCGGACCGAGAAGCAGAAAGTGGCTGGTTCTAATCAGATGTTTTAATGCTTTATCAAAAGAAGTCAGCAATAAGATTGAATATTCATATATTCTCTCTATAAAATATAAAATTTCAGCTGTATTAGAACCAGCAACCTTTCGCTTATTGGTCCGATGCTCGAACAGCTTAGCCATGCTGGCTCGCCCTTCTCGAGTCGTAGTCCTTGAATTTTGTAAAGATCCGACTACAAACAGCCAAGTTATTTGAGAAAGATTTTATCATAGCTGTTACGCCAGCTTCCAGTTAGTTAAAGGGTATCTTTCAGCCAACCCCAGACGGCGGCAGAGAGCACTCTCGTGTTTTAGTCATTTTTTTTTCTAGTTTCTTGCACAATCGGAGCAACAACCGATAAGCAAACAATTGTTTGAACAAAGCTCTATCATTAAGTCGAAAAATCACGTTCGTAATAGCCGCGTATAATATGCCATAATGTCAAGCGAATCGTTCGACAGCGGCGACCTTGACGGCATGCATAACTCTTGATCGAGGTGCTAAAATAGGCTAAAAGTTCGGGTGCCTCGGAAGCTTTGCAAGCTTTCACTTCCAACCGAGCTACGTAACAATCGACAATAGATGAGTTGATATTTCTCAAAAACTAGCTGCGCGCAGGGTTCATTCAACTTGGCCAACACGTGTTCTCCACCTGCCAAACGCAAATACGCAATTCACAATGATTAAAAGCCTAATGGGCGATCTATTATATAAGCATGTAATCCCCATAAATGTAGTTAGCTTGAATCACAGACAAAGTCGTGGCTATAATTGAGATCTGCTACAGTTAACAGCGTGTTAACAATTAGTTGACAGCTAGTTAACAGCTAGTTAACAGCAGCTGAACATATGTTAACTACAGTCGAAAGTGCTTACTTTTACTTTCAGCAAAGGTGTATTTTCTGTATTGCTTTCATTCTATTTTTTGGGAAAGTGAGAAGAAAATATTGAGAATTATAGCCGAGGTCATGATTATGATTGAGATCTGCGTATTTTTCTAACAGCGACAGTTAACAGCGCGTTAACAATTAGTTGACAGCTAGTTAACAGCAGCTGAACATATGTTAACTACAGTCGAAAGTGCTCACATTTACTTTCAGTATTATTACAAAAAGAATTTCGGGGGGAAAAGGTATAAATTCCTTTTGTTGTTGCTTTCATTCAAATCTTTCAAAAAGTGAAAAGAATATATTGAGAACCTTAGACAAAGTCACGCTTTCTAACTGTTAGGGTTAACAGCATGCTAACAGCTAGTTAACAGTAGCTGAAGTTATGTTGTTTACTGTCAAAAGTGTATTCATTTACTTTTAAGGAGTCAAACGTGCTTAGCATACTTTTACTTTTCAGCACAAACAAAACATCATTTTGTCCGTTTTCTCTTCACATCGACATATTGGTTTGTGTTATGGAAGAACTGCGAACTTTCGCTAGGGTCTATATATAACGTATACGTCATGGGTGCACATTTTAAGATTTTCATTTACAGGGTATTGCCCGGCCTTGCCCGGCCCGTCCGTCGCAAATATAAATGTAGCTAGAACTTTCTTTAACTCAATGTCCGTCAATATAATATATAATATAATGTAGGAATATATAACTGCGCATATACTTAGCATAATTGCGTACTCACCTGTAAGTTCACACGCACGATTATGTGATTGTTATCTAGCACTAGGCGTCATCCCTGAAAGAACAGAAAAACAGAGACAATGTTCATTAGCTTCAAATCGCAGCTTAATTGAATAAGTGAGAATCGCATATTAGAGCTCAACAGGCACACATATTAAAATACATACTTGAATGTATTGCAATACATGCAAACCAACATGCATACATACGATTGTGATAGTTATTTTATTTTAAATATAATAAAAAATTGTTTATAATACGCACCAGTTCTCCTAAAATATAAGAATCATAGCCTCTGCTTGGCTCAAGCAGCTGTCTCCTCCTTGGCCCAACCTGCCGACTCCTCAATAGTTGAAGCCGCCATCTACTCCTTTGCTTAAGCCGCCGCCTCCTGCTATGCCCAAGCTGCCTCCTCCATAGTTGAAGCCGCCGTCTCCTGCTTTGCGGAAGCCGCCGTCTCCTCCTATGCCCAAGCTGCCTCCTCCATAATTGTAGCCGCCGTCTCCTCCTATGCCCAAGCTGCCTCCTCCTTTGCTCAAGCCGCCTCCTCCAATTTTAAAGTCTATGAGTGAAGCCTATGAGGCTTACTTGAATTTATGAGAATCGAGTAGGAGGGCATTAGTAAGGAATTCGTTTTTTTTTTAATTTGCAGCGGAACTGAAAGTAAACTCGGTCTTGCACATATATATATACATACATTTATTCATACACATACATACATACATACACATACATACATACATACATACATACATACATACATACATACATACATACATACATACATACATACATACATACATACATACATACATACATACATACATACATTCATACACATACATTCATACACATACATACATACATACATACATACATACATACATACATACATACATACATACATACATACATACATACATACATACATACATACATACATACATACATACATACATACATACATACATACATACATACATACATACATACATACATACATACATACATACATACATACATACATACATACATACATACATACATACATACATACATACATACATACATACATACATACATACATACATACATACATACATACATACATACCTACATACCTACATACCTACATACCTACATACCTACATACCTACATACCTACATACCTACATACCTACATACCTACATACCTACATACCTACATACCTACATACCTACATACCTACATACCTACATACCTACATACCTACATACCTACATACCTACATACCTACATACCTACATACCTATATACCTACGCCTCCTGCTCCGCCCCCTTAGTGCTCCCCCGCCATGGTCGTCCGGCTCCCCTACTCCCAGCGCTGACGCCGCCTGCGCCTAACTCATAGGTGAAACTTGCAATGCTTACTTACATTTTTGAGAATCGAGGAGGAGGGCAGCTTTAATAAATACGTTTTATTATTTAAATTTGCCGCGCAACAAGACAAATTGGTCAGCTATTGGTATTTTATATGGGAATTTACATGCATACATACATACATGTATACACACATACATACATACGCACGTACATACACGCATACACACATGCATACATACGCACATACACACAATTAAATATATATAATAATAATTTTCATACCCACGAGCTGCAAATGGGGAATAAACTGATTTGATTAAAGGTTGCAGAAGAGGAAATCCAGTATTTTTAGTTTGTCAATTTAAGTATATTATAATTCGTAGAGTATTGGTCACATTCACGCTTGGGCCAATTAAAATTGTGGGATTCCCCAATA
The DNA here is from genome assembly GCA_018903485.1 of Drosophila littoralis. Taxonomy (NCBI): domain Eukaryota; kingdom Metazoa; phylum Arthropoda; class Insecta; order Diptera; family Drosophilidae; genus Drosophila; species Drosophila littoralis. Next base: position 2,083,280 of record JAEIGF010000591.1, read on the forward strand.
AATTTGACATAAATCGGACAAACCGATCCGATCCGTTTATATCAATAAAGTATGATATTAGGATTTATATAAACCCAACCAAACGCTCAGACCGAGCAAAGCCGGTTAATATTTCCTTGGTGTACTACCAATTTAATCGAATATTATAATCTTTCTTATGATCTTAATAGAGATATTAAATGGATCCACAAATCAATCGTGGCCTTAGATTATCAGAGACTGGGGCAGGTTATGGGCCGCCGATTGGACATAGTTTGGGGTCTGCTGGATGCTTATCAGAAAATCAATATCGCATAATATCAAAATCGTGGCTAGCCAAGTGGTTAATTGGCTTAATAAAGACTCAAGGTTGTTCTTTGCTTTGGGGCAAGGTTGGGATTTTATGGGGCCCATAACAAGTTGAGATAAAACCGATTCCTACCCCACGTTGAGCTGGCTTTAGGGAAGCAAAGGAAAAACTTTAGAGTAAAATTGTACGCTTGCTAATTTGCTGTAAAGTATGTCTATTATCTCTAGGCGTATGACTAAACCTATCCGATTCCCTGATCATATCAATTTTGATTGTGACTCACCTGCGAGCAGAGACTTGGAGTGTTTAGTTAGGAATTTGATGATAAGTCAAGTGTTTGTTTTATAGGCTACTGGGCGGCACACTCTGCTCTTAGCCAATCTATAAATATTACAAATAACATTTATGCCCTGTTCGGAAATGGTTGAAGAGCATATTGGTACTTATTGGTGCCTGGCCAAAGACTACAGAATTCGAGCTCAATAAAAAGGGAACGACCAAATCATGCCAGTCAAGAGACAAGAACTTTGACTTATCGATTCGTAATGTTATCCTTCAGTTGTGATCGGGAGTATCCGACTGAAAGATGAGTCTTCCACACAGCAAGAGCTGCTGTCCTTACTCTGGAAAATGCATTCTTGCTTAACTTCGGTCTTTAGAGTCCGATCTTTGTGAAACTTTCAGAACTTAAAGGCCTAATGCTAATGCCTCAAGACAGAGGAAAGACCGAAGGCGGTATCCAATAAGTGAACTATTCTCTACAAAAATCTAGCCAGCTCTTATAAATATGGAGCTATCCCTAAAAACTATGTCTCAAAATAGATTTTAAGTAACATTAACAAAGAGGGAGATATCGAGTGGAGAAACCTTATAGACTCGTTCTGCGCCCGCAATAGGGAATATATATTTGAACTTCTGAGTCTATAGATAGACGGACGGACAAGAATAGATAAACTTATCTCGTCAGCCTGATCAAAAATATGTTTCGACAAGTTTTGACAATTTTCTGTGGATTTGGGGCCTAAAGAAATTGCCAATTTCTGTTCAAGTCCGAGGAACTGTTCTCCCATAATTGAGGCATAAAAATGAATCATGGGTTGATTGAAAATTTCTCTCTAAGTCCGAGAAACTGTTTCCCAAAATTGAGGCATAAAAGTTGACCATAACTTAATCCAGATCGATTGCTTTATTAGCTTACTTTGAATTTCGTTTTGCATTATTTCCGTGGAATACCGTGAGACGGCATTAATTGGCATTGGCATATTCGACTTGGTAATCGGAGGCAACTTGGCGCTGCCCACTTTAAACGCAAATCTTGATATCCCCTGAAGACAACAGGCCGATTCCCGAAAACAATAACAAACAAAAAGAACCATTTATACATATTACTATACAGATTACCCATGCCAAGCACTTCACACACAAGCCAGATAAAGGTCTTTCGGGGTAAGCGCTATCGCTTATCTCCAGACAATACGACGGAAAGGTTCTCGGTTCTCCGACCGGGCTGGGCATAGCTATATAAAACCTACGGCCGGATTGTTGTCAAAGCCAAACACACAAATCGATCGAACATGGTCAAGACGTTGGCAACATTGCTGAGCCTGTTCTCTGGTCTGGTGCTGATCGGCGCCATGGGGCTGGATGTGGAGATGCCGCAGAAATATCACATCGGACCGAGGGAATATCAACAGCTGATGAAGCTGCAGAGTCTGGGCTTGGATTTCATTCGTAACTTTCAAAACATAACGATGCAGGACTTGGATATACCCAGCACACGTCTGCCCAGCAAGGAGGATCTGCAGTGCCTGGCCGACATGAGTCTGTGGATGAAGGGTCTAACCTCGGGCAGCTATTGGTCTCTGAAAAGTGTGTAGAGCCCGTTCGGATGGAAGAAATTCAAAGATCACATTCGCGCTCTCTCTCTCTCTCTCTCTCTCTCTGTTTGTAGTGATCGATGCCTGGGGCTCCATTCCGTCGGGCATACTCTACCTCAATCTGTTGGATATTGGCAACTATGGGGAGTGCATCAAGATTAGCCAGGATGCCATTAGGGGCAAATACTGCCTGGCGGAGTTGCCCTTTCTCGGTTTACTGGGCGTTAATGCATCCATCATGCGGAGCAGCAAGCTCAAGATTGGCATTTGCTTTCCCTCCACCTGTACGGCGGCACACATGGACACGTTCCTGAACAAGGTTGTCCAGCAGGCACTCGGCGTGACAAGCACCATGGAGTTGGTGAATGCCAACACTTGCCACACCAACGAACGTGAACCGCTCGATGGTCTGGCCATATTGGCAATGTAGGTGCGTTCATCCTTGCGAAATATCCGTTGCTAATCCTTGAACTTTACAGTGTGCTCCTCTCCATATTCACTGCACTCGCACTTCTTGCCACCTTATATGATTATTTTCTGTGCCCCGATCAAAGTGAGTAGCTGCCAGGCCAAGCCTTGATCCGTCTCCATATGTCTAAGTCTTCCACCTGCATCTCCAGCTCGCTTGCCGTCCGTGATAAGGGTCTTCTCCATACGCGCCACATCCCGTGCACTGTTCCGCATCAGCCAGCCCAAGTCCAATCCGAATGTCATCGATTGTCTGCACGGCATGCGCTGCATGTCCCTCATATGGGTGGTCTTTGGACACGAGTACATGTTCGGCATGGTTGCCCCCAATGTGAACCGCGGCAGTGTGCTCTATGTAGGCGATATAAGAAGAGACTTCCTTGAACATACATAATTCCTATAATGCACATTTGATTGTCCTTTCACAGTGGCTCGAGAGACCTTTTGCCCAGCTCATTTTACACGCCGTATTCTCCGTGGACACCTTCTTCTTTCTGAGCGGCCTGCTGGTGGTAATGATTGCGCTGCGCTCCATGGAAAGGACAAAGGGCAGGCTGAATGTCCCACTGATGTATCTGCATCGCTTTCTGCGGCTCACCCCTTTGCTGGCCATGGCCATACTGGTCTACATGACGTTGATACCCGTGCTGGTCGATGGTCCGGTGGATAAGGACGGCTTCGACGATTACAGCAAATGCTCACGCACCTGGTTCTTGACGCTGCTCTATGTGCAGAACTATGCCACCGATGAGATTGTAAGTAGTTGCTAACATTTACCAGCCACCCTTAACATGCATGTTAACGCTTATCAATGTGTATTTAGTGCCTCGCCCATAGCTGGTACCTCAGCGTGGACATGCAGATGTATCTACTCTCACCCATACTGCTATTTGCGCTCTACAAATGGGGCAAGAAGGCCGCCATTGGCACTGTGGTGCTCATTGTGCTGTTAACCATTTGGTTGTTTACCGTCATGATGGTCAAGAATATTTCCATGTTCTTCAAGTAAGTATTTGGAGGAAATTAAACAATAGAAACTAGAGCATCCAATTTCATGACATTCAGCTAACCCTAAACTAACCTCACTCTGACACGATATAACCTTACTCTGACACGACCTAACCTCACTTAACATTATATGCTCTGCTGAAGCTTCTGCTGCTCTGCAGAAGTGCTGCAAAAATTGACAAGGGAAATCAAATTATAGAATCTTGGACATTCTTTTCCATTGCATTTATCTAATCCAATTCTAATCAATCGCTAACCCAACATAACCTCACTTTATACGATTGCTTAACCCTACATAACCTCATTTAATGATTTTTCTTCTTCGGCTGCTCTCCAGAGAGGCTGTTAAAAATCTCAATGGAATGCAAATGATAGCATCTTGAGCATTCTATTCCATGCCATTTATCTAATGCTCTTCTAACCCTACGCTAACGCAACATAACCTCACTTAACCCTACCTAACCTCACTTAACGCTTTATCTTCTATATCCGCTTCTCTGCAGAAACGCTGGAAATAATATAAATGATCAAACGCTCTATTACGCCACACACATGCACGGCACACCTTGGCTAATTGGCGCCGTTTTTGGCTATTTCCTGCATGCGAATCGTGGCAAAACCGTCAAGCTGAGCCGCGTAGCCGTCTGGACCGGCTGGTTGTCCGCCCTTGCCATATTCATGTTGTGCGAATTTGTGCTGCTGCCATATGTTGAGTGGGGCGGTCCGTCTCTGTCGCAGCTAGGCGATTCCCTCTACTATTCGCTTACCCGCATCGCCTGGCCCATCGGCCTCTGCTGGGTGGTCTTTGCCTGCATGCATGGCTATGGCGGCATGGCCAACAGCTTCCTCTCCAGCCCGCTGTGGCAGCCCCTGTCGAAGCTCTCCTATTCGGCTTACGTGTGGCACATTATGGTACAGGAAATAAATGGCCGACGTATGCAGACTAGCACATACTTCTCCAACTACGAAATGGTAAGTTCCGTGGCGAGTCTCAACAGTTCTCATTGAATCCAACTAAGCTGCTCATCTGCTTTTCCCGTTAGATGCTGAAATTCTGGGCGGACTTTGGCTTCATCCTGCTTACCGCCTACTTCATGTACGTCATCATCGAGGCGCCCCTGGGCGGCCTGGAGGGCTTGATGCTGCCTAGCCCAAAGCCAGCCATCTCCGCCGAGTCCAAGCGGGCGGCAACCGTGGAACCAGCTGCACAGCTCAGCGAGAAGTCGCCCATGCCGCAGCTGGCCTCTGATCTGGAAGCGGGCCCTGCTGACACGTCGAGTGCTCCACCCGTGAGCACATAATATTAATATATATGTGGTTTTTTTTTTTGCTATTTATATAATATTTATATGAACTTATGCTTAAGTAGGACCAAAGGTAAACTAAACTTATTTAAATAAATATATTTTTAACATGAAACGAACTGCCTTTGTGGGATTAAGGCGTGCGAGAGTGTGGTTCCGGGTTCGAACCCCGCCGTCATGATTCGATTAGCTGTGCCAGCTGTTCCCTGAACTTGCAAAGTCAAGTGGCAGCTGGCAGCTGGCAGAGTGCGGCCTTCAGCTCAAAGCCAGTCCAAAGAGTATAATCGCAATCAACCTTACGGCAGCCAGCTGTGAATCAGTTTGGCGTTGTCAATTGTCGGCTACTTATGGGCCATTCGATAAGGTGCTACGAAATTGAAGTGTCCAGTTCGAAATGACTCGTAAATGTTCCATTCATGGCACTATCTAAGTAATCTAGCCGTCGTGCTTATCGCAATTGAAAACAATTGGAATTATGCTGTACATTTTCCTCAATATTTGAATAGTAACATAATAATAGAGTCACGCACTTGAAGGTCGTACGCATTGAATGGTTGGGTAGAGACGAAACAAGGGGACCGAGCTCTATGAAAATGGATAAACAGGTTTTAAGGCGTTTCTATGTAATTAGGCAGAAAGAGGTCTCCCTTACCCTATGGAGAATATCTATTCTTAATAATCAGTCTATCAATGGCCGAGTCGATCTGTCCGTGGGTTTCAGGGACTTTTAGAGCTAGAGACTTGGCACATTTAACGTAACAAATCATCGATAGTTCACGCCGTTTTCAAGTTATCGATAGACAGCAATATCGACGTCCTGCTCCTGTAGCTAATCTCTAACTTATAATATTTTAGCATATCTTAAAATATCTTCCAAAAAATAAGGAAAGGTGTCAATTTTCGAACACTTAAAAATATCTTCCAAATGCACGAACAGATTTTAAAAACTTATCTGTGCTATTGCAAAAAGATTGCATACTTTTGGGCTTATATATGTCTGGTGCAAATGAAACAGCAATAGACTTTTCTATTGTTCTCCTTATCGAATCAATGGTCGGCTCATCTGATTTTCGAGCTCAAAGCGCAATGCCAGCGAAATCAGCCTTGAAGCTATTAATAATTGCATATGGTTAGAATAACATTTAAGAGTATAGTAAAGTAAAGTACATTTCAAAATGTAACGGCCCATTCTCTAAGCGCGTGAATTTCGCAGCCCTGGTCTCCCAAGCTGTACTGCAGCCCTGCCAAGTTCGACTTTCGATAATTGTGTTATCGATAACATAAACCGTTAAATGGCGTTTTTCAAAAGGATTTGTTGCCATAACACATATCATTAAGATTATATTTAAAATACTGCAAAATATACATATAGAGTTGAAATAAATTATGAATAGCTAAGCTACTTAGGAACTAAATAAAGCGTCCTGCAGCCTAACTAATCGGAGCTGCTTTAGGCTCCAGCGCAGGCGCAATGTCAATGCACGATGGCTCCGGCTCAGCTATGGGGCTCTTTGCAGCTGGAGGAGGCTGGGTTCGGGGCGCACGAGTGGGCAACAATAACATCTCCAAGCCGCCGAAAGGTGCCTCGACCAAGAGGTACATGAAATAGGCCAACAAAATGGTAAAGCCAAAGTCATGCCAGAAGCGCAACATCTGCAAAAAACCCATTTATATATATATGTTCATTATAGATATATGGAAGAAGAAGGTTCAACGGTTCCGAAAGATAACGCACCACTTGATAGTTGCTGAAATAGGTGCTGGTGCGCGTGATGCCGCCATTGAGGATCTCGATGAGTATGTGCCAGATGTAGGCGCCGTAGGAGAGCTTCGACAGGGGCTGCCACAGTGGGCTGGAGAGGAAGCTGTTGGCCAATCCGCCGTAGCCGTATTTGCAGGCGAACACCAGCCAAACGAGTGCCAGGGGCCAGGCAATCCGTGTGAGCGTCACGTAGAAGGCCTCATTAACGATGGGCAAATGATTGCCATTCGCCGGATATGGATACAGTGCGAACAGGCACGTGAATATCAGGCCCAGGCTGATCAGCCAGCCCAGCCAGACGGTTAGACGATTCAGCTTAAAAGTTTTGCCGCGATTCACATGCAGATAATAGCCAAAGATTAGACCAATTATCCAGGGCGAGGCGCGTGTGTGCGTCGTAAAGTATATCTCATCGGACATGCCACCAGAAGATCTACAAAAAAAAATACAAAAGTCTTAAACATTGTCCATGTTAAGGAATATATATCTGTAAGAATCGAGTGGCAACGCCGTCTTTTTAAAATTAGCCTGTAAATTGCAAGGAGCGTTGCCATTTGCGAGCACAACCAGGTGGCAGCACTGCAATTCTAGCAGGTCACAATTCAAATTGCCAACTAATTTACAGCTGGCAGCTGAAACCAGTAAGACAAGCAGCTGGCAACACTGCCAACATTTGCAACCGCCTGGCAAATATTTTAACAATTAACATGTACATAGCTATCTGATAAAGTGTTTATCGAAGCTCGAAAATGCGAGCAGTGCTGCCAGTGTTGATAAAGTAATATAAATTGGCAGCACTCTAATATTAACTGCCTGGCAAATATTAGACAGGCGCATTATATGGGGAAATATATGAGAAAACAGAAACTCTAACTCTAAATGCCCTTTGGGCCATTTACTTACAAGCTGTAGCCTCTGACTACCATCATGCTGAAGAGGCATGCAGCCAACAGCAGCATGAGCACCACAATGCCGGCAACGGCCTTTTTGCCCCACTTGTAGAGCGCAATCAGCAACAGGGGCGAGATGACATACAGCTGCATGTCCACGCCCAGATACCAGCTATGGGGCAGGCACTGCAATGGCAAAGATAACAGCCGCATATTAGTTGAACTTTATAGATCAATATTGAACTTTGTCACCCACCACTGGGCTGGCGGCATAGTTTTGCACATAGAGCAAGGTCCAGAACCAGTTTTCCTCGCAGGGCGCCGAGAGCTGGCTAACCAGGCCCTTATAGATGGGACCAGTGCCCAGAATGGGCAGGATTCTCATGTAGCACAGTATGGCAAAGGCCACGACAGGCGTGAGGCGCAGATAACGATGCAGATACATCAGTGGGACATTCAGCTTGCCCTTGGTTCTGGAAGAGAGACAAGTGAGGTTAGGTGCTTCCAACAACTTCTTCTCAATGTGTTAACTATTAGTTACAACTATTATTAAGTTAATTTAAAATTTCAGAAATATATTCTTTTAAAAAATAAATCAATCATCAAAAATGTATCTTTCCAATCTTTTTCGCCTAACCTGAACCGAAATCTTCTTCAATTCGGGGGATTTCCCTTGAATTATATTTAAATTCCGTTGATTTCCCCGACTTGAATATGTGTGTATGTGTATTAACTTTAAAATAAATGAATCTTTAATAATTTAACTAGAGATTCGTCTTAGTTCGAACCCTGAACCGAATTCTATTTGTAATCGAGGGATTTCCCCGTTTATGATATAGTTACCTCTCCATGGAGCGCAGGGCGACCATAACGACAAGCAGGCCGCTGAGAAAGAAGAAGGTGTCCACGGAGAAGAGGCCGTGTATAATGAACATGCTGAAGGGCGATCGATACCACTGGAATATATGGAAAATGCAGATTAGTTTGGCCAATGAGCAATAGTTGTAATTGCGTCCGAACTAACCGGTATGACATCCACCATATTAATGTTGGGCGATAGGCCCTGGACGATATAGTCATGGCCGTAAATCACCCAGATAAGCGAGAGGCAGCGTATGCCGTGCAGACAGTCGATGACATTCGGATTCGTTTTGCTGTCCACAATGCGGAAGAGCGAGCGCGAATTGGCACGTGCCGAGAACACCTTGACCAAGGCGGGCAAATGCTCTGCAAGGAGAATGCCTCGTTCAGACACGAGGAAGCAGCGGGCTTATGCTTAGCTACTCACTCTGATCCGCGCACAGGAAGTAATCGTAGAGCGTGGCCAGCAGCAGGGCAGCGACCAAAACACACATGAGCACGCTGTAAGGGCATATATATGTATGTATGAGCTGGCTGAATGGATGCAGTGCAGCATATGGCAACACTTACATGGTAAATATGGCCAGACCATCTAGGGACTCACGCTCCGCGGTCTGGCAACTGGCGGCATTGATCAGCTGCGTCTCGGTGCTCAGCTCAACGTTGAGCAGCTGCTTGAAGAGCTGACGGAGCAGCGTCTCCATATGCTCGCCCGTGCAGCTGGCGGGCAAACAAACCGCCGTCTTCACGCTCAGCATGCCCAGGGCGCCGGCATTGCCGCCCAACATGTTGCCGGATAACAATTTGGCCATGCAGTATTTGCCGCGCAGACTGTGGCCCGTGCTGGCCACGAGTTGGTCCACCCTAATGCACTCATCAAAGTTGCCCAGATCCTTCAGATTGCCATAGAGCATGCCCGCGGGCAAACGGCCCCAAGAGTCGATCACTTAACGATAGAAAGAGAGAGAGAGGGAGAGTTACAGTTGGTCAGTTACTAGCGCAATCCCACTTACTGCGCAGCGCCCAAATGCTGCCCGCTTGCACGCCCTGGCTGAGCGTTGCCACCTCGGCCAAGCACTGCAGATCCTGTTGATTTGGCAGCCCGGTGCCAGGTGTCAAGAGATCGCCGCTCGTTATGTTTCGATAATAATCGATAAACTCCACCGCCAGAGGGCGCAGCTGCATCAGCCGCTGATAACGTTCAGTGTCCAGGGACTCGCTGGCGGCCGCCAGGACGCACAGCAGGAGCGTAAAGCCTATTTTATACATTTTCCACGGCTATTGCAGCGGTCTCCAATCGCCATTCGATCCGCTGCGGTGCCTTTTATACGTTTCACGAAAGCCGCGATAAGATTTAGCTGGATCTGCCTTGGACTTAACAATATTCGTCAGAACCTAATCAATAATTGGCCATTGATTAGACCACAGCGACAGACAGCACTCGCCGGGCCTCGCCGTGCCGCCCGATTTGAAAACCGAATCGCGAATCGTAAATCGCTGACTAACTATTAAGCAGCAGCCACATTGATTGCGCGAGACTTAAGTAATTGCAGTGTCCAGCGGCTGTCTCTTAATCATATCAGCAGCAGGTTCAAGGTGCCAACTAGATGGGCTTAACTCCGCTCTGGTGCTTGTGTACTCGATGCTCCCAGTTGAAGGAATCGTTCTTCCACATCAAAACATTTATGCTAATTGATTGATTGACTGACGGCCTGACTGATTGATCTTACCACAAGAGATGGGAATTTTTACTTTCACCTTAAACGAAGGCAAATTCGAAGAGTCTTTAGAAGTGCCACCCGTTGGCGTGGAAAACAGATGGAACGATTTTAGAACATTTTAGTTTTTCATCCTTTAAACTCCACTTAAAAGTTATTTGTAGCAAGAGCTTTGTGAAGGATTCCACCTCTTTTGGCAAATCCACCTGCCTAGGTGAAATATGGGAATCAACGCTGATTGAATGGAAGCTTAGATTTGTTCGATCAGCTTCAAAATTATTTAAAAAAAAATAAAATAAAATGAAGAAGAAGCCCATAAAAACTCAATTAATATGCTCGAAATTCTACACAACGGAAGAAGAATCTTTAAAGACGTAATTAATTTAGTGGAAAATCTACCCAACGATCGGAAGGTGAGGGTTGAGCTAATGTCAAGTGTCAAGACTTGGCCTGGAAAAAATGTATATTTTTCAAACATTTGGCAAGCCCTTAAGCCATATGTTAACAAGGTTATTCAGGGGAACAAAAAAGGCCAAATATAGGCCATCATCGTGATAGGCCCGCACGTATTGGCTAGTGCTAATCTAATCCGGTGCTTAAAAGTTGTCTGGACGATTGAAATCAAAGTTTATTAGCCCAATAACAATAAGTCTGCTGTGCATTGAGATATTTTGGTCTGAAGTCCAATCAACCTTTGAGACTCGAAAACATAACCTAACCTAACTTTATATATAAACTATTTTTATGGGTATTATTATCAGAGTTATATATTGTTTAGGGAATTCGGATACATAAATTGTACTCAATTAGTAGAATTGGACAGACCCATAAGATTATGGTATGCTCAGCCTTAGCTATCTAATCGAAAAATGGATTGGGGTGCACGTGTTTCTGCGAAACATTTTCGCATAAACAAAAACAATTCCAGCTAACACAACTGAAAAGTGGCAAGCGGTCAAGATTGTCATCACACGATGATTCATTCGAATTCGAGCACAATATTTACTACTAATAAGTAAGTGTATATTCGTAACATTTGGATATTCATAAAATGTTACACAAATCGGGTTTTCGTTATCTAATCGACGAGCACGATTTCAAGCAAGGACCTTGATTGCCTTCGATAAGATCAAAGTGCAATAATTTAAGTGAAGTCAGTTATAAACGAGCCCAAAACAATGCTCACATCATATCTAAATTAATTGGCTACTTCAGTAGTTGCTTTGTCGATAAACTCTTTTCGAGCAGCAATTTGTTGTTTACACAGGAATTGCTGGGAGCTGGCGAACCGAGACTCTTGGTAACTGAATGTACTTGATAAACTTATGTTGTTAACTAGACTATCGCTGCTTAAAGCCGATCATAAACAATACTGTCGGCATTTTATTGATTAGTCCGAAATTCATATTGTAATAAAACTCACAATTGTTGCCTCATGCAATTCGAACCACAAGTGCGAAATAAAAGCGGAAAACATTTTTGATCTGCCTTACATTCATTTTTTAAAAAATCGTTGTGAACATTTTTGGGCTCTGCAGCTGTATGTTACTTTTAAAATATCAATTGAGAAATCGTTGATAAATTTGAATTTGAAAAATGCGCGCCAAACAGTTTTCGATAGGTGCGTTAATCGATAGGAACAAATCAAATTTGACAAATAAATGCAGGGCTGTTTTTTTTTACAGCTGGAGCAACAAAGCTCTGTCAATAGTGACGTCATCTTGTTATGTCTGTCATAACATGGCTGAAAAACACTAAAAAGTTGTTATGTTAACTGTTTATTAATGCTTAATTTCTCAGATATGAACATTTGTATATATATATATAATAAGTATGTTCGCGTGATATTATCACTGACCATTCTGTTAGCCACTAAGCAACTCTGCAGCTACCATTCGCGTGTACACGCGCCATGCAGCTCTGTGTGTATGCAGCAAAGAAGAAGAATATGAGAGCTGACAGCTGTCAACTCGCTTTTCCTTTCTTTCCGGTCTCTGCTCCATAGAAGACGCAAAGTACGTGAAATACATAAAAAGAATCTGTAAAATAATTGCGAATCCGCCAAAGTGTTTAGCTAAATGAAATTGCAGTGAATGCGCTGTGAAACGCCAAAGCTGTCAATATACGTGTTATGTGCATATTTATTGAAGTTTGCCAATTATTTTGACATCTAAATGTCGCACAGCGTCTTGTCAACAAGACCCGAACAAACAGAACAACAACAACAACACAAGTTCTAATAAGTTTATTTTTTTTTTATCTTTTTGTTTTCGTTGCGTGCAGCATGTTCATGCCAAAGGCTCATCGTGTCGCCATTTATGAGTACCTCTTCAAGGAGGGCGTCATTGTGGCCAAAAAGGATTTCCATGCACAGAAGCATCCCGAACTGGAGTCGATCCCCAATTTGCATGTCATCAAGGCACTGCAGTCGCTGCACTCGCGCGGTCTCGTCAAGGAGCAGTTCGCATGGAGGCACTACTACTGGTATCTGACCAACGAGGGCATCGAGGAGCTGCGCAGCTATCTGCACTTGCCGCCCGAAATTGTGCCCTCCACCCTGAAGCGGCCGACACGCTCGGAACCGCTGCGTCCACGCCCAGCGGCCGGCGGACCACGCGGCCCAGCCGATGCCTCCAAAACGGGCGAAGATCGTTCTGCCTACAGACGCGCACCCGGCGGCAGCGGTGTGGACAAGAAGGGCGATGTCGGACCCGGCGCCGGTGAGGTCGAATTCCGTGGCGGCTTTGGACGCGGCTCGCGCAACTAGACAGCGTTTTTTTTTTAAATACACTTCAATTTAAACGAGTTCCAGCCTGGAACTAACCCAACAACAACAAAATAATAAGAAAACAAAATTGTGTGAATGTTTTGTATTATGAAGCAGAAGAAGATTGCAGCAATGCAACACGACAAATTATAAAGCAAGCGCAAAGTGAAACAAGAATTTTATTCGTCTCGTCTTTCTTTTTTTTTATGTTATTTTTTCTGACAAAGTTTTCGCGCGCTTTTCTCGCTGAGAGCTGCCCTTTTCAGCCCTCAAGCGAAGCGCATCGGTTGTACAGTGAACGCTCGCAAGGGCGAACACGCCCTTTGCGGCCAGGCTGCGAAAAGAATTCCATTTTCCGTCAGCTCCCGATTGAATGCCCTGGCAAATGGCAGCTGCGAGAACGTAGCGCATGGATATACTCGAAAGTATCGTCCAGCCGGGTCGTTATAGCCACGTACGACTGTCTTTGTGCGTCAGCGAGTCTATGCTTTAGATCTAGTTGGCATTCTATTGCTGCACATGCATGTCAAGATCTGACACGGACTGAATCCGACTTCAAGATACTTAAACCAAACGAAGCACATGCAAAAACCAAACTGTTTCTGGCATGTGAGAGAGATATATACATATATATCACGTACTTTATAAGGAAAACCCGCCAAGCATAGTCATATAAGTATTATATAGGGTATTTACTGTTCGGAGCTCTACGAAGAGCACCAGAATCCGAGCAAGGAGTTGGCTCTGACTGTGAGCGGGAATCCAATTTAAGGCGCCGACCATTGCAATTGTTATTACTGTAGCATATACTTACAAGCTGGCCAATGCTATAGATTCCACACGCTACAGTAAAGCATCCGTAAGCTAGACGGGAATTTGAGCACGCATGCTCTACTCTTTGGGTGTTGGGCTTGAAAGTCTGCTCGACAAAGGAATCCAAATCGGGAGCTGTAAATACATAAATAATGAGAAGAGAAGAAGAGTACAGTGAATGCTGCCTTGAGCGGCCCGGCCACGCATGGTTCCAGTTGCTTTGTCCTCTCAGGGAAGATCTCTGAAATGATGCATTGATCAATGCAGAAGCGGAAACAAGCGATCCTTACCCTAATCTCTATGCCTAGGCACATTTTGGATAAGCTAACATTGGCTTTAAATGTTGACAAACTCGCAAGGATTCAGTCTCAGAGCTGGAAAAGTTGCGTGAGGCGCGGCGGAATCTAAAGCTTATTCAATTTCAAAATCCGTTTTTTTGTTTACACATTTATATTTGAAGGTATTACAAAGATATTTTCGGATATTCAGTTAGTTTTGATCAATAAATAAAAGTATATAAATTCAAATTGAAAATGTTTTCTGAAACTTTTGGCCAACTTAGGCGAAGCCTGAAACAGTTCGCGGTAATCTTTATTCAAAGTTCAAATCGTAATTAATGGAATTTTTTCAAGACTTGCCCAAAGAACGAATGGGAGCGGGAAATTCGAGGCTCGATAAACAATTGAGCCAGAAGAAGAATAGAATTCAGCCGAGTTGCGTTTCGAGCCCGGAAAGCCTTGCCAAATATTTGCACAGCCATTGGAAACCGGAGGAGCGTAAACAAATGGCAAAGAATTTCGGCGGAAGCACAGCTGCACGGACACGGAATTTACATCAGCTTAATGAAAACTAAAGCAATTTTTCATTTATATACAATTTGTTTAAATAAAATGTACACTTAAGCTAGAGCGTAAATGGTCTAAATCATTTATATATATGCGGCATATTCTTGAAATATTTGGCGACTATCGTCGCTTTATGCAGATTTTGCCCTTGGCCAGGTGCGACATGCTGATCTTGAACTTGCTTTCATTGGAGCGCTTGACCCAAATCTGTGAAGAGAAACGAAAAAACAAATGAGTATTTAGTCGGGCATGCCCTGGCCAGCGCAGATACCCTGCACCCAAGCTGTCCTCACAAGCATTCGAGCTTCCTTCCGTTTTGTGAGGATTGGGAATTAGGGCAGGTACAGCTAGATAAACCACCTGGATCTGTGTCTACACACGGGCTTCAAGTTGTGCTTCGTTTTGGAAGCGGAGCAGGTTATCAGAGATTGATCTCCCTGGGCAAGTGTAGAAGCAACGTGTCAAATTCTCTGAGTTAGACAGACGAACGGACGGACTAGATCAACACTGTGGCGTAGGCTGACTGAAGGTCTTCATGGAGTCGGACCAGTTCTTTCTGCCTGACAGCTGCTGGGCACAGGGCGTAAGTGGGCCAAGAGATTGGATGGGAAATACGCACCACCTCGTTGCCAATGGCCGTGATGGTGGCCGCAAACTTGTTCATGTCCTTGCCCTCCACATAGATCTGCTGGCCGCGACAGAACCAGCGGCGCTCGTAGAGCAGCTTGTTGTCCTCGATGCGCGTCTCCACATAGCTATTCGATTCGGCCAGCAGATTGTGTGCCTGCTGCTGCTGTTGTTGCTGCTGCTGCTGCTGCTGGGTATTCGTGTAGGAGCCCATGCCGTTCTGTTGCAGCGGCATCGGCTTGCCGCGCTGTATCATCTTGAGATCCGATTCGATTTCCTTGTCATCCAGCTGGTAGACCAACAGCTGGCCGGTGGCGGGCTTGCGTCGCTTCTCGATCACCGGCAGCGGCTCGTTGGGCCGTCGACGCAGCTTGCGGGTCACCGTTGTCTTGATCTCCATCGAATCGTTGGTCAGCTCCAAGCTGTAGCGTTCGTTCTCAATCTGACGCTTGCGATCCTCAAAGTCGGCTATTAGATTATCCTTGAGATCCATCATCTTCTCGTCGAACTCCTTTTGGGCCGCCTTCTTCTCCAGTATATAGTCGCGCTCGACGCATTCGCGCATATAATCCTTGTAGATCTCGTTGAGACGTCGTCGCTCCTTTAGCTGATTGTCCAGCTTGCGCACGCGCTTCATATATTCCGGATGTATCAGCTGATTCAGCTCCTCCAGCTGCTTCTGCAGATTAATTAGCTTGTGCTGGTACATTCTGCAACAGAAAAAGGCCGCATCAGTTGAAATTCTCAGTATTCTATTGTATTGTCTATGTTTGATTGATTGATTGATGATTGATTTTGGAAAATTCCACTCCCTTCTGGGAGATACGTATATCACTTACTGTTCCTTGAGTTCGCTGTTGCTGCCAATGTTGTTGTTGTTGTTGCTGCTAATGATGATGTTGTTATTGTTGTTGTTGTTGTTGTTGTTGTTGTGGTGGTGGCTGCTAATGATGTTGTTGTTGTTGCTGTTGTTGGAAGAGTTGCCGTTGGTTCCGCCATAGCGATGCGGACTGCGGAACTCCGTTTCGCTAGCGTCGTCAGTATCTGGAATTGTGAAACGTTTCATGGTTGAGAGTCGACTGCGTTTGGGTATTATATTCATTTTGTTTGTTTTTGCCAGACTGGCGGCCGAATCGAGCCCTTGCCACCTCCGCGGCAGCCAGCACCTCCTTTGCGCTTACCTTCTTCGCTGCGTTCGTCGCCAATCGACTCGTCGTCGTAGTTGTCGCCCGAGTACAGCGTGTAGTAGGCGTTCATTTTGCTCAG
The DNA here is from genome assembly GCA_018903485.1 of Drosophila littoralis. Taxonomy (NCBI): domain Eukaryota; kingdom Metazoa; phylum Arthropoda; class Insecta; order Diptera; family Drosophilidae; genus Drosophila; species Drosophila littoralis. The sequence continues at coordinate 2,099,775 of JAEIGF010000591.1, forward strand.
TGTATACGACAGCTTAGCTGGCAACTAATAGACACTTTTATGCTTATATTTTTTAAGTTTTTTAGTAATTTTATTGCAATTGTTTATATTCCCTGCGCTGATAATGTACATACACACACAAACGCAGATCAGACAGCTAAAAAGTGTTGCGCAGTGCTAAATGCACAGTGTTGCTGCGATTTAATCGATAATTTTTAACACGTTTTACAGCACTATCTATTTAATGCGATGCGCAGTGTGACCAGATTCATATTTTTATTTAAATTCGGGCGCTGCCGTTATATTTGAATTTACTTCAGCCGAAATAATTAATTCCAAAGTGGCAAAAATTGATTTTGAATGCACAAAATAAGTTAAATGAAATGAAACAAAATGCAAACAGCTATAGTTTAACAGCATTAATACGTGCACTTAAAAACTAGCCCTTGAAAACTGAAGAAAAACAAAGATCGAGAACATTCTACATAACATTTATATATATGTACATGTCACATATTGTGTGATTCATTCTATATTATTATGAATGAATATACGACAGATCAAAAGGTATAATGTTTCTACCCACAATTAAGAGCGCCCACATTTTTATACATATATAGTTTTTAGTGCTCATTTGTATTTTTTTTTTTTTCGAAATATTTCAATGCGCATAAGGAATGTTTGAAGTTATGACAACACAAATATGCCAACATCTGTACACACATAGATATTACATATTATTGCCGAAACACTTTTAGTTTTTGCTTGCCAAATGCTGATGCCCCCGCCCCCGCCCCCGTCCCCTCCCTCGACTTGCCCGCTGACACATACGTATTTAAAGGCTGTCGTCAAGCGTTGACGCCCACGCATAAGATCTATTTGCCTTAGTTGAATAATTGGCGTATTATACATCAGCCAAAAATTCCATGCTAAATCATCGCGAGCGAATTTTGATTGATTTGCACTGTGAGGAAAATCAGTGGAATGCCATGACATATGTACATATGCGAAATATACGAAATGTATAGAAAATTGTGTTTTAATACCTATCGGCCTACAGTGAAATCTGACGACTAACGAACCAGCGCCTTTTGGTTTGGATTTTATAATTTAATAAAGTCATATTTTAATGTGTTGGATAAACAATTTCCGTTTTTTTTTAACGTCTTCCAACACATGAAAAATAGTACCGTTCGATTTTTTTGGGTTGGAGAAACTAGCAATGGCGGCTGTTCGCTCGAGGCGGCTTTTACTGTACTTAAGTATATTCATAAATCTATATGGGGCTGATGCAGATGAACATTCTCGACGATGCTATGGGAAATTTGTTTTTCTTAATTTCAACGTTAGCCTTTTTTTGCGCTTCGCATATTGCAAATGCACACACACACACAGCGCATTTACATATGTGTGCGTTAATGCGAGCAGCACAGTCTTAGCCGAGATCGAGATCTTTGTCGCCTTCAAGGTCGACAATTTCGATGAAAATGAGTTTATTGTTTGGACAGAGCGGCATTAACGGCCGCGCCGCAGCATCCAATCCATGTGGGCGCTGCCAAGATGATTGTTATTTTATTTTTGTAATTCATGATTGAATTTATTTTATTAGCCATATTTTGTGCGACTTGTTTTTTTCTTTTTTGTTTTTTAATTCGTGACAACTGCTTAAATATTTCAAAATAATATGCATAATTGCGCCCTGGGGCTGATGACTCCTGCGCAACGTTGCCACACCGTAAAAGGACAAGCCCGATAGCGGTCGATATGTATGGCGCATGCGATGCTGCGGATCGCTGCTGCTGCACAATGTCATCGATTACTCATCGCGGTTTCCATTTGTTTACAAACAAATCGAAACGCTGCGACACAAAATATTAATGGAAATGTGTCGCCAACGTTGCCGCCCACGTGTTGTGCGCAAAACACAAACACGCACGCACACACACACACACATACACACACACAGACGCATGTATTTAGAACGTCAAGCACATTGCTGGAAGTTACAAAGTGGTTTAAAATGTGTCGTTCTTTGCCCTAAAACGGTAAGCTTTAAACCGGTTGGCATTGCCGTTACCGGTTACACTTCCACCCACAATGTGATCTATGCGCAAAAGAGAGACAGCTTCCAATGGCGGCAGCAGCCACATAACTGTTTGTCTATTTTTAGACGCTTGCAGCTATTCGATTTGTTTATAATACGTATATACATACATAAATATATTAATATTATTTCTTTTTTTTTTTTAAATGCATGTTCATAAATTTAATGTCATGTTCACATTTTCAACTAACTAGCTAATTGCTTTTGATTATAAAAAATGTTTAACATAAGCAAAAATTCCAAAAAATAAACAGTTTTAGCATATACATTTATACAAACAATCATAAATTTAGCGGCTGAACGAAAAAAGAGTCCTGTCTTTGGCAGAAATTTATCTAGCATTGAGGTGCAGTACGCCTATGGAATACCCTTCCCTATGTACGTATACTGTGAAAGTTGTTACATAAGTAACCAGCATATTATTTTATAAACGGCTAGGATTATAAATATATGAAAAATAAGAATATTTGTATTTAACCTTAGTGATAGATATATATTAATATAATTAGTCATTAGTTTTAAATTTCTTGCTGCCATATAATTCGCTATTCGCGCTTGCAAACCTAAAGACGAATTTCGAAGAGCAGTCACAATAAGTACGTATTAGTAGAAGATAGTCACAAAATGCATGACTAAACCGTCACAGGCTTCAAGGTAGGGCACTCACGAGAGAAACACTTGAAAATGTTTTGCCTCACACCACACTTGCACACTCACGCTCGCACATCGCAAGTCATTCACTTGCTTTTTGCCGGCCTGAGAGAGCGAGCGCGGTCGATGGAGAGAGCAAGTCGTGTCAATGTGTGGGTGCAAGTGCGGCCACTCGCTGCCATGTTGGCTTCACAACGCGCGCTCTTTCTCTCTCTCTTCCTTTTCACTCACTGTTGTTCTCTTGTGGTTGCGGCCGCGGTGTGGCTCCGCGCTATAAAAGCGTCCACACGCCGAAAATGCAAAACAGTCAAACAGAAAACTTTGAAACGCGTTGAATTGTGCGACACGAGTCAATCAAATACACACACACATACAAATACATATATATATACAAAACACATTGTGATTTTTTTTGGTTCTGATTAGAAAGTGAATATATATTTCAACGCACACACAAGCACAAGCTGACCAAGTCCAATTGGAACAAACACAAGAAAACAGCGGTGCGCGTCAAAAACAACCCGAAGCAAAAAGCAGAAGAAGCAGCAGCAGCGGCAGCAGCAAGCGCAAGAAGTTTTTTTAGATTTATCTAACACACACACACAAACACAAAAAAAAAAACAAAAATGGCCGAGGCTAATAAGAGAAATATTCCCATCAAATTGGGCGACTTCAGCGTTATCGATACGGAATTCAGCAGCATACGCGAACGTTTCGATTCCGAGATGCGTAAAATGGAGGAGGAGATGGCCAAGTTCCGTCACGAGCTGATGAACCGCGAGGCCAATTTCTTCGAGTCAACCAGGTATGAGTCCAATTAGAAAATGTACTGTCCAATCGGAATGCGTGCGAGTGTGCTTGGATCTTGTTAACGTTGTTTTCAGCCAGGTTTTTTAGCGCCATTTATCTAGATAAGGTTCAGGTCTAAGAAATATCTTGGTCTTCTTTTCATATCAAAAGAAAAAGCACGAATTCGCCTTCAGCTTGAGATAAAACGTTAATTCACAAACGTAGCTAAAAAGAGTGTTGGCTAACGTTTAAACTTTAAACATTTGGCGGCAAAGCCTTCAAATTTTTTTATTCTTGATCGTAATTTGCCAAGAAATTTCTAGAGCTAATGTTGAAGGCAACAGAAATACGTATAAAGATAAGTTTACTAAGATTTTTTAAAAATCTGAATACAATTTTCACCTATTCAGTTTCTATAAAAGTGAAAAATTTGAAGTATCGAAGGAAATATCGCTGAAATCCAGAATATATGTATAGATTTCAATTCTTAACGAAAACCTACGAAAAATTGCATTCATACTCAATTATCGACAGCTTGAAAAATAGATTTAAAAACTTATTCCAAGCAGACATTTTCTCTTAAAATTTGTACATGGAACACAAATTTTAAAGATCTTTATATGTTGTCAAGTGAAAATTTCCAAAGAAACAACAAGAAGGCAGATTATATTGAACTATACCAGATAATGTAAGCGATACTCAACTCTGGTTTTTCATGGGAACGTTACGTGCTGTTTAGGATATCCCGAAATTTCCATCTAATAATAGGCATGCCATGGCTAGCAACCACATCTTCGTCATCATCATTATCATCATCATCATCATCATCATTGGCACCGACAGAATGGCTGGATTACGTACTGGGGCTAAGGCCAAAACACATCGCTGAATGCCCCAGATACTCGCACACACACACACACACACACATGTTCTTGCCTTAGCAAATTGTTTTTGGGTGGAATGAGTCACATTGGTTTTTCACGCCCCCCTTTCCCCAGGCTCTCTAGCAACACGGCCACTAAATATGTATATACATACGTTTTCCACTTGTCTCGTCTTGAGCAGCGGCCATACCATGGTTTTCAAAATTGCTAAATATTTTCGAGTCTCTTTTCTTTTTTTTCGTTCACTTGATCAATTTTTGGCAGTTTTGCCAGCAGATAAAATATTTATAAATATGTATGTGCGTACATGCATGCATATTTATTTGCTGTTGTCTCAGAATGCAACTCTGCCTTGTAACGGTAACCCATGGTTGCATTTAGAGAAAGAAAGATGGGGGAACATAAAACAGATTTTAGCACACGTTATGAGATGTGGCGTAACGGAATTTTTCTCTTCGTGCAGCCGCTAAAATCTGGCATACTTGCCAGATACACGCACACACACACACACACACACATACAGACATACGCGCGCATGCAGACGTGAATATATAATTCAAATATTTACTAAATAAACAGACAATGTGAAGGCGGCCGTTAAAATTTGAAAGAAAACAAAACTATGTACCAAGCACAGCACACACACAGTGTGTACACACTGGCACGCACACACACACAAATACATGCATGTCTCTGCGACTGTGAAGAGCAAAATGACGTAGCCACTGTCGCCGTCGCGGTTGCGCCTCGCTGGCCTTTCCAATCTGCTTGCGGCGACGGCGGTCGCGTCGCGTGGGCGCCACTTGAGGGCGAATTCGAAAATCATTCGCCGCGAGTGGTTTTCAGTGCCTTTTAGCACAGCTTCGGCCATGGGCAATGACATAATCGAAGCGATTTGTTGTTGTCTTCCTTCACATTGCATTTGCATGCGCAGCAACAGCAACAAAAACTCAATGAAACTTTCTAAGCAAAAAGTTTGGGTGAGTTAAATTTACCGTTATATTGCGTGCAAAACAAAAGTTTTGTCAAAAACTGCAATTAACCAAAAATTTGACTTTGTTTATTATGTTTCGATGGGCCTGGCCCTAAAACCCCATGGCAATGCAACCGAATGCGCAAAGCTCTTGACACCCTCCAAATGTCGCTACGTGTGTGGGCCATTAGAGATGGGGGACTGGGCTGCTCGAAGCGATGACTCAACGCGTCAATTTGCTATTGAATATTGGTCGTGCCTGGGCCCTCTCGTAGGGCCCGCAGCGGGACAGCTGCTGTTAGCTGAAATTAAATGAAATAAAAAATATAATGAATTGTTTGGCGGCTGTTTAAAAATAACCGATCACGTCATCGTCATCTGGCCCGACAAACCCAAACAAAAGGCTACTAATTGATTTTTTTTCTAGTATATCCATAGTCAATGCGCATGCACTACATAAAGACACATGTACACACATACACAAATACATATGTATGTTCATGTGTATGTATGTATACCAGGATCCTGACATGGCATGTAAATTCGAACAGTTTTGATTAGGCTCAAATGACAGTTGGCTAAATTGAAGCTGTCGTTGCCCAATTGTTTGACTTTCTATACGATTCCAGGGCGATTTATCGCCCAACAAACAACCAATTTGTTTTGCAATTCTATTGCGAGCGATCTGCCAATTACATATACATATGTATGTATGTATGTATGTATTTACATATAGTGTACATTTATCGACAATGCAGTTGGGGGGACGATCAGACACGTTTGTTTATGCAAATAATAAATTGAAAACATGTCTCGACCGCAACATTTCTAAATATGTACATATCTATTTACTTGCACTCGCTATTACGACTTTAGCGTAAAGCCGTTTACGGCGAGATTAACTACACACACACACACACACACTCGCACACAAAGTCTGGCTAATCATTGTGCTATATCATAATTTTGAACAAAACAGCTCCCTCCCTCGATTTATTAGATAATATACGAATTGCTACTGTAAACAATATAATTGAATTTAATTCGCATGTGCGTGGGTGTAAGTGTTCATGTTCCACTGTGCACAGTATATACATACATACATATGTATGTACATGTGTATATGTATATATTAAATGGGCATATACGTATGTATGTAAGTCTGTTAATTTATGTGCTGCCAATTTATTTAGCCGTGTGATGCAACTGATGCTGACGATAATAAGCAATAGCCAGATGATATCATGCAAATTTTTAGCACAAACGTTTCGTAAGCGACTGCCTGACCTGTGCGAGAATCGATGACACTTGTAATCGTTGTTGTTGTTGTTCTTGTTGCCGGTGTTGATCAACAGCAATGGGCTATCGATTAGCATTCGTCAAGTTTGTCGCGCTGTTGTCGACTGCACTCGGCTTAACGACAGCGTCGCCTCGTCTGACACTTGATACACATACATACATACATACATACGTACACAGGCTCTTCTTCATACTTTTTCGTTCTATTTCTGCGCGCAGAGCTTCTTTTTTTCCAATAACAATAACGAATAACGAAAAATATGCATGACATCATCAGCGCCAGCGCAAATTTGAGCGTGTGCCGACGTCGAGTCCGCTGTCTGTGTGTAAGAGAGCGCCCATACGTACGTATGTGTGCCTGTGTGTGTGTGTGTTTTTTTGGCTAGCCAGCGGCAAGTTGGCTTCAGCGACTGCTGTTCCGGCAGCTGCTACAGCTGCCCGTCGCCCGCGCGTTCCTGCTGCTGCATTGGCGTGTAACCAATAGCCAAAAGTTAGAATTAACGGTTTCTACGATTAGTCACACATGGTGGGAGGGAGGGGTGAGCTTTTATTTTGATTGCTTGTTATTGTTGTTGGCTGCATTTAACGGTTGCACGTTGCCAGCAAGGTCGGCTTCGGGCACGTTTACAGTTGCCAGCCAATGGCACGCTTATCAGCAGCTAGCTACCTGCATGTATGTGCGTGTGAGTGCGTGTTTATGCGTTTGTATTAGTTTTGTATGGCGTGCGTGGTCAGCGCTCTCCGCTGGCAATTACGGTTCATTGGTCTGCGTTGCTCAAATTTAATTCGTGTGCGTGTGTGCGTGAGTGTGTGTGTGTATGATACCTTTTTGCACCCATAAAAAGTACTAAATGTACAGTTCAATTATTAACGACAAGCTCTTACTTATATTATATACATACATATATCTCTATCTCTCTCTCTCTATTTCTTTCTTCCTGTACAACCTTTACATGCTGCTTTGGAAAATAAAATCAACCGCAATTAAAATACATACATACATATATATATATCTCTTTATTACAATAACAACTTTCCTCTTGAAAAGCTCTACTAAAAAAACAACAACTACAACCAGGTATTATGCTCTATGAAAATGACTGATTTTTATGGAAATTCGTTTTGTGTACAATCTTCAGTTTAGTTTATTTATTTTTTGTTTACATATATGTACATATGTGTTATTTGTAGACGTTAAAATCAATCACTGACGCATTGTCAATAATATACAAATGAACGCACACATGTGTTGGTAAACCCGCATTGTTAATAATATATAGAAATGAACGCACATGTGTTGGTAAACACTTATTTAATAATTTATTTTCTATGTACTTTGTGCACACTGTTGACTGACAGAATCTTCGTGTGTTGTCACTTGAAAAAGTTTAACAAATTCATTTTCGAAAACTATGCACACGCACACAATGTATATGTGTGTATATATACATGTGTGTATATATGTATGTGTATGCACAAACATGAAATATTTGGCAGGTGTTTCAGAATTTATTTATTGCTTCGTTCTTCAAAAGTTCAATCAACTTTGTTTAGTTGCTGTTGCGTAATGCAAACATCCAACTTTTCCAACACTATAAAAAAGTCAATTGTTTCTTATATCCCTCTCTCTCTCTCTCTCTCTCTCTTTACCAGGACAAATAAGTGTGTCCATGTTGTCTGAAAAAGAAAAAAACTGAAACAAATTAAAGTAGAAAAGTTGCAAACATGGAATTTTGATCGATTGTGCCCAGAAGAGCTATATACTATAGATTTATGAAAAGCATTCGCTTTGCATGAAAACAAAGAGCGAGAAGGATACAGACATGCTCTCATGTGTTCTCACATTGCGTGAACAAAAGAAAATCTCCACTTCAGAGACATACAAAAGATCAGACCTATGTATATATACATACATAAGTTGACATGTGAGCCATCCATCCCCTTCTCGGCGCGCAGCTGCCTTACAAAATTATAAATAAACTCTGCTCCCGAACGGAAATCCGAGCTATTTATAAACATGTTTCTTAGGTTAGTTTGTGCAGCTTGTGTAACGGTAAAAATGCGCGGCTCAGCTGCATTTTCAGTTGCTTTTGAAGCGCCTTTGGCAGCGGTTTTCAGCAATAAAATTCAAATTTTCAAAAAAAAAAAAAAAAAAATGGACGCATTTACACGCACTTTACACAAAACTTTTCGCACAACAACAACAAAAACTACCTCAAGGTGTCAAATTTATGATTTGTATCTAACCTTTGTATTTCGATATGTTTCTTTTTTGTTTCTCTTGTAATACCCCTCAACTAATTCTGATTTTCCCAAAAATTATGCTTGCAGCTCAACGACAAACTCGGCGCTGCCCTCACGAGTACCCAAGCAACAGAATTATGTGTCGGACATTAGCTCGCCCTTGATACAGGTACGTTCCCCTTATATCTACACATATTATTGCAAAGCATCTAATATTGGATTGTTTCTCTGCGGCAGGATGAGGGCGACAACAAAGTGCTGAAGCTGCGCTTCGATGTCAGCCAATATGCGCCCGAGGAGATCGTCGTCAAAACCGTGGATCAGAAGCTGCTGGTAGGCTAACCATAAATAAAATATGTCTCTATATATACACATATATTTAAGGGGCGGACGTCTTCAGTAGCTTGCCCTGAAACTATTGAGAATGTTTAAGAAGGATTTGATCGTGCAGGCGGAAGGAGACTTTATTTGACCCCCATCAAAAGCCGATTCGATCTGGTCATATCTGTCCGTCTGTCCGAATGTCTGAAGTTGACAATCTGCGAGATTTTATCTGCTAAATACCTGAAATTTGTGCCTCCGTTTCCATAAAATCTACATCGAAATCCTGCTTTTAAGCACATCTTAAATAGGCTGGAGATATGTAGACTCATAAAAAATCGGACTATAAGCACCGAAGTTCAACAGAATCTTCGCTCAGTCTGTGACAGACAGTTGCACAATATCAAAATACCCTTTGAAGAGTATTAAGAGTCTTAAAAGTTACTTAGATTACATGCTGAAACTGCCCACTAATATATATATATATATATGTATATATGCATTGCATTGCATACTTCGACTGAGTAATAATTTGTTTTCGGCTTGTTTCAGGTGCACGCCAAGCACGAGGAGAAATCAGACACAAAGAGCGTTTACAGGGAATACAATCGTGAATTTCTGCTGCCCAAGGGCGTCAATCCCGAGTCGATACGCTCGTCCCTCAGCAAGGATGGTGTCCTGACCGTCGATGCGCCCCTGCCAGCGCTGACTGCCGGCGAAACCTTGATACCGATTGCGCACAAGTGAACAGCCAGACATGTTCCTGCCGCCCCATCCCCGAGAGCAGCAGCAGCAGGAGGGGGCTGATCCTCTACTGCACCAATAAGGCCCCGCAATATCCACAATATCAACAGTTGCGCCCGGCGTATTTCGAGCACCATACAACTACTAAAACAGAAGAAAGAAGAAGATCACCGCAGTTACCCGAAGATAGCTTTGGGTTCAATAAATAGAATTCAGAATTGGCCTAAATGATTACACAATGTTTTTTTTTTGTTTTTCTTTTCGTTCTTGCTAAAAAATATATAAATACTGACTTACTACTCATACTTAACTGTAATAACTTAAGTGTAATGCAAATTATTATTAAATTTGATTAATTTAATTCATATTTATAATTCACGCAATTAAATGTTATTATTTTCTTGTCGTACTATTGCCTGTTTTATATCTCTTGAATAAACTTGCAGGGAATAAGAAATCAGCTTGAAGCTATCCTGGCTGCGCGCTCAACTGAACTTTTCGCTGGTTCAATTCGCGCTTCGAACCAATGTCTAGCCAAAACTCGTACCTTAAACCCAAAGGTTCGCAGACATAGCTTGGCACATTTATAGCTTATCACATTATTTCGGTTTTTATTCGAGCAATTGTCCATATTTACTTTCAGAGAGGGTTCAAAATAGGTTCGCATAATATGAGTTCTTCTTTGTCTAATGAGGGGAAGGTATCCAACAAGTAAAACATTCTGTGGCAAATACCGAGTTTGGTTTATCTAGCTTTCATAATTCTCCTAATAATTGCCTAAAAAACCCAAGTCGGAACGAGGCATAGAAGATTATACAAAGGGACGGGCGGGCAGGAACCATATAAATACCTAATGGAAGCGAAGATGTTTTCATCTGCTTGCTACATTACATTTGCTCAAATATTTTATATACAACAAGAGAAATTTTGCCATATTTAGATCTAGAGTTCGAACCTTAAACGAAAACCAAAATCTTGTGAAAATCTGATGAGATTTAACCGAGTTATGGGGGTGGATGTATAGTATATTTGAGGGCATCATTTTTCCATGAATCTTGACCAGGAATATTGTTGCCAGATAAGGATGCTATTGATCTGATCCCAATATTGATATTGATCTCGAGGCCAATCCACGAAGAAAGAGCCAAATCTCGTGATAATCGGATGAGATTTGATCGAGTTATGGGGTTGGGAGATTTCGACCTATGTCTATATAGGATAATATCAAGTATACCCCGGCCTTGGCCGCGACACGTTTATAATAAATTCTCGCAAAGATCTTTGAAAATGAGTTTCAAGCCGATCGGACGACAAGCAAAAGAGTTTCATACAAACGATTTTCGCTATTTTTCCACACATGCAGGTGAAATTTCCCGAAAACAGTGAAAATTTCAGCACAAATAGATGTATAAAAACAGATAACATTTCGTATAGCGAGGAAAAAGTAAACCAAGAACCGAATTAATGTTTTTGTGCAATATGTAAATGTATGTAACAGGCAGAAGGAAGCATCTCCGACCACATAAAGTATATATATATTCTTGATCAGCATCAATAGCCAAGTCGATCTAGCCAAGTCCGTCCGTCTGTCTCAAGGATCTCAGAACCTATAAGAGCTAGAGACTTGAAATTTGAGCTGTAGGTTTTTCTAGTTCCTACGCAGATCGAGTTTGTTTCCGATAATCGATAACTTACTCCGTTTCCAAGCAATCGATAAAAATCGATATCGACATCCTGTTTTTTGAGCAATTTTGGTAAATAATAAGAGCTACACTCACCAAACTTGACATGTAGCCTCTAGAATATTATATATATCTGCATTTGGTGTTGAAGGAAGAGGGTTCCCGACTAGAACCTCTTACTTGTTAAGATTTTAAAACAAAACGAAGAGTCGTTAGCCATGTTTAAGTCGTTAGCCCTAGGCGCCGCTGGCTAAAGAACATCTGAAGAGCTGTTCGAATTCATGATCTGACGAAACTCTTGCGCCTGGAAGGGACGTTTTTTGGTATCTATCAGTTTACATTTATAATATTCATTTATACTCAGCCGTCCAGGTTTCCTTGGGTCTAGTGTCAAACTGTGCACGGGCTGGGCTCTGGCTGTGAGCGGTCGTCAGTAACTAAAATATAAATCGTAACATACTGCGACTCAGTTTTTTTTTTTTGGTTTTTTGTTTTTGTTTTAAGTAACTCGGAACATTGGAAAACAATTTTGGGGGGGCTGCTACCATAGCCAAGATCCATAGACAGGCATAGTTATGAGCAAACATTATTTTGGAACGGTGCGACGTGGAGGAGCATGTTGAAGTGCTAGCTGGCCCGCTCGGAGCAGTGTTTGGGCCGCATATCGATACATATATATATATATATATATATATATAGCTGTTGCCTCCGATACGTACGCCTGGGTATGTACGTCATAATGTTTTACACTTTTGCACATTTTACATTAACAACAAAAAAAAAATAATTAAATAAAGATAAAAATAATAATAATAATAATCATATTTATAATAGCCATTTTGCATTACCTTGTATGGCATTTGTGAATGTAGCTAACTATCAAATATGCAAGAGGAGCGAGACATAAAGCACGAGCCACTCGACGTGGACAGTGATTCGTTGCGTGTGCCGACGTCGCTGCTAATTGAGGATCCCCGCTATCGCATCCGGCCCATGCAGCAGGTGATATCGGCTTTAGTTGGCGGACTGATTACAACATTTGTGGGTGAGTAGCCGCCCCAGCTGGCAATACGCTGTGTTGGTATTCTAGCAGCCGCAGTGGCATTTCCCCAGTGACGCCGCTGGAGGTGGTTAAGACGCGGGTGCAAACCCAGACGCAGAGCCAGTCGCGCAAGCGTCCGGTTATCTCCAAGCTCTGCTATGTCTTTCACAACGGCCTCATGACGCACGTCTGCAAGCCGAATGCCGCCGACTGCTTGGCCAAGAGTGCTGCGATGGATGCTGCCAATTTGCGTCCACTGCGCGGCGCCATGGTAGGTGATAGATAGTCCAGCGCAGCTGGCAGCCGGCCGTAATCCATTTCCCTGATCTTCTCGGCAGGATGCTTTTCTCAAAATCATTTGCAGCAACGGCGTATTTGGACTTTGGTCGGGCCTGAGTCCCACGCTTGTCTCAGCGCTGCCATCGACCATTATCTACTTTTTAACATACGAATATCTGAAGCATTCGTTTGCGAATCTATATTACATATGGCATCCGCGTCCTTCCAACATCGCCGATAATCGCGACAAGGAGAAGCTGGCTCAGACGGCCGCTGAGGGACGTCTAACTCTGCCGTCTGTGGTGCCGATGGCATCGGGCGTCTGTGCGCGTACGGTTGTTGTTACGGCCATAACGCCGCTTGAGATGATACGCATCAAGATGCAGTCGGGCTACATAACGTATACCGAGCTGTGGGTTGTGCTGCGTTCGCTAATCAAGTCACAGGGCGTGCTGGGATTGTGGCGTGGCTGGCCGCCGACGGTCATGCGAGATGCTCCCTTCTCGGGCACCTATTGGGCTGCCTACGAGTCCATGAAGCGTGCCTGCAATGTGACGGAGCCAACGTTTTGGTTTAGCTTTGTGACGGGCGCAGCCTCCGGCGCGGTGGGTCTCACTTGCATTCAATGCATCTCTGTTTATCTGTCTGTCTGTCTCATGTCTGCAAAACAATTTCATTTTTAGTTGGCCACCTTGGTGACAATGCCTTTCGATTTAATTACCACACATACGCAAATTGAGCTGGGACAGGATGTGCTATACTCGGATTCATCTGGATCGGGCAAAGGCGGCACTGGGGCATCCGCAACCGCATCAGCTCCGGCCAAACAGTCGGTGTTTACACGCTTAAGCATGATATATCGCCAGCAGGGTATACGGGGACTCTATGTTGGCGTTTTACCAAGGATGCTTCGAGTTGTGCCAGCCTGTGCCATTATGATATCGGCATTTGAGTACAGTAAATCGTTCTTCTTTCGCTATAATCTTGATTTAAAGGATACCGGTATGTAGCATAACGGAACGAGTAGCTTTTATATCGATAGACTTCTTAAAACCACAACACACACGTATCGATTAGTTAACAAATAACGATAGGTACTGCCAGTTATCGATTAACAAATTAATTTGAATATTATAAATTCGATATATACCTTATTTCCATAATTGAACTTGCAATTACAATTAGATTATTCTGATAGGCTAAGCGTTCACGTACCAGAATAATGAATTGCAGAAACAAAGAAAAACTCTTCAGAATTGGGTGCACAATTTACAATTGAAAATGCCAGATCTGATGTGCAAACAGCTAAATTGGCAACACTGAGGCCACCAGCTGTTGCATCGATAGTACTCATCAACTATCGATAAGTTGAAAATAAACACATTGCACACACACACACACACACACAAACAGACACACACACTCACACTTTAACGTGGGAACTGTTTTTTTTTTTTGTAATTATCAGTGGCTTAAAAGTCCTACCAATTGAATGACAATAAACACGCGCAAAGAGTCCGCACACTTCAACTAAGTCTTCACATTAGGTTACGGACGTGCTCATTAAAGCGTCAAACAGAAAGAAATTCCGGGAGTACAAGATGAAACCCAGCGCAACCATGCCGGAGGCCAAATATGAGACCTCGGCGAACCAGACAACACAGGCCAAGTATACAATGATAGATCCCAGATTTCGCATACGTCCCATGCAGCAGGTCGTGTCCGCCTGCACGGGTGCCATGATAACAGCCTGCTTTAGTAAGTGCTATACATATATGTATATATGTATCTTTATACATATGTACATATATATAAATATCTGATTCTAATTTCATCACAATCTGTGCGCATTGCAGTGACGCCTTTGGACGTAATCAAGACCCGTTTGCAGGCACAACAATCGGCACTGCTGTCGAATAAATGTTTCCTATATTGCAACGGCCTCATGGATCACATATGTCCTTGCGGTCCGAATACGCCCCCGCCTTCGTCTAGTCATGCATTTACCAAGCTCTCGCCTGCTTCTGTCTCCTCCTCCCACTTTACGGGCACCATTGTGAGTTGATTTATATATATATATATATAGTCTACATTTGAGTTTCTAACTGGTGTTCTTTACGCACACAGGATGCATTCATTAAAATTAGCCGCACTGAAGGCATTGGCTCACTCTGGTCTGGTTTGAGTCCAACGCTCATCTCGGCGTTGCCCTCGACGATTATATACTTTGTGGCCTACGAACAGTTCAAGGCACGTTTCACCGATCTGCACTACAAGTACCTGGCGCCGGTACAGAGTTCACCCTATAGCCGGGACATTCCAATGCTGGTGCCATTACTGGCGGGCGTTACGGCCCGCATATTGGCCGTGACCTTTGTTAGCCCCATTGAGATGATACGCACCAAAATGCAGTCGCAAAGGATGACTAACGCCGAAATGATCGGCTCCATTCGACAGGTGATGCAGTCGCAGGGTATATTGGGCCTTTGGCGCGGCCTGCCGCCCACCATACTCCGCGATGTGCCCTTCTCTGGTATTTATTGGACCTGTTACGAATACCTCAAGAGCAGCTTTAATGTCGTCGAGCCAACGTTTGGCTTTAGTTTTGTCGCCGGTGCCATTTCAGGCTCTGTAAGTCCTTAACCAAACCAACAACTGTATATCCCTTTTGAAATCCATTTGCTTGTCCAGGTGGCTGCATCGATAACCACGCCATTTGATGTAATTAAGACGCATGAGCAAATCGAGTTCGGTGAGAAATTCATATTTACAGGTAGGCCTTGCTTGCTTTACCGCCCGTTGCCAGCTCGACTAATGCTACGATTTGTCTCACACTAGATAATCCGCCCAAAAGTACGCCGACCAAGTCAGTTATGGATCGTATGGCAAGCATTTATCGCTTGAATGGGCTGCGGGGCGTATTTTCAGGACTCGGACCGCGTTTATTTAAGGTGGCGCCAGCCTGCGCGATCATGATATCAACATTCGAGCACAGCAAGGCGTTCTTCTATCACTACAATGTTGACCAGCATAATCAGGCGCTGTTGGCCATGAACAGTGCGACAAAGGCGAATGCGACCCCAACCTATGACACGAGGGCAAAGGACTAGGTGGACTGGCTGTGGGCTCGACTTGCTTTCCGTGTGCCTGTAAATATGTAAATTAATACCAAAGTTAAAAAAAAACAACAACAAAAACAAAAAACAAACCAAAATCGCTGGGTTACAACAATTCGCACAGTTTGAGATTCGAAGCCTTTGTAAAATTGATGAGTAAAATAAATTTGTTTTTTTTTTAAATAAATCGAAATTCCTTCAATGCAGGGCGATTGGCGCCACATCGATAACATTGGCGTATCGCCAGCAATCGATAACCAACAAGAAAAGTACAAATTAGACTCAGTTTAACAAAAAGCGAAAGACATTGCTGAATGCATGAATGAATTAATTTGTTTCTTTAAAAAATTAATTAAAATTTGTGCCAATGATCATTTTTCGATATACATTTTTTGTTGGCTATTGGCTATCGGCTTGTAAAATGAATAAACGCCAAATCTGGCGGGCTAATGGCTAAATGGACAGCACTGCACGAGAAGTTACTTCGATAAATGCGCATATGTTCGCTTCGCTGCTATCGATAAGTGCGCATATGTTCATTTCGCTGTTATCGATAGCACTAAAAACACGTGCTGTCAGACAGTGTTTTGTTTTAGTTTGTGATACTAAATAACGACAGACCATGGATAAACCGGACACCGTTGACATTGATGTAGATATGGCAGATAAATCATCTGATTCAGCGCCGACTGAAGATAAGGCCGTTCGGGCAGACACTGCAGCTGCGACTGCATTGGATGCATCTAAATCTAAGAAAAATAAAAAACCCACAGCACAAGCCAAAGCCACAGCCAAAAAGGTGGCCAAGCCCGAGGCGAGTATACCGCGCGGTCAACCCAAATCCAATCGGCCCTGGAAGACGCCCAAGCAAAAGTAAGTCCAAAAATCCAAATCCTTTACATTTCCATAGCTTAATCCGTCGCTGTTCTTCCTCATCGACAGATTCAGCAACATCAAGAAGACGGTGAACCGCCTCTCATTTGAGAAGAAAGTGGCGCTGCGCAACGAGATGCGCTACATCAAGGAGAAATCCAAGGAGATCAAGGATCAGCGCAAAGAAGCCGCTGTCCAGCGTCATCAGCGACGCGTCGAGAACGCCGAGCGGCGGTTGGCCAACGAGCGTCGCTCCGAAATTGTCCAAGTCATCAAGAATCCGGCCAAGCTGAAGCGCATGAAGAAGAAGCAGATGCGCATGATCGAGAAACGAGATCTTAGCCAAGTTAAAGTGGTCTAACTTCAAAGATACCCTAGCTTACTTTTACTTATTTTTTTCCACCCTAAATAAATCTAGTTTTGTAATGTGATTTGAAACGTTTGCGTGGAAAGTATCTATCCAAATCAGAAGGTCGTTCGTATCGGAGGAGACATCTTCGATATGTGGACTCACGAGATTACTTATTAGATCGATTAGCAAGAGGTAAAGTGAGCAGAAGAGAAAGGCGAATAAAATGGGAGATGAGATAGAGCTCAAGAGGGTCGATAAGATTGAGTATGAGAAATGATAAAACTCCTTAAATAACCCAAAAATGGGTCATACTTATAGGCAAAGCTTGAAAACAGACTTATTTGAACTCATGAGAATCGCATAGTAGGGCGATATTTAAAAGTAGGTTAAGCAACTGCTTTTCAATAGTTTTTAGAATATGTTTTAGATCGATTTGTTTTTGTTTAATGTACTACACTGTAGAATTATGTAAATATGTTCATATGAACAGCTAAAGCTTATTTTCCGTTAGACTAGCTTAACAAATTAACATAGTATTCCAGGTTTAGATTGGAAAAGTCTGTCTGCCTGTTGCGCATATCAAGGCGAAATTTTGCCAAAATCTGTTTGCGTTGTTCGTTCAAAGCGTGGCTCCCGATGCGTTTCTGTTGCTGTTCTTTGATGGCAGCCATTCGGATCTGAATGCGCGCCCGCAGCTGCAGGTCCAGCTGATGTACCAGCGATTGCGCCTGCGGCTGTTTCACGCTCGCCAAAGGCGTGCCAACTAGTTGGCTCTCGAGTAGGGATTGAGTAAACCCGTTGATGGTTTGCGCTGCCGCAGCATAGTCTGTGCTGGTTAGTGTTAGGCTTAGCCTCTCCCAGCCGTTGGGTGTCTCACTGGGCGGCTCGAGACGCGTTTGCATTTGCTGTATGATAGCTGGCGGCACGCCACCTGCGCCACGCGCCACATTGCCCCGGAGACATGCGTCCAAGCTGCTGGCCACATAAAGCTGTGCATACAGACAGTTCTGGCTGCGACACAACTGATAAAGCTTATAGCGCATGCTGCGATAATAATGATTATCATCGCAAACAATTAAATAGTTGTCGCTGCCAATGTCTGTTGCACCTCGCACCTTGGCAGGCAGCTCGGTGGCGCCCGCTTGAAGTGCCGCAATGAGCTGTGTCAACAGATTGTGTATTAGCTTGCGCTGCGTTTTATAGTCTGTGTGGTCTTGAAGTCCTATGTTAAAATGGTCGTCGTAGCACATATGCAACACATTCCAGCCGGTAAGAGATGTGGGTTGTTCCAGCAGCCAGTTGCTAAGCCGTGTCTTGCCAGCGCCCGGCAGCCCGATTAGCGCAAGCAGACAAATGCGCGGCATTTACAGTGATTGAGTGTGTGTGCTGTGTATTAAGTGTGTGTGTGTGTGTGTGTGTGTGCGTGTATGTGTTGGTTGCTGCTTAACTATCTAATATTGAAAATAAAAGCTGCGGCATGGCATTCCAATCCGCTTGCGCTGGCTGCTGCTACATGGACAGCTTGGCTGACGTTTTGGGTGGCGTCAGCACAGCTTCGGCAGCGGCAAGGGCTTCCTTCTCCTTGAGCTGCTGCTTGATGCGTTCCTCCTGCTGGTGTTGCTCCAACTGTTTGGCGTTCTGTTCCACTTCCTCCATGCGTTTGGCATTAATTTTTGTTTGCACATCCACATAGGATTTCATCATGTTTTGATTGAAGCGCGCAAATTTGGTCACACATCTGTCCACGCAGACGCTCTGTTGTTGTTTTAATAATGAAGCATTTAGTTAAATATGAATAAGCATATATTTAGTTGCGCTCACCTCCTGGTCGAACAGCTCGCGCTGACTGAGATTATCAACGCAGCGATTGAAGCACAACTCGGTGACTTTGTTGTATAATGTGAGAAAATCTTTTAGCTGCAATGCGTAGATTTTTATGTATTAAAAGTGGCGCATTTGCTGGCAGCAAGCATACGTTACGCAAATTCGAATCCATTGGTCAATACAAATTTTAAAAGCTAATTTCAAAACGTTAACTAATATTAATTTATTAGTGCTTTTTTATGGAAACCGACAGCAGGCAACAGCTGACTTGCTGTTTATTTGACAAGTGTTAATCGGCGTTTTAACTATCGATAATCAAAAATACAGCTATGCAACTATCGCTGGTGCGAATGCCACATGCGGTCCACTTAGTGATGGAAGGAAGCTCCGCAACTCATCCAAGTTATCGCTTTGATTTCGATTAACTTTACGATAGCTTAAATACAAGGCGCCAAATTAAAAAAAAAATGCTTCATTTATCTATTAAGCTGTAAATTTCAGTCACATATCTGTACACATATATAAACTATATATTTATATAAACAAAAATAATGTTTTTGATATTTCAAAAGTTAAATAGTCGAAAACTCTAAACTAAAATTACAAGCAGTAAAATTGGTTAACCTTCATAGCCAACGTCTTCGTCTGTGTACATTTTTATTGGCTGTCCGGCTGTTTCATTCACCGTTTCCATCATCTCAACATCACGGCAATTGGCCGCCTGCAGCTCCCGTCTGATATCCGCGGTAATCTTTGGATGAGATTTCTTTCTGCAATTTAAAATTTATGAATAACTCTGACTCCTGTTATTATCTAGACTTCACTCACTTTAAAAGCTGAAGCAGCGCATCCTTTTGGTCCGAGGAGATGTCATTCTTATAGCGCTGCGCAAATGTGAGTAGACTTTGATGCCATAGCACTGGCAACTCACGCTTATCGTTCTCAAATCTGCAAAGAACGAGGAAATGTTATGAGATAGGAAATGACGATGAGATAGAGTTTGAGTTTGGGTTCGGTTTACCTTAGGAAATGAAAGACGGCCGCGTCGATGACACGATACGGCAGAGCATAGCGTTTGTCCAGGAAATAGCGTATGAATATCGAATTGGCACCGGAATAGCTCATTTCACAGATCTTCAGCAGGCATGCGGACGAGTGCAGCACGGGTATGGAGCTGCGGGCCACAACGCTGCCAAATATGATGGCCTCACGCAATGTACAATCGCCGGACTCCAGCAGTGGCAGTATGATGCCCTTCATAAAGGCAGCCGGCTTGAAGAGAGCGCGTTTGAGTGCATTATACAAATGCATATTGAGCTTTTTGTATTCGCACAGATCATCGCGAACGCGCGGCAAGAGCACCAGGTTATAGAAACGCTGGGCCATCGCTTGGGACAGCACCGAGCAGAAGATGCGAGTGCCTTGGAACATGGCTGCGGCGCTCCAGTTGTGCGGCTCCGTTATGAACAATATCTGCTCCCAGTTCCTTAGCTTGGGTATGATCTTAAAGGCTTTCGGAATCTTGCCGCTGCGATAGCGCTTGAGCACTTCCCGGACACCCTCATACATTTCCTTAACCTTGGGATCGATTTCCTCGATTTTCAGCGAGCCCTCATCGGAGATTTTTGTGTGTATATCCGCGCCCTTCTCCTGGATCTTTTGCATTATTATCTCGGACAGATGTAATGTGCGTTTGCCCTCCTTGGTGGGCGGCTGTTGGAAGCGTTCGAAGGCAGCGACATCATCATCATCCATGTCCAGGTCGGCCATGAAATCGTTTTCGTTAACATCTTCCTTTTCCTGCTCCACGTCATCGTCTATATTGTGTAGAGAGTTGTTAATAAATGGAGGTATCTATATAGGCGATATTACATACTCAAATTAAATTTAACATTCCTGCGGGGCGCCAAGCTTGGGAAGTTTTCCTCGTCCAGCTCCAGTTGCTGTTGTCTGGCTGCTGCCAAGATCTTTTGACTGCTTTTCGCGTCTATATTCTATAATTAATGATAGCGATTGGATCATCATTTTTATATCTTAAGTTCCTTAATTTACCGGTGACTCCTCTGCACGTAGTTTGACTTTCTCCTTGTTCTTTGCTTTGGACACTTTGCCCTCTGTGATTTGCTTTTCCAAGTTGACTGTCTTAATTGTCGCCACATTTGCCTTCTTCGGTTTGCCCATTTTTGTGTATTTTGAAGTAAGGTTTTTTAATAACAAATCTGAGCACAGCACGTGTTGTAATCGTTGTTTATCGTGCGGAGGCACCCTGTTCTTCAATGCAAGCGCATGGTCACTCACATTTTTGACAGCTGTTGTTCCATGCATGCGTTTGAACATATCGATGAGCAAAATACGTTAGAGATGAGTGATATAATGAGTTTTTGTAATTGTTTATGCGGTATAAAACATAATTTACACGGATTTAAATGAACATTAAGTGCAAAAGTGGAACTCACATAACCGTATAGAAGGACAGAAACCGGCTTATAACGTTTGGCTTATGTTAAGTTGGTATCGATTAATTGTTTTTATCTTATCGATTGCGTTCGATATATCAATGGCTGCTGCATCCCTATTTCCTTTCCCTTACCTAGCTGGTTTTTGACAAGACCGATTCTTTTTTTTTCTGTGTTGATTGCAGCAAGACCGACATAATGAAGGTGTGCAAAAATTTTGTGAAAAATATTATGACAAACGTTGTAAACATTTAAAAATATTGATAAAAACAACTGGCATAAACGATAAACTAGTGCAAAAATCAAGCGTTGCATGAAAAACTCAACTGATTGGCCTTAAAATAAAAGATAACAATTCTGTTAATTTGTATATATGTATATGTGAACTAAACAAAAACTTCGTGTTTACTTGCAGCTCAACGTTTCCTATCCCGCTACGGGATGCCAAAAGCTGTTCGAAGTTGTCGATGAGCACAAACTGCGTGTGTTCTACGAGAAGCGTATGGGCCAAGTTGTGGAAGCCGATATTCTGGGTGATGAATGGAAGGGCTATCAGCTGCGCATCGCTGGCGGTAACGACAAGCAGGGCTTCCCCATGAAGCAGGGTGTGCTCACACACGGTAAGTGTAAAGTTAATCAATTGTAATCGAAATTTTACTCACTCTCTGTTATAACCCGAATGTTGTGTAGGTCGTGTGCGTCTCCTGTTGAAGAAGGGACACTCCTGCTACCGTCCACGCCGCACTGGTGAGCGCAAGCGCAAGTCTGTGCGTGGCTGCATTGTCGATGCCAACATGTCTGTGCTGGCTCTGGTCGTCATCAAGAAGGGCGAGCAAGATATTGCCGGTCTGACAGACACAACGATTCCACGTCGTTTGGGCCCCAAGCGTGCCAGCAAGATCCGTAAGCTGTACAACTTGACCAAGGAGGATGATGTCCGTCGCTTCGTTGTGCGCCGGCCATTGCCCGCCAAGGAGAACAAGAAGGCCACCTCCAAGGCGCCCAAAATCCAGCGTCTCATCACACCCGTGGTGCTGCAGCGCAAACACAGGCGCATTGCCCTGAAGAAGAAGCGCCAGCAGGCTTCCAAGGAGGCTGCTGCCGATTACGCTAAGCTCCTGGTTCAGCGCAAGAAGGAGTCCAAGGCTAAGCGCGAAGAGGCCAAGCGTCGTCGTTCCGCCTCGATCCGTGAATCGAAGAGCTCTGTTTCAAGTGACAAGAAGTAAATGTGAAATGGCCGCCGCCAACTGCTAACATCTACCCACATCGTATAAGAAACAAATTTGTAGCCATTTGTTAATAAATTGTGAATGGTCAAAAGATATCCCTAAGCCAAACACTTCTTTTTTTTCTTGTGAAATCTCGTGTTAACCTCAAAGAGATGATACCTCTATGAGAATGTGCTCAAGTGAAAGTTATGCCAAAGCGCAGGAAGCTTCAATCGAAAGAAACTGCAGGTATGGAGTGAAGTTTCCGTCGGACTCAATTCTGCAACAATTCCCATATATGGATTTGCCATTGCGACAAAGGAAATAAAAATGGGCAAGTAAACCTAGAGAATTCGCGAATTGGAAGATGGGAGGAGCTGTAGGATAGAGGCATATGCAACGTGAGCATCCCGGGATTAGGGCTTGTTGTCTCTGCCGAAGTCCATAACATCATGACCTATTGACCGAATGGGTTAGCCATGTCGATCTGTCTGTCCCCGTGCAAACGAGGCATTCGTTTTATCTTGACGAATCCGAGTTCTTGCCTCATATAAATTAAGATTCCAATGCATTGTCGACCTGTTTGCCGGGAGATATATTATATAAATGTTATGCTATTATCATGGCTACCAGGGCTTAGGTCTCGTAGAAGTTCAGGAGGTAGTTGCCCCATAGGCTAAGGGTTCTTCTGTTGGGCACAATATCGCGTGCCATAGATTTGGAAAGCCTTGGCGGCAGATTGCATTCACAGGGAACATATCCCAGCTGCTCCAACCTGCCTTCACAGTATCTGCTTGAGTCGACATCAAAGAGATCATGTTTTTGGAGCTGCCCGGGGAGATAGTCTGTATGCTATCCCTATTGAGATTGAGAAGATGCATGGAGCATTTGTTATCGGGGCCGAGGAACCTTTCGGCTTGGCTTTGCACCGTCGGTCCAATGCTTGTTCCTCCTTCTGCCAGATCCTGAGCAGCTTCAATTTGTGTCCATTCGAAAGGCAGCTACCGGGCGCTGCTTGCAGCAGACGAGATCCTCAACATCAGCCCGTCTCCATCTGCCAGCAGCTGTGAGACGGCAGATCTTTTGTGGCATTTTATGTGCCTGATCCATGAAGCTTCATCTGAGATATATTAAATCTATAAAACAGGTTTACAATTAAATTATGTTCATACTTTATAATAATGCATCGTTATTTATTTTTCACATGCGCAACATTGGAACACTTTATAAAAATCCTAGAACAGAACGAACATATTCCACGAATCTCTCTTCTATTTCGTGTGCAATTCGCACGCACACACACGCATGCGCGTGTGTAACTACACAAATTTATTACAATTTTAGAAACAATTCAAATACATCTTGCGATATATATGTGGTAGGTATATCTATATAAATTGTTGAAATATTTATATATATATATATATATATATGTAAAAACAATCAGAATGTATAAGGAGGGGCAGTTGGCGTTGAGTCGAGACACACACACACACACGCAGCCTCTCGAGCAGTTGGCTGCGTCTTAATACAATCCGTATCCGCCATGTTCATATTTTGACGGAGCAGGAAAAGTATCTGTCGTCTTCGGCGGGCCCGGGCGCGGGCGCCGGCTCGGGCTGTGGTGGTGCCTCGCCCGTTGGAGCCGGCGGCTCATAGCGCGCCAGTTTGGCCTCCTGATCCGCCAGCAGCTCGAGCAAATCCTCCTGATCCTTTTGGGTGGCCAGCAGCGTCTCGTTGGCCGCATCGGCGCGCTGTTTCTCAGCCACCAATTGCTGACGCAGCGTCTCCAGCTCCTTGGTGAGCCGTATGTTCTCCGCAAAGTACATATTCGCCTGATAGCGTGCCGCATTCAGCTTCTCATCATTGTCCGGCTGGGCGGGCTGAGCAACTGCAGCGGTTGCCGGCATCGGCTGTTCAGAAGCCGGTGACTGCGCCGCCAGCTGCGCTTTGAGCAGCGTATTCTGATCCGCCAGCTGTGATTTGAGCGACTGCTCCTGGCTGAGCTGCTCTTTCAAGTCGATATTCTGCTGCTCCAGCTCCTTGCTGGACTGCTGCAGCGTTTGTATCTGCGCATCCATGCCGCGTATAATGCCCTTATATTGGGCTACCAGTGCGGCGGCCTCCGAGCTGAGCGTCAGCTCGGTCAGCTCAATGCCATCCACATCGAAGCCGCTCACTTGCTTGGCCAGCAGCGCCTCCAGACCCTTGTACAGCTTGCAGTACTCGTAGTCCAGCAGCAGTTCGCTGGCGCCCTTGGCGCGTATCTGGACCTGCTTGCAGGCGCGACTGTAGGCCTCGTGGCGCGACACCTCGCTCAGCTTGTTGCAAAATGTCTCCTGGCCGATGCGTTTGATGATCAGCTGACTGATGTCCTCGCGCCGCTGATTGGGCAGGGAATTGTCATTGAACTGTATGCAGAGGCCCATGAGAAAGGCGCACATGCCCTGCACCAGATACTCGCGCTCGTCATGCTCATTGGCGCACAGCTGGGCCGTCAGATAGGCCATGGTGCCCTGCGTCTCGAGCAGGGCCTTAACAGCGCTGGGACAATGGGCCAGCCAAACGCTGAGCAGCATTAGCAGGCCCACCTTGCTCTGCAGGCGATAGCGTTCCTGCTGCATGAGATTGGTGCATTGCTCCAGGAGTGTGATGGGCCGCTGGCCGCCTGGCGTGGCTAGCAGGACACGCAGTAGCTCCTCCTTTTGGGCGACATTCTCGACCAGCGCATGCATCATGGCCACAGCCGAGAACCAATTGGCCAGCGTATCCGTGGAGAAGAGACCCGTGCAGAGCAGCTGGCCCGTGGTCAGCACACTAAAATCCGTAGGACTGAAGGGCAGCAGCGTCTGCACCAACGCACGCTGACCGTCCACGTTGCGATAGAGGAAACACTGGAAACAGTAGAGCACCGCACAGCGCAGCGCCTGTATTTGCTTTTCATTGATCATGGACATCAGGAGCACCACAATTGCTGGACGTGGCGGCTGGCTGGGCGCCGTCAGTCGGCCTAGCTCGTCCTGATTCTCGCGATCGCCGCGCACCACCTCGGCGACGGCATTGATAGTCTCCGTCAATATGTCCGCGGGCACACCGCTGCCCATTAGGATGTCGCAGAGCGCCTTCAGCAGCTGCGACTTTTGCATGACACGCTGACAGGCGCTGACCACCTGCTGCTGATTGCTGGGCGTGACCAGAGCACGCACCACCTGCAGCATGCAATGAAAATTGGACACCTTTTGTGGCGTCCAGCCGCTTTCTTCTAGATCGCTGCTATTGGTGCTGCTCAAGACGAACATGGGGGCCAGACGTTGTATGTAGGAGCCCTCCTTGAAGAACTGTTGATTGCTTGAGTTATTCTTGAGGAGATTCAGCAGCAGTATGAGACAATCCTCGACAACAATGCCGCCATCCGAGCAGCCCTCCTCGCGCACAATATCAAACAGACGATCGAACGCGTTCTCGAATGCGACAATCTTTTGTATGTTGGAATTGCCCTTGGTCAGCTCGATAAGGAGCAGCAGCACATCGTTTCTGATCACCTCGCGAGTGTCTGTGAGCAGATCCATTAGCTTGGACACGCCCATGGGGCTAACTAGCACCAGATCCTGCAGTTCGCGCGTCTTGTTCGCAATCAGAGATGTAATTAGTTGTATGGCCGCGCGGCGAACACGAAAATCATACTCATCCAGATAGCCCATGACCAGGGTGACATGCTCGGGGCTCTTGATGAACATCTCGGTGAACTGTTCGCCCACGTTGACGGACACCGCCGGATTGTCGGCCTCCTCGTCGAACTCCTCGCTAGTCACAATGTTGCACAGCGTGTCGAGGGCGTAGCCAATAATCTCAGCGTCTTGGCCATCGTTTTGCAGCACCTGTATCAGTGGTGGCATGCCCTGGGCACCCACTTCTATACGATATTTGCGTGAGAGCGCTTTTAATGCCCGGCACGCATCCCGGCGATCCTCGAGCAGTGTTGAGGAATAAACTCGGTCGACGAGCTTCTCAACGGTCTCGGCTGCGCTGGGCTGCTGGCCCGGCTCTGTGCCGCCCAGCACGGTCTTGATGCCACTCTTCAAGTACTCCATCCACTTTCTGCTTATCTAAACGACGTGTTCAATATGTTATGCTATATTTAAGCTAACATATATCTGACACGTCAATTTTTATAAAAACAATTTACCAAACCAGTGTGAACACACTCAAAGTTGAGAAAATTATGCCCGATAATACGAGCCAACAATTAAATAATTATTAAAAGCCGCTGATTTAATTATCTGTTTAGTCTACAATTGCAATTGTGTTTTGTCTTACTTTTAGCTGGGCAAAAACTACAAATATATAAATCATTGCTACATAGAAAACGCCATATAAGGTTTGACATTTTTTGGTGCATTATGCCGTATTGTTTATTTTATAAGTTCCATTACAACCAGTGTATACACACCAATTGGCAGATAATATTGAAAGAACCAATAATTTGAATATCAGTGAAACAGACACCAAAATAGGCTCATTTTTTTGTTTCTTCCAGGATTTTATAAATGTAATTGGTCTTGCGTGCATTTTTGTATATAGTTTTATATATTGTGTATATTTTATATTGTGACTATCGATAGCTCGTCAAGTTTTTTTTTGGTAATTTTTAGTGCTAGTTGGCAGCATTATAGAAAATTCTGCGCATAGAGCAATACTGGTTGAATTTTTTTGTTGTAACTTTTGCTGTTTTTGTTTATTATGCATTTGTTTGCAGATGAGTTGTTAATTAAATGGATGCCACAAATGTCAATGCATAAATGAGCTGCAAAATGAACGCTGCACAATTGCTGTGGCTATGCCTGTGGCCGCTGCTCGCCCTCATAACGCAGACGACCTTTGTTGTGCAGGCAATGTGCCCCAAAAAGTGCAGCTGCAAGAACATCTCAGAGAATATACAATCTTTGCGCGTCCGCTGCGACGAGCAGCAAATTGTTAATTGGAAGGAACTGAACTTTGGCGACGATGTCCACAACATAGACAGCATGTAAGTGTGCACATTAAATTCATTCAAATACGATTTTGTATAATAATATCGGGGCACTTGCAGCACGGCCAGCAAAAATGCAATTGCACAAATTACCGAAGATGATTTCAAGAGCTTTACGAAACTTAAGCGTTTGGACTTAAACTCAAATCTACTCAGCGAACTGGACAAGGACACATTTGGCAACAGTCTGCCGAATGTGGAGCGCTTGCGGCTGGCAAATAACTCAATAAGTCACATATACGAAGGCGCCTTCGAGCAGATGCCCAAGCTGAAGCAGCTGTAAGTTTTTATACCCTGATGGCTTAGTGCAAATGTACGTAATAGGCTGAATAAAACAGCCATAAAGTGTTGGATTCTTGATCAGGACGACGAGCTGTCGATCCAGCCACATTTCCGACTGTCCGACTCATCTGTGTGAACGCGTTGAAACCGAAACCTCGAAACCTAAAAAGCTAGAGACAATTTTAAATATATATTCATTATCATTAGCGACTCTTTTCAACAGCCAAAGATTGTAAGAACCATATGAGACCATAGTATTGAACAAATCTAGAGCCTTGCGCTTTGATATACACACAGTTTTCTATGCCATATTTATACCCTGCAAATGTCGTTAAGATCGGACTATAAGCATTGACGCTGCATAAAATGCTGTGTTAGAGCGAGAATATTAGTAAAGTTAGCTTCCGGGCATTATCTAGCCAAGCACTGCCGACTGGGGCACTCTGACTTGTTGTCCATTGCTTGGAACTTGCTTTTGATTTGTATTTTGAATGAATTTTCACAGTGATTTGTCCAACAATCCCTTGGCCTGTGATTGTGGGCTCATTTGGCTGATTGCCTGGTCGAATGCGCGCGATATACGTTTGCAGCCGCCGCCCAAATGTGATTCACCCATCAATTTCCGTGGCATGCCGCTCAAGAAACTCAAAGTGGGCATTGACTTTCGCTGCGAATCGCTGTTGCAGCCGCTGCTGGAGCTGGTGCCCAAACAGAATCAGGTGCGCAACGTGAACTTGATGCCATTTGCATATTTCTATATTTCGTTGACCATTTGCATTTGCAGATTGCCTTTGAGGGCGACGAGCTGCAGCTGAAGTGCTATGCGCCACGTGTCGCCATTGGCGCACCGCGCGAATCTGAGGATTTGCCCACGCGCGCCTATGTCTTCTGGGGCTGGTCGGATAAGATACGCCAGCACAACTCGACGGATGATATCATCTATCGTGATCCGACCAAAATATTCAACGATGTGCATCTGGATTCGCGCCACTCAACCGATTCGGGCATACTCAATTCCATACTGCGCATCGGTAGCCTCACCCAGAATCATACGGGCATGTGGGATTGCACGCTGCGCAGTCAACAGGCGAATCTCTCCCAGTCCATAGTCCTGCACGTGGTGGCCAAGGGCACGCTCTATTGCGATGCCATTGTGACGCACACAAACAAGGGCAGCTACCACTGGCCACGCACCATGCGCGGCGAGACCGTGCTGCAGGCCTGCGTCGAGGAGCCCAGCGATGTCAGCCAGCAACGGCGCGCCTCCCACGAATGCGGCCACAATGGTCAGTGGCAGCAGCTGAACACGGCGAGCTGTGTCTATGTCAGCGAAACGACGCGCATATTCGAGCAGTTCGCCAAGGTGAATCTGACGCTGACCAAGGGCCAGAATGCGCTGGAGATAGCGCGTCGCCTGCACAATTTTACGCACATACAAACGCAGCTGCACAAGATACGCGATCCCATGGACTTGGAGTATATAGCGCGCACGCTGCTCAAGTATCTGGAGCAGCTGGAGGCGCATCAGCAGGAGATTAGCTATTTGCTAATGGACATTGTCTCGCAGCTGCTAACGCTGCCCGTCAAGCTGTTCGAGGCCGCACAACTCCAGCAATCAACTGGCCACAAGCTGCTGCACATCGTGGAAACTGCCGCCTTGCGTCTGGCCAGCAGCAGCGGCGGCAGCAGCGAGAGCGAGCTGAGCGACTGGCGCCGTCAAATGTCGCAGCGTAACATCTTTGTGGAGTTCTTCAACATCAGCCCGGAGCAGTTTCTTAGCATGTCGTGCGTCTGGCTCGCTGGCAGCCAGCGTGGCTTGCAATGCAACAGCGCCAACGATACGATACCGATGTACGAGCATGGGGACATCGATGCGGCCATACAGGTGCCACAGCAGGTGCTCATCGAGCAGCTAACAGCCGGCGGCAGTAACCAAAGCTCGAGCAGCGTGCGGCTGATGATCACGCTGCATCGCTATGCCAAGCTGTTGCCCCAGCTGCAGAGCCAGGATAACGAGACGCTCTCCTCGGTCATAATTGGCGCACGTCTCTACAGCAGCAGCACGGATGAGCCGCTCGCCAGTCAAGTGCTAGCGTCCGGCGATGAGCTCAATATGGACCAGGAGGATGTCTATCAGCAACGGATCACGATCATGCTACGCGCACATCCGTATCATGATGAGCGCAGCGCACCGCTGCCCGCCTGGTGGGACGAGCAGCAGCAGGCATGGAATCCACATGTCTGCCAGCAGCATTATCAGCATCGCAATCTGCTCATGTTTAGCTGCAGTCGCAGCGGTGGCTATTTTGGGCTGCTGCAGCGCGCCGCCTATTTGAATGATTATCGCAGCGAGTGGGCGGGCGCACGTTTCCGTCACGTCCCGTTGCCAATTTATGTGGGCTGTGCGGTGCTGTTCGCCTGCGCCTGGTTCAACATTGTGACCTTTGTGGTATTCGGCTGTGCCATACGGATCAATCGGGTGCAGCGGCACGCGCTGGTCAACACCTGGCTGGCCCTGGCCACGCTCTGTTTGACCTTTGTGCTGGGCATCTATCAGACGACAAATTTGCTGCACTGCCGCCTCTTTGGACTGCTGCTGCACTATCTCAGCCTCTGTGTGCTGCTCTGGCTGTGCGTCAGCCTGAGCAGCATGTACAAGCGTCTCAGCAAATCGACAATGGCCACATCCTTACCGATGACGGGACAGCTGCCGGCCTCGGCGGCGGCGGCAGCAGCTGCAGCGGCGGCGGCGGCAGCATCATCGATGCCACAGGAGCCGCATCAGCGTAAACCGATTTTGGGCATTTATCTGGTCGGCTGGGGCATTGCGCTGCTCATCTGTGGCATTAGCAGCGCCGTCAACATGTCCGAATATGCCGCCTATAGCTACTGTTTTCTGCACAACTCGACCACGCTGAATGCGCTGCTTGTGCCCGCCGGCATTCTGCTCATCTTTAGCGGCATCCTGGCGCTGTGCATCTACTATCAGCTCAGCCAGCAGACGGTGAACGTGCTCCAACAGCAGCAGCAGCAGCATCAGCAGCAACAGCATCTCGGCCAGCGTCAATATTCGGATAACAATACACAGGCGACGGAGCACATTGATCTCGACTGGCTGGACGCGAATGGCTGCGCCACCACCATCAAGCAGGAGGCGCACACAAATGCCAGCAGCTCGGCGCTGCAGCTACAGGAACAGTACAGTACGCTGAGCAATCCGTTGAGCAGCATTGTCGACGACTTCGAGCGCTCGAATATGTCCCATCTGCGCGGACATTTCATCTTCCTCGTCCTCTACGTGGGCGCCTGGCTATCGGCCGCCCTCTATGTGCACAGCGAGGAGCACCTGTATGTGCTCTGCTTTGTGGCCAGCTGTGTGGCATTGGGCCTGTTCCTGCTGCTCTTTTACAATTTGACCAGAAACGATGCACGTCAGGCCTGGACACAGCATCGCCTGGCACGCTCCAGTCGCCTGGTAGCCTATAATAATGCACGAAATGGCTCGGCCGCTCGGGCAGCTGCAGCGGGTAGCTCAGCCAATGCCAAGGCCGGTGGCAGCGGCGCTGCTCTGATCAGCAACTCAATTGTGGCCTACAAAGCCGGACCCGGCAGCCTCTATGAGCCGAACAACTCGGCTGGGTCACGCTCCAATAGCCAGTGCTCCAATAAGCAGCGCAGCAGCAGCGCCCGGAGCATGCGCAGCCAGACCCGAAGCAATGGACAGCTGGACTGCACGACACAGCAGCTGCTGCTGGGCGCTGGCGGTGCCTCTGGCACATCCACGCACGGCGGCATCACCATCATCAATAACAATCATGGCCAGCAGCAGCAGCAGTCGATGAGCGCCGCCACATCCGTGTCGCAGCAGGCGGTTGGGCAGCACAGTCTGAACGCCCTGCTCCATGTGGGCAACGGACAGGAGAGCATACCCAGCGCCGAGCTGTTCTACAATCCCAATCAGATCAATGTGGCGCGCAAGTTCTTCAAGAAACAGAAGCGTCTGGCCAAGCGCAACAACTTCGAGCTGCAGCGCCAGGCGCTGCCCGGCCAGCACATGCTGCACAGCCAGCACAGTCTGCACAGCGATGCCAGCTCCGAGCAGCTCTATGCGCGGCATCACAATGCGATGACCCTGCTCGCCGGCGGCAGCAAGGTGAACAACACAAATCTGCACTACAAGTCATCGATGGGGCAACAGTCGTCGCCGCTCAACAAGGATCAGCCGGCGGCGACGACGGCGTCGGCGGCCATGGAGGCGTTGCAGTACAAACGCTTTGTGCCCACTTCGAAGATATTGCAGGCGAACATCTATACGAATATACCGGAGACCCAGACGCCGCAGCATGAGGTGATTAAGCTGCGCAACGGCACACGCACGCCCTCGCTGCTGGATGAGACGCTGCACGAGCATGACGATGAGCTGCTGACCACCACGCACGAGGATGACGACGGCAGTTCGCTGGATGAGCATGCGCCTCTGTATGCCAATACCATGCCGGGCACACCGCAAAGTGAGCTAAATGCGCATGTGTTTCGGGGTGAGCGTGGCGCTCCGATTAGCTCCACGCCCGTCAAGCCGCCCAGCCTGGAGGCCATGAACAGTCTGGGCCTGCCGGAGACCGTGCTGGGCAATGAGTCCTTACCCGCCGAGGAGCCTTTGCTGCAGCGGCACGAGATTTACGTGTCCAATTCGCTGCAGGTGACCAACAGCATACGGCTGGAGGATGATTTTCCCAGCGTGCTCATACGCTTCAGCCAGCAGCAGCAGTCCAAGTCGCTGAACAACATTAGCGACATGCTGGCAGCAGGCGTGGGCGCGGGCGCGGGCGGCGCAGCTGCCAAGGACGGTAATGGTTGCGCCGCTGCGTCGGGACTGGAGGGCGGCAATGCTCTGGGCTCGCTGGCCGGCAGCAGTGCCAATTCGATGATCACGCAGCTGATGTACTCGTGCTCCAGCAGCAATCTGCCCCAGCTGGGCCAGGCCACGCACAGCGCACGCAATCTGCCCAACGTGGGCGTGGGGCATCACTTCAATCTGCCCAGCAGCAGCAGCACACGCCTGCTATCCGCCAGTCCCACCAATGAGAGCGATCTGAACTATCAGAATTCGGAGATTAGCATACGCAGCCATGGACTCTATGCACCGCAGGCGGACAATGACTTGAATCTAACATTGACCGATGATTTCCGCTGCTATCAGTCGTCCAATGCCAGCGATGCCGATGTCGATGTGCTCAATGAGTTCGACGATGAGTTTGTCGGCTATGGTGGCAGTAGTTGTTCCGCCAACAACGGCAACGGCGCCCCCAACGAGGATGCACACTATTCGCATCAACATCATGTGGCGGGCAGTGCCGGCGGCGGCGGAGGTGAGGCTACAGCCGAGGGCGCACCGCACCTGGATGAGGAGGTGGATGATGATGATGATGATGAGGAGGCCATGAATAACTCCATCGATGAGCTGTACGAGGCAATCAAGTGTCGCAGTCCGCTCAAGAGCTGCAAGCCGCTGTTGCTGCCGGATGCGGCGCACAGCTCAACAGCTGGCACAGATCGTGCACGGAAGACGGAGCCACAGCCGAATCCCAATCACGATCATCTAAATGAAACCGTGGAGGATGATAGCAGCCAAAGCAGCGTCATATCCTATATCGATCCTAGAGCAAACGCAAACGCAAACGAGCACAGCGCTCGCAACAATCCTAGTTAGCTTATAGAATATATAATGCATATATAAGAAACAAAAATCTAGATATAGGCATAGTTATAGAGACATACGATAAACCCTCCGTGCTTGGCTGGATGCTTGCAAGTGCCAATGCCAAAGTATTCCTGTCCTCAACTAGAACCTAAGCATTTTTATATAGACCTATTTACTGTATATTGTAATTGTACTTTTTTATGCTTGACAGGCATATGTCATATATATGCCTATATATACATATATAGTTGTGTCTAGCCTAAGTCATTTCGCATTTACTCGACCCAATTCACTTGACTCCTATATCATCTATTTATTATGTCTATATATATATATATAGATAGCTTGTAAGAAATGGTATACAAAAAGAGATTATGACATTTCGCAAAAAACAAAAAAGAAGCAAACACCATCATTGAACATCGAAACAAAATAACTCAACTTAAAGCTGAACTCATCTTAAATATTAAAAAGTTTTTAAAATGTTAAATTCTAGCAACTAATCTTGTGTGTATTATGTATTTTGTATATTTACCAATATCAAGTGCGAATAATGAAATGTTTAAAAAGCAAAAAAAAAGAACGAACTTTTTATTTCAATTGCAAGCAAATGGGTAAAGTACTCGAATGAGTATTCGAAGTGCATGTTTTGGTTTGCATGAGTACAATGAGTAGTCTGCGAGCTATTCATAGTACTCATACTCATGAAAGCAAATAAGGCAAAAATAATACAAATATTTATACACGAAAAGGCGATGAGAGTTGCATACTTTTGATTAAATGCCCAAAGGTTAAGGTGCTCAGTACATATATCTAAGAAATATTTTGAATACCCATTAATTTCTCATCGATTCTGACTCAACTTTATCAGTGGGTCTCTCATATATAGTAGCTGGCGCAGAAAACATGAGTTATTTACGCTCTTCGTGGTTTTAATTAGGAATCTTCCAGCTAGACGTCTTCCATTCTACGAACCCGGATTCCGTTAAATCCAAATGGCTTTACTTTAAGATCACAATGGAGGGACTAGAACTTAGTCTAGGATTAGCTTTCAGACATTTGCGCTTAATGCCTTTGAGATATAAAAAGTGGTCGTTGTTTTGTAAAGAATTTACAAAAATGTTATTTTTATATTTATGCTGAGTACAGTGAACACATTTAACAGCTACTTGCAAAGTAGATACTTTCGTAGATCATTCGTCGTTGGCTGGACAATCGCACAACTGAGAGTCCATGAATAAAATATTAAGTATATTAATATTATTTGTATATGCCATAATTAAATAACTATTTAATTTTAATGAACAAACAAGTGGCTGGAAATGTTTTGTAAAAGGTTCAAAGCACACGTTTAAAGTGTAGACGAATGTGTACGAAGAGTTGTGTGTTAAAAGTGTTTGTGTATAAATATTTTAACATTATCACTTAAAGTTTAACAAATAACGTTTTACAAAATTGCAATATATGCATGCCTAATGCAAATATTTATGAATTATTACTTGACAATTGATATTGCTGCGCGATCAACAATGAATTCGAGCGCCTGTGCGTGTTTAGATACAAAATAACATTGATTTTTTCGATAAACATGGATGTGTTTCGATTGATTCAACGATTCAGATTCGGATTCAAATGCTGCGTATTGATTTCCAGCGTCGCAGCAGAAGGCACGCTGAGCTCAATCCACTGGAATATTGGCTAAATTCGCTAATGTTAACATTACGTGTTGGAATGTCGATTTTCTCTTTTAAAGTCTGCAAAAATTAAAGGGAAAGAGTCAATGAGAGCACATGTTGGCGTAGTTGAGCTGTTGGATAGATGCCTTGTATGCTTCTGGAATTTCAGCGGGTGATCTGTGGACAATTGTGCCATTGATATATAACATATTTGCCGCACACTCCTCGGGCAGTGTTAGCTTCTGATACGTAAAGCTCGCCTCACGCTCCATCCGCTTCACAATCTCCTGGCAGGTGGCACTCGTGCTCACGCACAGCACATCCGGTCCAGCCATGGTTACATAGTACTTCAGGCGCTTGCAGCCATTCACCTGTCGAAGGAAATCCGTTTAAATATATACTATATATATATATGTAGGTCCTAAACGCACCCTTATGGGTGTAACTGGATATTCGGGATATGCCATGGCCACAGCGCGTGCGCCCTCCTCGTTTGTAAAGCTTGAAATGCCAATGAAAAACTCGCGCCCTGCAGGCGCAAATTGAAAAGATAACAGCGATAACATCAACAAAGTGGATGTGCATGGACTTACCCGTGAAGAGCACATCGCCGCCATCCAATTGGGCATGAGGATCATCGATTTCGATAACTGGTATATCGAGTTCCTTTTTTAATATGATCGCCATGCTTTCGGCTTCGCGCCGACGCTTTGGATTATCCGAGCGTCCAATAAGCGCAACTCCATTGCAAACCACGGCGCTGCTCTCAACGAAGACGCCCTCGGGCAAAGCATCGTCCGGCGGCAGCTCAATGACATCCAGTCCGATTTCCCGCAATAGGGCGCAATATTGTTCATGCTGTTGTTTCGCCAATTGCACATCAAAGCTGCCAGTCTCCAGCAGGGCGTTCGAGATTCTGCAGGGTGAGTGGAAGTGTGCGTGAGTTCGCATACAACATTTTGAATTTAACGAATTAACAACAATCAAGTGCGAATTATGATGAATAAACGAATGAATGAATTAATTCACGCCTCGACGCGGGGTCAATGCGTGGGTGGGTGTCAAGTCATAGTGCTGGCCCCCAGCCCCTAACCCTGGCCCTGGCCCCACCCAAACAACCACTGAGCCATTGCCTAGGCAACATGACCTAATTTCTATTTGCTGCCTGTGACCAACCCCAGGTTGGAGCTGCGCAGCTAGAGCCGGCGCTCCGACTCTGGCCGGGCGGCTTTACTCACCTGGCAACGATTGCGTGCGTATATTTGGGTGACATTTTGCACTGGTAACTCCAGCGGTGCGCGGTTTATTTATCTGGTAACCACCGGGAGACACAACGGAATTCCAATGCTGCGTTTGTGTACTCGCCGTGGAGCGCCATTCACGTGTGCGCGCGCACACGCTGACATTCACACTGATTGCGAAGCTGTAATTTTACTGTACAATTAACATAGCTGTGCAACCGGTCTGTTAATGTTAAATGTACTTGCAGCTTTAATGGCATGCACAGTGCTGTAAAAAGTTGTCAACCAATTAATTGACATTATGTTTGAGTGTTAGGCAACAGCGGCTGCATTCAGTCATTCATAAATTTACGCTAGCATTAACTATAATATCGGCACATTTAACAGGGTTGCTCCACAGCAAAACAGAATTGCTCCACACGCAAGCACCTTGAACAGAGCGCCAAAATGAATTTTGAATAGCAGCTGGTGACAGTTATTATTTAAAAATTCATTACGTTTGTCACATTTGTAAGTCTCTATGTGGCACATTTGTTAAATTTCGAAAAATTAAAACAATATACAACTGAAAACGAATATTTTTTAAGTAAAAGTAAACAATAGAAACCAACTAGACGTTGAGTTATTACTTTTATAGGCGCTTTGGACAATTAACATCATGTATCAGAATCAAGTGGTCCTGACGCGCGAGCGTCGTCGTTTTGGTCGCCAGTGCGTGTTCGAGGATCGCAACGAGCTGATGGTCAGCGTACATCCAAGCAGTCGCCTACGACTGAAGTACATAATGGGCAATCCGCAAACACGTTCCGTCCAGCTGAGCGCCGTGATGGCGTTCAGTGAAATGGAAACGGAGAATGCAACATACGATGAGCATGGCATGTACCACTATGAGGGCGGTTGGCCCAAGGAGGTGAACATGAACGATGAGGAGCAAACGATACGCCATCGAAAGAAAGTCGAACGCGACGATGCCTGGGGCGATGAGGTCAAGGAACTGATACGCACCACCATGAACACGGCCCGCCAGAACAATGCCATCAATATCTACAATCATTTCTTTGACGATCTGCCCAGCGACATGGGCCGCACCATTTGCATGCCCTTCAAGTCGCGCACCATCAACATCATCCACGACATGTGGCAGCCGCAGCGGCACATGTCCGTCATCAATTGGATGCCCAACAACAACAAACAGATCATGACGCAGTACAGTAATCTGTTTTTGCTGCACAACGAGAAGCGTCGCATGATGACCACGGATGACACCAATGGCAGCACCAATGCCTTTTACGTTTGGGATGTTAAGAATCCGATAAAGCCATTGTATTTCTATGACGGCATTGAGATTGTCTCGTGCGCCAAAATCTGTCCCAAGGAGGAGAACAATATGGCCGCCGGCACCTACACGGGCAAGGTGTGCACCTGGGAGACATTCGAGAGCGGCATGCCGACTAGCATGTGCCCCATGGAGGCGGCACATCGCGAGATGACCTCATCGCTGACCTGGGTGTACTCCAAATCGAATTCGGAATTCTATTCCTCGTCGCTGGATGGCTCCATTAAGTTCTGGGATACGCGTGATCTCAAAATGCCGGCCAACGAGATCTTTCTTGAGCCGTATCCACGCAACCGGCAGAACCGGCAGGATGCCCACGGCTGCACGGTGCTGGAGTTTGAGTATACGATTCCGGTGCGTTTCATTGCCGGCAGCGATATGGGCAGCGTTTTTGTGGGCAATCGCAAGGGCCTGAATCCCGTCGAGATGCTCGTCGGCAATTATAGCATCTGTGCCGGGCCCATACGCACCATCCATCGGAATCCGTTCTTTGTGAAGAACTTTGTGATCGTTGGTGATTGGCGGGCGCGCATCTGGTGCGAGGAGGTCAAGAATCGGCCCAGCACAATGTACGTGAAGAAGCGTTCGCAATTGATGTGCGGCGCCTGGAGCACTGGACGCGCCTCCATGTTTGTCACCGGCGACATTGATGGGGTCGTTGACTTTTGGGATTTCCTATTGAATCAACGCAAGCCCATCTATAGCATCAATTTCCGTTCGACCGTAACCGCTGTGCTCTTTCAGCCGGGCGGACAGCACTTGGCCATATCGCTGGCGAATGGCGATACGCACATCATGAATCTGGACGAGGCCATGAAGAAGACCACCAGCAAGGAGAAGGCGCTGATGGCAGCCGTAAGCTAAGCTCCTTACTCGAATCCATCTCAGGTCTAATCCCTCATCTTTGACAGATGTTTGAGCGCGAGATTACGCGCAGCAAGATGCTGGAGGCGCGCGTGGATGAGATCAAGCTGCGTCGTCGCACCCTGATCCTGGAGGAGGAGGAGCGCAAATCGAAGGTGGAAGTTGAGGAAGTTGAAGTTGTGCCCGACTTGGAACTGGATCCCGACAATCCCGATCAGTTCATCAAAATGATCGAGTCCGATGAACAGTTCCGCTTGGCCCTGGCCACCTTCCACGAGACCCTCGAGGCTGTCGACCGCAAACGTGCCGCCGAAAAGAAGGTCATGGAGCGCACCGACTTTGAGCAATTCTATCTGGACAACCTGGCCGAGCAGGCCAAACTAGAGGAGGCGCGCAAAAAGCGCGCCGGCTCCATAACCTCCAAGGAGGCCAGGGAGCTGCGCGCGGCCAAGGCAAAGGCCAAGGCCGCCAAGGCAGCCAAAGCAGCCAAGGGCAAGAAGTAAACCTCAAATCTTCTCAAATCTCAAAAGTAAATCCATTTCAAATATACAATATATAAAGAACTGGCAGCTTTCCTCGTGTCTTTCATTACATCAAGCAGCTCGCTGACACAAGGGTTAAGGCGCATTCTATGAGAGTCGAACTTAAGGGTTAAGCCAATCTCTCCATAACGCATTAGCTGCTTGGAGTTAAAAAATCTCCTTAATCTTGCTGATCTTAATTTTTCTTAAATTAATTCCAATTTTTTTTTTGCTATATAGAATACTAGTAGCTGTTAACCGGCTTTGCCCGACGCCAGAAATTCTTGTAAATTAAATCAATTGTTTCTTTTTCGAAAATCGTTGAAACAAGAATTTTAGGTGAAAAACTATTACATCTAGAGAGTGAAGCTGAAGAGTTAGAAAGTAAAGCAATTTCATGCAACATTTTCTCACACATTTTCCACAATTGCGAGTGGATTTGAAGCGTGTGAAATGAGACGTGATGAGCCGCATTTAGCCGCAATAGCTCGCTGAACTTAATAGAACAGAAACATTTTAATAGCCTGCTTAATCGTATATACAATTAAGTGAATGTTAAAAAAAACTGCATACTTAAGCTGCAATTACCCTCGGCTTTAATAGGTCTCATACGCAATAGCTTTATAAACTTGAATTTGAGAATATTTAATGCCTGAGTCATGATGATCGTAACTTTGAGTGACAATCAAGTCTATAATCATTTGTAATATAAACTGGTTCTATGGGTATGCAAAGCCAAGGGTTAAAGCAGAGCCCTGATCTTAATAGAACAATGAACTTCGTGAACTCAAAACATGCCCCAGCTGAAGAATCATCACAAAAGCCGCCAAATGCGCACAAACACAATTTGATCACAACGCAGGCTTTGATCATGCCTCAAATTAAAATCTGTTCCAAACAGATCAACAACTGATCTTATCGGTAACCGATCCCAAGTGAACAGCAACAGATTTTAATTGGGAACTGATCTCAGTTATGGATCTCAATGGCACTAAAGGATCGTAGCTGATCATATTAGAGTAGAATCTTTACTGATCACAACTGATCTGAAAGTGATTCTAAATGTTTCTACCAGAAACCAATTTTCACTGATGATCTTAACTAATATAAACTAATGTTAATGAGTAACTGATCTTATAGAAACTGATCTTGAGTAATTCCATTAGACTTGATTGGAACTGATCTCAACTGATCACATCTGTAAACGATCTTAACTACTATTAACTGATTTGAATAGAATACTTCAGTTAAAATTGAACCAAATTAATAACTATTCCCAACTTAAATAGGAACTGATCTTAACTGTTCCTAACAAAAAAGATCTCAACTGATCTCACCTAATGCTCAACTGTTCATATGATATTTGATGAGCTAAAAAGTGTTTTGAATT
The DNA here is from genome assembly GCA_018903485.1 of Drosophila littoralis. Classification (NCBI taxonomy): domain Eukaryota; kingdom Metazoa; phylum Arthropoda; class Insecta; order Diptera; family Drosophilidae; genus Drosophila; species Drosophila littoralis. Next base: position 2,140,635 of record JAEIGF010000591.1, read on the forward strand.
GATCTCAATTGGATTCCAAACTTAACCAAACTATCTTTAGATTAGTTTAACATCGTATAGTTATTTGTTTATTAAGTAACAACCTTTAAGCTTGCTAAATTCACATCATGTACAAATAAGTAGGTAAGCATTAAAGTACTCTCAAGGTACACAGAGAAGGGCAAGAAAAAAATACAAAAAAAAAAAAAAACGGAAATAAATCGTTAAAGCTGTTGAGACTTAAAATTATCATTGGAAGCTCCGGGGTTTTGTTTTCATTTGGTTGACGTCTTAGAGCTTGTCGGTATCAACGCCCGTATCGAGGAAATCATTGATCAGTCGCAAAGTCTTTTTGGGTATAAGGCGACCCAACTTCTCGATACCTACAAAGCGGCGCGGTATGGACGCCTCCTCCAGGCCCTGGCGCTGAGCCTCAATGATGGAGGCAGCCGCCGCCTGGGGCGAAATCAGCTTGAACAAATTCGGGAAGCGATAGCGCGGATTCTTGCACAGACCCGTATCGATCATATACGGATATATGGTGGTCAGCTTGATCTAAAGAATTGAATGCATACAAATTGCCATTGGTCAGATGAGAAGCAGCCCATATATGTATACATATGTATATGTATGCTCATGCTTACATTGTTCTGTGGATTCTTCTGGCGCAGCTCCTCGGCCAGGGCGGACATGTAGCCACGCACGGCAAATTTGGTGCCGCAGTAGGGCACCAGATTGGGCAGGCCAAAGAGTCCGGCGCAGGATGAGAGGGCCACAAAGCTGCCCTCGTTGCGCTCAATCATGTCGGGCAGGAAGGCCTGGATGATCTGCAAACAACAAGCAACTTATTTAGTTAGCAAATGGACATGGACAAATATGGAAAGCTGGCTAGACCTACCCAGAAGTGAGCGAGCACATTGATGTCGTACATGAGGCGCGTCTCCTGTTCGGTGTGCTCCAGCAGCGGATGGCAGGGCATAATGCCAGCATTATTGACCACAACGCTTATGAACCCATGCTCCTTGCGCATCCTGCCGGCCAGCTCGATAATCTCCTCACGCTTGACCACATTGCATACATAGCCGTAGGCGGTGCCGCCCGCCTGCTTAATATCCTTGACCGTCTGCGTGTTCGTCTGCTCGTTGACATCCCAGCAAATGACCTTCGCTCCAATGGCGGCATACTGTAGCGCCATCTCCTTGCCCATGCCATGGCCGGCGCCCGTGATCAGCACAAACTGGCCGCTGACATCGCTCAGCGGCCGTGTGCTGAACACCTTGACGATCTCCTCGGCAATCGATAGCCAGAATTTGATCAGCAAGACAACAATGTCCACGATGAGCAGCACAATGTTGTAGACATCATTGTTTTGGCCACCGACGGTATTTCCGTTGCCATTGCGGCTGTTGTTGTTGTTGCTGCAAAATTACAAATACGGAGACATTATGTTCGTAGTTCGGTAGCTCGCGTTATCGGAAGTCGGCTTGGTTTGGGCTTGGGCTAGGGCCAGTGCGTGACAGTATCCAATTATAATGTGCTCTGACCTACTATTAGGCACGGCGAGGGTTGCCCTTAATGTTGTGCGTCGAACTAAAAGTGCTCGAGCTGAGCATGTGCGACTAGCAAATACCCTACTACCGAGAGCATGCTCAGTCAATTATTCCAGAATATTATTATTTGTAGATTTCGAACTAGTGGGAGATTATTTTCAACAAATAGATGAACTGCTCCGTTTCATAGGCCAGAAACTGCATTCGATTTGAATCGTTTTCACTGAAACGGGTGAAACTATTGGATAATTTCAAGTAAACCTGTTCTACATGTGCCATAGGGGAAAACTACGTTCTAATTCGATTTGAGACGGAAAATCTTTGATTTTAAAACAGAACAAAATGGCGGAAAGGAAAAATCTCCTTGCCGCTCGTTAAAGCCAAGCTGAACACTTTTTAGAATATTATTACTTGTATATATGTTTTATAGGCGACAAATAAGCACAGCAGCGGTGGTTTTCCATTGAGACGTGCAACATTTTCACATATTTGCGCACAATTTTATTTGCTGCAAGCGCTGCCAGACTGTCAAAAATATTGCCAACAGGCTGGCAGCACTGCGCGCGTATTGACAATTCAAATACATATTTGCAAAACTTGTTGCCAAAAAAAAAAAAAAAACGAACACACACTTTGCGATTTACACATTTATTTGCTTAATTTAAGGTTTTTCTTTTGTTGCAAACAGACAATTCTCAATTTTTGCTTGCGCTGAAAAATGCCAAACTTGGCAATTGAAATGTCAGCTGGTCACACTTTGTTGTTGTTCAAGGCGCGCAACAAATGTGTATTAAGGGCAGCCCTCGTTAGGTTGCGCGCGTGTGTGTGTGTGCGTGTGTGTGTGTGCGTGTGTGTGTGTGTGTGCGTGTGTGTGGCTACGGTATCGTGTCCATAAGGTCTTTGGGTCTAATGTGTGCGCGACTCCAACTCCAACGGGCGACACTCCATTTATGAGCACATGCACAGCGCCAAAACCCATTCGCATGCTTTTATCTACATATATCTCCCTCCGACCAGTGTGACCTCCATTTTTTTTTGTAGCTATGGTCAGCAATTTGTTTGTTATTGTTGTTGTTGTTTGTGTTTATTGTAGCTGGCATATGTAATTAGCTCTGCTCTCCGGCAGCTGCAGCTGTGTGCGCGCCCGATCTTACGATAATGTCCAAAAAAGCTCATTACACAAACGGAACGGCGAGAAAAACATTCGCATGACATGTGCTCAAAAGAGCTACCGACAAAAAAAAAAAAAAAAAAACAAAAAGAACAACATATTATGTTAATCAAGAACAGACCCCGAACCCGAATCTGAGCCTGGCTTTGGCCCTGGCCCTGGCGCTGCGACCAAAACCCTAAACCCTAACCTCAGCCCGGCTTTGACTTTGGCTCCAAGCACACCCACCCGGTCCAAGAAAATGCTGATGTGCTGAAATTGGACGTTTACTACGAAATGCAGCGTATAAAAAAAAAAAAACTAGCTTTTTGTCACGATACGTTCAAAGCATTTCCGTCATCAATGGCCATAAACATGTCCAATGAAATGAGACGATATATAGATGTGTATATATATATATATATATATACGTCAGTCTGTGCATGTTCCATGTGAAACTTGGCACAGCTGCTACCTGAGGCCGAATCGGGCAGATCGAATGCATTTAACATATAGCTGCCATAGCATGAGGCATGCGAAAACTGAAATTGAATGCAGGTAGAGCTCGTCCAAATCCAAAGCCTTATGGATATTATATCTATGATCTGTCTGTGGGCATCTATTCGAACAGGTCTCTAAAACGTAAAGCTGCTTTGCCAGTATACAGATATCTGTGGCTAATATATAACTGAAACATTTTCAATTTCATTTTAAGACATCTTCAAGAAAAACTTTAGCTTTATTTGGTTTTGAGCAAGCACTTAAGAGCAGGGTCTTCTATAACATATAGCTACTACTCCAGGTAGGATCGGCAGAAGCTTGAGTTCTCGTGGAAAACAAATTTTCCACTTTTTGAAGAGGTCTTAAATAGTTGGCATTTGGAAGACATTCGCAAGGTTTAGTTAAGATCAGAGATATGTATATGCACATATTAGGGTTGCCATACATTAGCGTATTTAATATATGGCAACCCTAGTAAGAACAAACCATATTTGACTAAAAATCCAACTCAAAGATAATTAATTAGGATAAAGCAAAATCGGCTTACTATATAATAGGTAAATCGATTTACTAAATTCAAGTCGGGAATTTGTAAAACCTAAGTTTATCCAGAACACGTTTCGTATGTCTATATACCTCGTAAGTTTGGAATTATGTAGAATGTTTTTGCCAATATGTATCTAACTTTTACTATTCCTCTGTAAACATTCGGCTAATAAACATTTCATTTTCATTGCATAGTATTTTGCAGTTGAATGGCATTTAGGCAATATATCAGTTATATAAACAAGTAAGAGGCTCTGGTCGGGAGTGCCCGACCAGGGGATACCCTGAACCCGTGTTTAGATATATTTCGATATCGGACTCTATCGATTACTTGAGAAAGAGGCAAGATATCGAAATCGTAATGCATAGGCACTAGCAGGAGCTACGTTCCAAATTTCCAGTCTGTAGCTCTTATAGGTTCTGAGATCAGAGAGACAGATATGGCTAAAACGTTTCGGATATTCGGATATGCTGATCAAGAATATATATACTTTGCGGGGTCGAAGATAGTTCCCTTTGCCTGACACATTTGCAAAAAAACATTATACCCTGTTTAGCCATTTTCAATGGGTATGAAAACTATGAAAAATTCTTAGAAATTCTCCCAATATTATATAACTATCACACATAGGAACAATCGGCAGATGTTATAAAATGTGACTGCAACAACAAAATTCAATTAAACTATATTTTCATTTAATATTTGTTGGTTGAAATAACTTAAGTATAACTACAATAATTCTCATTTCTAGGGTATCACGACATCAATTACCGTCAATTGCAATTCCCGGAATTAATTTCATTGTTAATAAATGGTTAACAAGGTAAACAAATCATCGATCAAGTGAAATATGTGGCCGGAATACAGCAAGCCCTTCGATTGCATATCAAAAGTGAACTATATAGAACTGTATATGATCGTATATCTTAAGAAATTGGATGATACCAATAAATTGCAATCAATTTGGAATTGTAATAAAAACTTTTAGCGAAGTTTTTCTAAATTGAGGCAGAATAGAACCTGCGAGCTATATCCAAGGCATGAGGCTATAGAATATATTATGATATTATAGAAATAAAATCAGAGATCCAATATCATATCATATTAAAGAAATACTAGTTTAATGCATGCAGTTAATGGAGAATTTTTCAATTGATTCATTTTATTTGAAATTCGTTTTTTTATGGAAATAAAGTCAGAGATAAACTAGATTTATACTTGCAATTAATTGAGAATTTTTCAATTGAAATAGTTTATTTGAAATTCGCTTTTTTATGGAAATAAATTCAGACATACTTTATATCATATTGAAGAAAATACTAGATTAATACTTTTAACAAATTGAGCATTTTTTAATTGAAGTATTTTACTAGAAATTCATTTTTTTATGGAAATAAACTCAGACATATTTCATATCATTTTGCAGAAATACTAGATTGATTGAGAATTTTTCAATTGAAATATTTTAATTGAAAATTAATTGAGAATTTTTCAATTGAAGTATTTTATTTGAAATTCACCTTTTTAAACTCAGATACTTCATATCATATTGAAGAAAATACTAGATTAAAAGTTGCAATTAATTGAGCATTTTTCAGCTGAAATATTTTAATTGAAGTTTCTCTTTTTTATAGAAATAAACTCAGAGATAAACTTTATACCATATTGAAATACTAGATTAAAACTTTTAACAAATTGAGAATTTTTCAATTGAAATATTTTTTTTTAAAATTCTCGTTCTAGCGATACTTTATATCATATTGAAGAAATACCAGATTGATTGAGAATTTTTCGATTGAAATATTTGATTTGAAATTCTCTTTTTATAGAAATAAACTCAAAGATAAACTTTATACCATATTGAAATACTAGATTAAAACTTTTAACAAATTAAGAATTTTTCAATCGAAATATTTTTTTAAAAATTCTCGTTCTAGAGATACTTTATATCATATTGAAGAAATACCAGATTGATTGAGAATTTTTCAAATAAAATAAATAAGGAAATAAACTCAGAGATAAACTTTATACCATATTGAAATACTAGATTAAAACTTTTAACAAATTAAGAATTTTTCAATTGAAATATTTGATTTGTAATTCTCTTTTTATAGAAATAAACTCAGAGATAAACTTTATATCATATTGAAGAAAATACTAGATTAATACTTTTAACAAAATGAGAATTTTTCGATTGAAATATTTGATTTGAAATTCTCTTTTTTATAGAAATAAATTCAGAAATAAACCTTATATCATATTGAAGAAAATACTAGATTAAAACTTTTGACAAATTGAGAATTTTTCAATTGAAATATTTTTTTTAAATTCTCGTTCTAGAGATACTTTACTTTACTTTTTTCTGGGTTCGGTTGGTTTATTTAACAAGTTTGTGGAGCGCGTGTTGATTCGATAGACTCGCAAATTGCCAGCCAATCGGGCAATTGCACAACTGCTAAGCCCACTTTTTATGGTCAGCAGCCGGATTAGAGGATGAGTAGCTGGCACCTAATGGTTGGCTGATATGTGGGACAGGCCTTCAATTGTGGTGTCATAAAAATTGCAAATGAACAAATTAAAATTTTGAAATAATTGCCCATTAGACACAAAGTGAACCGGTTCGGGGGATTTTTTTGTTGTTTTTTTTTCAGTTTCCAGTTTTTTCCAGAATTGGGCAAAGTGCAACTAGTTTGGGCATATTTGTTTGCTTCACTTTTTATGGCTACTTAAGACTGGGTCCAACAGTATCTCGTTTGGTTTTCCATTTTCAGTTGCCAAAGATAACACAAACTGAAGTTCGATTGCGCGGGTCAGAGTTCCAGACCTTATCTGGGCCCCACTTCTAACAGAGCGCAAGCAGGAATGCGCCGATCGGGTGTGCACGACCAACCGATACTCTGGAGCGTACGCCGAGCTGCCTTTTGAAAACTTTTCAGCTGCCTTGTAAAGCACTTTTTGCGGCGACTGTACCTCTTTATTTGCCTGCAGACTATGCGAACTATGTTCGTGAATGTGATCGGCGCTTAAAGTCCGATCTTCATATTAATATTATTGATTTTTATCAGCTATGGCCTATGTGAGGTTTCTCTCTCTACTTTGGCGAAATGGGTTGAGCTGGCCAAGAAGTGAACTATTCTTAATGTGCTTATTCCATACGAGAGCCTGCAGTTGGCAGCAGATATCGAAAACCGAGAAGAACTCAATTCGAGTGACGAGCAGAGGAGCATGGCTCTGACGACTCAGCCCATTCTCCTGATCAAGAATATATATATATACTCGGAGTCGAAGACGATTCCCTCCGGCTGTTACACACATTTCCACAAAACCAATATACCCTGCTTGCCCAGTTTCCTGGTTTCAGGGTATAGAAAACACACAACAAAAAAAACCCAAAAAAAAAAAACACGCACATTACGTGTCATACGAGGAATATTATAAAAAAAAAAAAAAAAAAAAAATGTATTATTCTATATGTACACAATGCTCAAAGTCGATAAGATTATTATTTTGAGCTGCATTGGGTGTTGCTAGCGGCCGCCTAATTTCTGCTGCTGCTTCTTCCACATTTTATAGATTTTTGTTAAACATTTCTTTTTCCCCTCTCCCTACTTTCGTTTCGAGTTTTTTTTTCTTTCACACACACATATTTTGAAGGATCTTTTTCTTTGCACTAACCTTTGATTGGGTCTTGACATTTTTTTTTTTTTTCTTTTGGCTTCTCTCTGGTACTCAAGGATCTCGTCGTGCCCCTGGCTTATGGTGTTTTTTGTATTTCCAGTTTTTTTTTTTTGGGTGCGGGCGGGGGCAGCTGCGTTTCGGGAACCCAAACCGTTAGCGCCTGTTAACGAATTCGAACTGAATTCCCACAGAAGTAAACAGTACGCAATGCGACATGCCGGCAGGTCGTATGAGTGATTATATATATATTTTCAAATATTCACACAAGCACTCATAAAGACACTCACTCGCACACTCACTCGCACACACACACACACACACACACACACACACACACACACAGACACAGACACATACAGGCACCCACAATAGAGAGCTTGTTCTATAAACACATGTGTTCCCCACATGGGTTGATCTATATAGAACTCGAGAGAGATTCGAGCGCTGAGTGAAACGCTGCCCAGATCTCCGAATGGGCCTCAGTGTGTTTGCGTGTGTGTGTGTGTTTGCGTGTGTGTGAGTGCTGTGAGTGCTATGAGTGTGTGTGTGTGTGTGAGTGTGAGTGAGTGTGTGTTAATCAACGTCCGATGATTACATGCATGTAGTAATATTTATAAACAATGAAGGCCTATATATTTTGGACTTGACTCGTGTTATTACTCGTGTTATTAGCTAAAGGCACACATGCACATGCACACACACATATAGGGGCTCATTCATAGTTGAGCCCTTTATCTAGAGGGTTGGGCAGTTATATAAGCAGATATACAGTTACAGTTACAGTTACAGGTAATTACTTCGAAGTGCATAAAGATACAAACAAATTATAAAGATAAAGATACATGCGGATACACATCAATAAATACAGATAAATTAAGCAAACGTATTTACAGATTCAGATACATTTAAGTTATATATACAATACAAAAATAAAAAGTAAGATATATAGATTCAGATATTAAAAAAGATTCAATTTCATTTCTAGATACAATACCTCAACATAAAGATACAGATGCATACATAAAGATACAAATGTAAATAGTTACTACAGATCTTAAATAAGATACATAATAATCTACAGACGCATGGTTACAAGGATAAAGATACATGCATAAAGCTATGAAATTAGATACAGATATATTTAAAGATACATTTGAAGCTACAGATACTCTACAAAAAGATAAAGATAAAGTACGCATACGAAGATATAGAGTCATATATAGTCAAAAATATATACGAGGTTAGAGATACAATACAAAAGATACAGATTTGTACGGATATATATATAAGGATACAAATATAGATACATAGTCAGATAGGGTGTAGATTAAGATAAAGATATAGATACAGACATGTACCTAGATAAAGATAAAGATACATATGAAGATACACTTATAGATACAAGTATATCGTAAATATGCATAGCTATAGATAAAGCTACAAATATAATATACAGATACAGATACATCCACAGATACAAAATAAAGATAAGGATAAAGAATAATGCCAAACTCTTCCGTTTGTATAGCAACAATAACACCAACACGATATTTATCATGCATAAATGTTTCTTTTGAATACCCTGTAACCATTAGGAGGTCCAGCAAGGGTATATGAAGTTCTGCAACTGTGTGTGACAGGCAGCAGAAGAATAGCTTATAAATCTCGATCAGCCTGAACAGGCAAGTCTATCGAGCTGTTCTGCAGTCTCCATCCCACTGCCTGCCTGTCTATGCGAACTCAGAGACCATAGGGAGTCTAGTGTGTGTAGATTTGATATGTAGGCTGGAATTTATAATGTGCAGATCATGTTTATATAAGCATGTTGACAAAAGATTGATTTCGTCTCGAATTTCTAATATCCTATGTATACTTATAACAGCTCGTTTGGACATTAGGCGATAAGAAAATATAAAATCTATATAGTTAGTTATATATTCAGAAAACAAGAAAATAAGTATTTTAACAATTTATTTATAATATTTATATATTTATTTTAAAATGTTAGATATTCAATTATTAAATGAATTAACAAAATAATAATATAGGAAGAATAAAACGTAATAGCAAGAGCCAGTTACAGGGTATTTCGCAGTCGTCTAATGCAAACACAATTGATTCTCCTGCTGCTTGAAAACAATCGCAAAGATGCTTCCGTTTCAAATTCCTCTGCGGGCTGCAGCTAGTTCTAAAGGTTTCGCGACTCGTCGCCGGTGATGCAACAACAGATCCCCATCAATAGAGTGAGATATGCGATGGGGCGTTACGTACTCGTCACGGGAAATCAATATGAAATAGACACGTTTAGCAACGAGGCGAACACAACGCCAACCGATGCGATCCGAAGCGTAATAAGAGTTGCGCTTCGCTGACCAAATGCAACTAGAACTATCGCATAGCGAGGAGCGCGTGACAATTGTCAAGAAGTTGTTAATATTCGTGCCGAATAAAAATAAACAATAAATGTGTACAGAAAGTAGGCGCAGTTATTGACAAGGGAATCGATGGGGTTGACATAACAGCCAAATCGAAGGAAAATGTTTACTTCCTGTTGTTAACAGCCATCAATTTCTCACTTCATTGATCTTTTTACTTTAATTTGCGTACTTTGATTGCTTAAGACAAATGTAGATACAAACATATTAAGCTTAAGATACATTAAGTTTCGGATATCAACAAAGATTCATATCAAGTTCTCAAACAATGCCCAAAGATATAGATACAGATACATTCATAAAGATACAAATGTAGTTACAGACTCAGATCCAAAATAAGATACATATTTAGCTATTGATATAATGCCAAAGGATATAGAAAAAGTTAGATACATAAAGATACAAATATAAATACAGATTCAGATATTAGATAAACATTCATATCAAGTTCTCTAACAATAGCTAAAGATATAGATACAGATACATACATAAAGATACAACTGTAGATACAGACTCAGGTCATATTTAGCTATTGATATAATGCCAAAGGATATAGAAAAAGTTAGGTGCATTAAGAAACAAATATTAATACAGATTCAGATACATAATAAAGATTCATATTAAGTTCTATGTGCAGCATCAAAAGATACAAATACAAATGCATAAATATACAAAAGTATAAGATAGATATTTATGTACAGATGCATGCTAAAGGACAAAAAAAGAGATGGCGCATAGCGCTACAAATGCAAATACAGATTCAGAAATAAATATTTTAAGATACAATTTAAGCTATAGATACAATAAAAACCGATAAAGATAAGGTACGTAGACGAAGATACAGAATCATATATAATCGAAGATTTCCATCCAAACGGTTTCAAAGATCTTTGAGAGAATTTATTTTATAGGTGCCGCGGGCAAGGCCGGGGAACACCCGCAAGTAGACATAGGTAAAAAGTTCCGACTTCCATAACTCTGTCAAAACTCAACCTCTTTTTACGAGGTTTAGTTTTTTGTTCTATATAAATATAATGTAATATAATAGTTTGGCATTTAAATCTGGGAACACTATTTTTGGTCCAAAATCATGTAAAATTTTACCCAGGACTTGGATCAATCTCATCTAGGCATGGGTCAAAATTTCCCATTCGCATAACTCGGCCAAAATTCAAGCGATTTTCACGAGGTTTAGTTTTTTGTACATGGTTTAGCCTCTAGATAAATAAGAGAGAAGCATATTCATTTATTTTTTTTTTTAAGAAGAAGGAATATATTTGAATAAATATATTTTGTTAATTTATAAAGAATATATTGAATTAAATATTCTAACTGTGTTTTTATTCAATGACTGTCGAAGAGAATAAAAAAATTGCATTAAAGTTTCTCTCTTTTATTATTAAATAAGTCCGACACGTGGACTAGGTAATGAGAGTTTAAGCTTAACTTTGAGCGTGAATATGAATGTTATTCAATTAGTGTTTGATTGAATTTATTTATGTTTTTTTGTTGTTGTTGTTGTTGTAATTTTCTTAATAATCAAAACTGGAAATGGAAATGTAACTGAAAACTGGGAGTTGCAGCTCAATGCACACACGCACACAAGCTCAAACGGCCTTGCGAAATGTGTGCGTGTGTGTGTGTGTGAATGTATGTCATATTTCGTATACGTAAGTGAATAAGCATTTGAATTTGATTAGATATTATTGTCTATACTGCGCTCATTCTAGTTCTCCTCATTCCGGTTGGCTTCAGTTTTCATCTGTTGCCTCAGTTGTTGATGCAATTCTCAATTGCAATTCAAGTGCAACCGAAACGCGGCATCTCGCCTCTGACAACCGGTTGTCAACCGTTTAAACTGGGTGTCAGCTGCGTCTGTCCCGTGTCCGTCTCCGTGGATACAGCTAATCGAATAATTACGCTCAAGCTTTGCGAAAGCCTCTCGCTGAACACTTGACCAATTGATAAATTGAACACTTGACTTTGCATTGTTTTGACGTGCCGCCTTAAATTAAATGCTAGATACTACTTTTCTTTTGGCCCACCCATAAAGACTACACTGCCAGCTAGAAAGCACTAAAATAAACTCACAGAAATAGTTGTTGCTCCGGTTCATGATTCCACGTTCAAAATGATTCAATTTGGTTCATGGTTCGGTTCATAAGAAGAACCAAATTATAGTTCCGCGCTCCAACTGGTTCAATTTGGTTCACGGTTTGGTTCATAGGAAGAACCAAATTATAGTTCCTCGTTCAAACTAGTTCATGGTTCGGTTCATAGGAAGAATCAAGCTAGAGTTCCGCGCTCAAACTGGTTCAATTTTATTCATGGTTCGGTTCATAAGAAGAATCAAGTTAGAGTTCCGCGGTCCAACTGGTTCAATTTGGTTCATGGTTCGGTTCATAGGAAGAACCAAATTATAGTTCCTCGTTTAAACTAGTTCATGGTTCGGTTAATAGAAGGAACCAAGTTAGAGTTCCGTGTTCAAACTGGTTCAATTTGGTTCATGGTTCGTTTCATAGAAAGAACCAAAATTTAAGTCCGCGCTCCAACTGGTTCAATTTGGTTCACGGTTTGGTTCATAGGAAGAACCAAATTAAAGTTCCGCGCTCCAACTGGTTCAATTTGGTTCATGGTTCGGTTCATAGGAAGAACCAAATTATAGTTCCGCGTTCAAACTGGTTCAATTTGGTTCATGGTTCGTTTCATAGATAGAACCAAAATCTAAGTCCGCGCTCCAACTGGTTCAATTTGGTTCATAGAAAGAACCAAATTAGAATTCCGCGCACAGAGCGAACTTCAAGGCTGACTTGAGTATCAAACACAAAGTCGAAGCCCGTTTGCAACTAGATACACTGCAACACAGATACAAAGATACACAGCCGAGAGATACATATTGACGTTTCGTGGAGCGTGCAACATTTCCGTGTGGTACGATGCGAGATATGTACATGTGACAATTGCATGGCGCGTGCGGCACAAAGTGTTGCGTGCCCATGTTCGTGTTCGCATTGAAGTCTAAGTCCGGCTGGTGTCTGGTTTTGGGGGTCATGAGAACGCAGCACAGCACAGCACTTGACGACCTTAGCTAACTGCCAAGCGACAGCTTGCCATGTTCGATTGGCGGGTTCTAACGGTCAGTTTCCCAAGTTGATCTACTCGCAATGCGGGGCATTATCGAGACAGTCAAGGCCCCATCGGCCAGTTGTGGGCATACAATGCGCGTCACTTGCTTAGAAGCAGGCACACAAATTGCTTAAGCTTTAATTAAAGTATATTTTTTATAGTATTTTTAAATATTCATAGGGATAAAACTGTTTGTCCCAACTGGATTTTTGACTGTAGTCAGGGACTTGGAAAAATTCCACCTGCTCGCGTGGAAAACTGTTGGAATACAGTTGTATAAAGCATAATTTGCTAAAACATTATTCAGCTTTAAATTTATTTACCGAAAAAAGGTAAAATTGACAAATACTGAATAGGTGAAAGTTTGATTTTCACCAACTTTCATTTAAACTTATTCATCATGTTTCACGGATTTTAGGGAGTCCAATCCACAAGCAATTAATGAACAGAAATCTGGTAATAACTTTCAAGTTCCGTTTCTAAATATCTTTATAAACTTTCATTTGAAATCTAACTTACCAGATAGCAGCAAATCCGCGCAACTGGGTGGAATTGAGGCTCAAAGTAGAAGGGCGCATTTTTAATTTTTCCACTGGCGGAAAATGCGTGGAAAAGTGTTGCCTAAAACAAAAGTGGAAGAGTGTTGTTTAAAAGCGTGGCTCGAGTTAATATTTCTTAAGATTTTCAATTCTTAAGTCTAACAATTTTCCATATCAAGGTAGGCCTTGCTTTACCTTAATATGTGACGCGGACTGTTTGATTTATTACACCATTTTTTTTTGTGATTAACTATTTGATTCGACATTTATGAGCCTCAATCGTTCTGGACTTGGCCAATTGTTTCATATTCAGCATGACTAATCAACTTTTTGTTTTAATAATAATACATACCACAGCCATCTCCAAGAGCTCCAAGAGCCGCCGTCCCCTGATTCGCCCAATCTGCGAACTCCTCCACCTCCTCAACAATTAAAGCCGTCATCTCCTCCTTTGCTTAAGTTGCCGCCGTTTCCTCCTTTGCTCAAGTTGCAGTCTCCTCTAATAGTAACGCCGCCGCCGCCTCATCTATAGATGAAGCCGCCGTCTCCTCCCATGCTCAAGCTGCCGCCTCTTCAATAGTTGAAATCGCCGTCTCCTCCTATGCTCAATCTGCCGCTTCCTCTACGGTTGAAGCCGCTGTCTCCTCCTATGCTCAAGCTGCCTCCTCCCATTTTAAAGTCTATGAGTGAAGCCTATGAGGCTTACTTGAATTTATGAGAATCGAGTATTAGGGCATTAGCTAAGAATTCGTTTTTTTTTGAATCTGCAGCGCAGCCAAAGCTAAACTTAGTCTTTCACAAATATAACATATATGCATACTTTCATTTACATTCCTAAGTGCATATATAATATATACATACATACATACACACACATACATATGTATGTACAGGCAATACATACATACAATACATACATACATACATACATACATACATACATACATACATACATACATTCTTTTATACACACATGCATTAATATATGCCAACATACACACAAACTTATACATACATGTTATGCATGCGCACATGCATGCATACATGCGTACATACACAATACATAATACATACATACGCGCACCCTTCATTTCATACATGCAAACCTATATACACATATATACATACAAACATACGTTCATACATTCAAACAAATAAGGCTGCATACATACATACACATATGTACATACATACATGCATACACACATTCTTACATACATAAACAAATTCATACTCACATACGAACATGCAAACATACATGCATACAAACATACTTACATGCATACACACATATGTACATACAAACATACAGATATACGTGCATGCATAGATATATACTGACTAAATAATGCATACATACGTTCAGACACGCAGACATACTTACATACAAACATCAAATTACATACATACGCGCGTACATACATACTTTTGCACACACACATACAGCATACAAACAAACATTCACATACATATGTGCATACAAACACACACATATACGTACATACATATATACGTACATACATACACACATACATACATACGAACATACATACATACATACGAACATACAAACATACTTACATGCATACACACATATGTACATACAAACATACATATATACGTGCATGCATAGATATATACTGACTAAATAATACATACATACGTTCAGACACGCAGACATACTTACATACAAACATCAAATTACATACATACGCGCGTACATACATACATTTGCACACACACATACAGCATACAAACAAACATTCACATACATATGTGCATACAAACACACACATATACGTACATACATGCATACATATGTATATATTTATATACATACATTTACACATAAATACATACACAGACACACATACATACACAGATACAGACACACATACATAAACATATACACACACACACACACATACATACATACATACACACATACGGTATGGTTCTTAAATATCTTAAGGCAACAAATATTTTGTTTAACATATTGCTTTATTAAATTTTCCATTAACAAGTTTTTCCTTGAGGGGAATTCAAGCGGGCCTCTAGACCTGAAGCGTTGAGAAGAAGGAGACGACGGCGCTGTCGGTTGGCAGGCACTGTCCGAAGGCCTCGATAAGCAGCGGTTCCGCGGTGACTGTGCCCATGAAGTCATCCAGTGAGACCTGCGACAAGGGAAGCTTTATTTAATGGACTCACTCATTACATGGTCACTCAGCACAGACCTTGCCGTCCTTGTCCAGGTCGAACTTTTTTAGCACGATTTCGACAAGATCCTTGACGCCCTCGTCGGGGTCCTCGTCCTGGGGCTGCTTGATGAGGCAGTTGCGCAGTAGCGTGAACATCTCGTCCTTGGTAATAAAGCCATCCGTGTTGAGATCGTAAACACGAAAGCAAAAGGCCGCACGCTCCGCCGGTGTGCCGCGCAGGAAGGTCGACAAGCCAATCAGCCAGCCCTCCAGGCGCAGGGGCAGGCCCTCGTGTGCCTTGTCCCAGCTGCAGAAGATGCGCTCCATGAGTATCTCCTCGGTGACAATGTCAAAGGTGCTGTGCAACAGCTCACGGAACACGATCCGATCGATGCCCTGCAAGAAATTCATGTGAAAAGAGCTGGCATTGGAAGCTAACCTAGCTGGCCCACCTCGACAGCTGAATGGGGCTTGGCTATGGCCGCGCTCGAGGAGCTCGAGGCGAGCGTCTTGGCCGCGTACTGACAATTCGACACCAGCTTGCGATAGATCCGGCACAAGGCATCCAGCTCGTCCCTGTGAACAAATGTATATGTCATACATATTAAGCCTAGCAGATAGGTGCTTCGGTCAACCGACCTCCTGCCTTGACATCCGATTCTTGGACTAGATTTTCCCTATTCATTTGATCAAGATTTGGTTCCATTTCAATTCCCGTTCCACTCAGAACTTTGCATTTCATACAATTTGTATAGAGAAGTTGTGGACCTAGACAAAACCCAATAGTTGGAATGCAAGCCTTTCCTTTGCCTTCCTGGCGTTCTGCCCTTATCCTGCTTCTGCTAAAAGCCTCTTCATCTGGCACAGATCTAGTATATAAGAGACTAACTCATCCAAGCTGACCGAGTTCCGTGCTGAGGTAATCGAATGTCTTGGTCCTTTTTATTAAACAGAGTCCTTTTGGTTCGGTTAGGGAGACTGTCGCGCTTTAGACCTTAGCTTGTCTGGAAATCTAAAGTTCAATGGAAGCTAGGCCTTACTTGCAACAACTTCTATTGCGGAACAGGATAAGGTTTTACTTAATGACAGGATTTCAGGAATTTCGACTTTCTGAAAAGCTACGCATAAGAGCTGCATCTGTTGTCTTTCTGAGGATAAGGACTAGGCTTCAGGTTTTAAGAAGCTGCAAGTGAGCTCCTGGTGCTGGGTCTTGGGATACCCACACTAAGTCTCTGGAATCTTGTACTTCCTGGATGATAGATTACTAAGGATGGAAGGAATTTCGATTGTCTGAAAAGGGGATAAGCTGTGTTTCTGTAGCCCTTCTTGGCGGTAAGGAAAGCTAAGTTTGTAAGACATCGCACTAGAGTTCCTTATGATGGATTTTGGGATACTAACTCTGAGTCCTTTGTCCCTTTTACTCTAGCCCAAAGCTGTGTGCCCACTTGGAAGATGGATTACCAAGGAAGGAAGGAATTTTGACTGTCTGTAAAACTATTCGTAAGAGCTGTTGCCGTAGCCCTTGCTATGGTAAGAACTTAGACGGAAGCTCTGATTGTAAAACCCTGGACTAGAAGTTCGAGTGCTGGGTCTTGGGCTACCCACACTGAGCCCTAGGCGGGACTAAAAGGTTTTCCACGACAGGCTTGAGTAGTGGAGAAGGATGAGTACTCACTTGGTAAAGCGCGTCTTCTTGCGCAGATTGTCCAAGAGCTTGGGATTTATTTTGCCGCTCAGCTCGTCCATTTTCCGTTGGCGCTGTTGCCGTTTGTTCTGCAGGGCAGCCGCTGCGGCCTTCGACTGGTTGCTGGAGTTTCGTTTGCCGCTGGCAAGGAATACCGAAACCGTTTTCAGTATCGTTTTGTTCGCATGTAGCGTGGATCTGCAGGCGCCTCCGCCTCCGCCGCCAACAGCGACGCCTCCACCACCGGCAACTCCTACTCCAGCCGCTGTTGGCGCCGCTGCAGCTGTTGGCAGCGCGTCATTTGTTACCCCAGCTCCGACACCAGCTCCACCTCCAACTCCACCTCCAGCTCCAGCTCCAGCTCCGTTCTTGGGTGTCGGTGTTGGGGAGCGACCCGCCTTGCCTGCCAAACAATTTGCCAGGATATGTCATTATGGAGCACAGTGTTTCGGGCTGTCTATATATACAGTGAGGTGTGCGTGTGTGCAGGTGTCTGTCTGTGTGTGTGTGTGTGTGTGCAGGTGTCTGTGTGTGTTTTGTGCTTGATGTGTCAAAGTCAAATCAATCCTCGACAGTCGACGCCATCGACACGCAGAGCGACGCCCAAAAATACACGGCACACACTGCCACACCTCCAATACAAGACCCTCCCCTCTCCACCATCTCCATTTGCAGCTTGATGCGCCTCCGATCAGCCGGAGTTGGGCAGCGCCTAAGAAAAGGCCAATATGCATATAAATTGCCACCAAAATGGATAATAAACATCGCATATCGCTCGTAAATTGACTACAAGACACATACACTGAGAGAAATTTAAGTGCAAATTAGCTCACAAATATCGAAAAGAACTTAATTTACTCATAGTAATGATAATGATAATGACAATGGGATAAATAATAATTGGGTATAAATTTGAAGATTCAAGTCTTGTGCTCGAAAATACTTTAAAAACTATTTTGAATAAAAAATGCATAAACACTGTGAATATTAGACAAATCTTGACTAGTTACAGTTACACTGAGAAAAAACCAAGATAAAACAGTTCTCTTCAAGGTCACGAAAAGAAAATACCCTATATTCGATCTGTGATATATTTCCAGTATTTTTATCATCAAAAGATTTTGACTTACGAGTGATCATTCCTATTGGAAGGAGGATCAGATAGTAATCAGAGCTGCAAACTGATTTTAATGTGAACTAGTTACTAGTTACGAATTGAAAAAAAATCTTTAAGATTTGACAGGGTTCATTTCAGAACGAAACGAATCTATGATTTCTGTACTGTACTGATAATAATTATAATACTTATTACTAATAACAATAGTAATATTAGTTAGAATATAAATATTAATAATAATAATAATAATAATAATAACAATAATAATCATAATAATCACAATAATACCAATAATAATATAGCAAATAGCAAAAATAATAATAATGAGATTAATATTAATCACACATTTTATTTCAATCTGCGCCCGCTAACTACCTAATTTTTCCCAGTGTAAGCATTCGACCCGCCCTCAATAACTTAACCCATTACAATTGCATTTGTTTGCTCACGTTATTCGGCAATTGTACGAACTGATGTCTAGATGTCTGGCTTAACCCTAACATACTACCAAGAGTACCTAGCAGAACCCACGTCCCCACCCAACATGCCGCCCACCACGCCCACCACGCCCACCATTGCCAGCGCTGGCTCTCTGTTTGTTTTTCATGTCTATTGGCGGGCTTGTGACGTTGGGCACTTTAATTTTATTAGTACTTTGTATATTTGCAAAACAAGTGTTTGCTATGCGGATGTCCGGATGTTTATGCGAATATGCGGATGTGTGTCTTGAATGTTCGAACGCCCATAAAAGTATGCAACAACATGGGGCCAAGGCGGCAGCGCTTGCTGTGCACGTAATTCCCATATAATTTGTTGATTTACCGTTGCCCCAAACAACAACAAAACTTAAGGGACGTGCGGAGGAGATTTCCACACACACGCTAAAATACCTATGCATATCAAATATACTCGCACTCATAAGGATATACTCATACATACATGCGAGTATACTCACTCTAGAGATGGCCGCGTGTCGTGTTTTCTTTCGTGATACGAACTAAAAGAAAAAAGGAGGCTTAAAAACCATAATAATGATTATGGAAATGACAATGACAATGACAATGCTTATGATAATGATAATGATAACTATATGGATAATGATAATGACAATAACAATGACAATGACAATGACAATGACAATGATAATGATAACTATACTGATATTGACACTGACAATGACAATGACAATGACAATGACAATGACAATGACAATGACAATGACAATGACAATGACAATGACAATAACAATGACAATGACAATGACAATGACAATGACAATGACAATGACAATGACAATGATAATGATAACTATACTGATAATGACACTGACAATGACAATGACAATGACAATGACAATGACAATGACAATGACAATGACAATGACAATGACAATGATAATGATAATGATAATGATAATGATAAGTATACTGATAATGACACTGACAATGACAATGACAATGACAATGACAATGACAATGACAATGACAATGACAATGACAATGACAATGACAATGACAATGATAATGATAACTATACTGATAATGACACTGACAATGACAATGACAATGACAATGACAATGACAATGACAATGACAATGATAATGATAATGATAATGATAATGATAATGATGACAATGATAATGATAATGATAATGATAATGATAATGATAATGATAATGATAATGATACTGATAATGATAATTGGGGTTCGTGTTCGTGCCGTGTTAAAACCAAGCTGGCACGCGTGCATCTCTAACTTACGCATACACACGCACGCGCACACACACACACACACACACACACACACACATACACAGATACTCTGACATTAACATGTAAACACTTTTTATCTATTAACTCCTTAGGGCAACCCTTTCGATTTGGCCTCTGTTTGTCCATAGTTTCCCGTAATTTTTTTGTTTTTTCTTACCCCACAAACGAAATTTGGTTCGCAATGGAACACAACAATTGCAGCTGCCTTAAGGATCAGAGGTGTACTCCGACGAAAACTAAAATATATTCAACAAAGTGTGAAAACAAGGAGAACTTCATAGACATTTATGTGAGCCTCGTCGATATACACATAAGCTGAGAATGCGCGTAGTTCTTGCCTTTGAATTTCTTGTTCTGCTCGCGTTTTGAGCATATTTGCTCAAGCTTTTCACAGTCACACACTTAATTGCGAGCAATTTTTTAATTTACTTGATATAGTTCTCTAAAGTTTGTTACCCATAGTTGTTTGGTGTCCTGTTGCTGCTGCTCCTGCTGCTGCTGTTGCTTGCCAAAAACTTGAGAAATACAGCAAATTCCTCAAGCAAAACAAAAGTCTTAACTCCTTGGGGCAATCAACAAACTCAAGTTTCCAAGGCGAAGCGATGAAATGGGTTGACAAACCGTCGGCATTGTCAGCCATTTGCCATAAGGTAGGTCGTCTTTATGGCTAGGCGGAGGAGGCGTCACCAGTTGAGGCGCACGTTTATTGACAAAACACCAGCTCTTAACCCAAATCCCATTGAGCCTAATATATGGGTTAGTGCTTAACTTAATTCTTGTTATACTCACATACAAATTAAGATATTGTTTTTTTGAGTATCTAATGCATTGTTGAAACTGAGTCAATGACTGACTGATTGACTGACTTACTGACAGATTGGCTGATTGACTGACTGGCTGGGCTGATAATAATTGACTTTCTATTGATTTTGAGAAGAAGATTCTGAGCGGCTCATCGCTACGATTAAAAATCATGCAAAAAATTTCGAGCTTCTAGTAAATAACCCTACTAAAGTTCTAACTTCCACAACTTAGTCAAAATTAAAGCTATCTCCAACTCCAGCACTATTCTCTAGAACTATAATGCATTTATAATCTATATCTATATATTTTTGAGTGATTCTTAATAGTTTCCAGATAGTACAACTCAAAGCTAGCATCTAGGGGAATTCTTTGCTCTCAGTTGTCATCTTTAATTCCATATTTCAGACACAATCAACTTTCACAGACTAAATTCCATGTAATCCTGCCCTTGCCCAATTATTATTTGATTCAGATTCGTATTAATCTTCAATTTATTTTTACATAATCATTTCATAAACACTTTGTTAAACTTAAGCATAAAATATTGTTAATGTTAGCACAATACATAATTAATAATAGTATGTTAAAAATTACGTTTTACGATTTACTTTTCACTTATATTTCATTTTCATTTTCATTTTGTTACCGTGATTTGATTTCTTTAAAAACTGTTGCAGGGTTGTCACCTACACTTTTTGATTTTACCCCTAGCCCCACCCCCCAACAAGCATAAAGTGTGTGTGTCTGTGTTTGTTTCTGTTCTGCAATTACAATATATACATACATATATATGTATATATATAGAAATAAAATCAAGCAGAACAATTGATTATCCGATGGACATTGGGAATCTGAAAGCTTCTCTGTCTTGGTTAACTCGTCAATAGAAGAATAGAAGCCATAATCTCTCTTCAAGTTTGAGCCGTAAAAGAACTGTACTTTTGATCCATTTGAAATCTGATTTGAATCTGTTCAATAAAAAGATAGAAAACAATGCTCCTGTGCTGTCCAATGGCGAGCTATTGGGCCCAGTAAAGGAGATCTTGGAAGGCGACGCCTTGAGGGTACGGATCGTAACAGCTCTGGGTTAGTTTGAGGACAACATTTAACTTTATCCAACATTGGAGCCATCAACTTTAAGAAAGGATCTAGGTTAGTTTGTAAACGATCTCGACTGGACAGCAAGTCGGGTCTTTTAAAGACTGAATCTGAGGGAACTTCTATATCAATCATCGGCTGCTATTCAACAGACTTTTATTCCTCGAACCAAAGTCTGTTGAACAACAAACGATGATTGATTGAATTGGAACTTATCAAACTACCAATTATTCCAATTACATTTAGTTGAACTCAAATGTTAATTTATAAAATTATCATAAATTGAATAATAGTATATAATATGCCTTTCTCCATTGCAAACTATCTTAACTTGAACCTAGGCGAAGCTACGTCTACTTATTTTAAATTAAATTCTTTCTGGTAATTCTGCGTAAATACATTTACTTAAAACTTGATCTAATGAACTTGCATAGAAAAGAGTTTCAGTCTCTTAAGAACCCGACTTGATGTCCCTTCAAGATCGTCTATAAACTTGCTCAGATCTCCCCGGTTCGAATGTTGGACATGAGTTGAACCAGATCTGTATATATATATCTACATATACATATGTATGTTTGTATGTTTGTGTTTTAGAGTTGTGTATTCCCAAAACTGTAGTTTTTGTAAGGGGGGGAGGTGTGCGCAACAGGTGAGGTTAGCTCGAAACTGTGAGGTTAGGTCCAAATTTTTGAGGTTAGCTCGAAACTGTGAGGTTAGGTCGCAGCATCGGCTGCTGTAGTTAAGAATAAAGACTCTCTAGACTCCACATATATATGTATATATACAAAATTGTTAGGTTTTATTGAACTCGCTAAGTTAACTAGAATACACAACTCTACACGAACTTTACGATTCGTTTTTATAATTATGTTTAATTTTCGCTTTAAATTTGTTTTTTTTTTTTTTTTCTCATTTTTTAACTCTTAAATAACTCTACTTTCTGTTCTGTTCCATGACAACTTAATGAAAGAAAAAAAAAAAAAACACAAAAACTAGAGTTTTAAGACAAGACACAAGAATTGAAAATGAAATGTTTGCTAGCTTAAACAAAAAGAATTTATTGACGTTTATATATATATATATATTCAAAAGTTAAGACGATTTAACACACAATCAATTGGCAAACTAGTTATATATATATATATATAGTAAAAAAAAAAAAAACGATTACAAAAACAACTTGGCTTAAGTATAATATTATATTAGGCATTTATGACATGTAGAAATAAGAGCTGCGTCAAGGATGTTTAATTAAAAGTACATTGTTAGCGAAAAATGAAAAATGATTTGCCAATTCGGATACACCTATTGGTTAGCCCAAGGGCGCGGAGGGGGGGCTACCTAGTCAAGTGGGTGGGCGTGGGCGTGGCTAGAGCTGACAAAACAGTTGTCAAACGATATATGGAATATACTCTATAGGGTATATACAACTAACTTTCTAGTTATATGTCAGCGTGTGCGAGTGTGTGTGTGTGTGTGTGTGTGCGTGTGTGTGTGTGTGTGTGTGTGCTTTATATCTCTTTCTAGTTTATGTACTGCTTTTAGATTTCAATGCTCTAAGCTTTCGTTCAAAAATTATTATCATTTCTTGCTTTCGGTCTGTTTTCCTTGTGTTTCTTTCTTTCTTTCTTTTTTTTTTACTCGATTTTTGTTTGTTTATCAGCTACTATAATTGCTATATTACTAAGAATTGTTTCAAACTTTTAGCTTACGTTAATTAATATATATATATATCGATGCTATATATATATATATAGATGTGTGTGTGTGTTTTAGATCATATATCGTATTTATAAGTATGTGCGCGATATGCGCTCCATCGAATCACGTTCTTTATATATGCATGGTGTGTATATATATATACATATATATATATATATATATATTTGTATTGTAAATATATATATACAACTATATCTTAATATTGTTTGTTGTGGTTTGTTGTGGTTTGTTGCTTTATCTGAATTATATATGTATGTAGAGGCGATCTGATTGTATCGTCCGATCAAGATCAGATCAAATCGAGGCATTAGGCATTAGGCATTAGGCTGTTGCTATTATTGCCGCTGCTGCTATTGTTTTTGTTAATTGTATTAGATAGTTAAACCGATATTATAATTCCATATCTCTGGCCTCGTCCTCACTGTAATCGGACATGCTCGACTCGCTGTCGCTGCTCTCGCGCTCCTGCTGCGCCGCCCGCAGCGCGTCCTCGGTCGCATATCGCTGCACATAGTCGGCGACCTTGCGATGATACTCCTCCGGCTCGTGCAGGTACAGGGCGGCCGCGTCCCGATTTAATGGATCAACGGGATTTGGATATGTGAGCAATTGCGGCAGAAACGATTCGAATATGTTCGATAGATCGTACAGTGCCGTCCAGGCCTGATTGATCACATCCAGGCAAACGGTCCCAGATGATTCGTCAATATTGGGATGATAGATCTTGTTCACAAATCCGATGCTCGGCGACTTAAATGGATAGTTATCCGGCAGATAGACGCGCACCTTCCAAACGCCGCCCTCGTAGGGTGTCCCTGTCGGACCAAAGAATTTCACATGGAACTCGTTGAGGCCGCCCAAAATGGTCACCTCGTGTTTTGATTCAATTAGCTTGATGACGTCATTGTCCATGCGTCGCTTACCAGCACTCGGCGATGACATTTTCCTATTGTTATTGTTATTGTTGTTGTTGTTGTTGTTGTTTTGCGGTTTACTTTATATGACAAATATTGCTGTTAATGTTTTTAACTATTGCTGGGCACACTGTGCGCTGCGGTTTGGCTTCGTTCTGTTCACTGGGTTTAAGGCTAAGGCGGTGATTGTTGTTGCTATTGTTGTTGTTGTTGTTGTTGTTGTTGCTGTTGTTTTGATATTGCTGCTCCCCTGTTTCGCGTATGGCCAACACACATAGAAAATCGGCGGAGCAATCCAGGAGCTGCAGCTGCTGCTGTCTGCCTGCAAATAAACCAAATATCAATTATCTGTCCATATTTATGTGTGCATGTGCGTGTGTGTATTTTGTTATCCTTATCAATGCTATCAGCTAGGCGCTGACCATGAGTGCTGCTGCTGCTGCTGCAGCTGCAGCTGGATTCCGCCTGCGCACATGCCCAAATGTAGGTCAAATGACTTTGAGGCCAGTGTAACAGATTATCATACTATCTCGCTCGCACGCGCACTTACACGCAGCCCAAATGAAACGAAACTATGTCAGCGGCGCAGCAGCAGCGCAGGGCAACAGCAGCAGCATCAGCAGCTGCAGCAGCAGCAACAACAACAACAACAGTGTGTGACGTCGTGCTGTCGCTGTCGCGGCCGCTGCGCTGCTTTCTCTCACACACGCGCGCGCGCTCCATCTAGACGCAGCGGGCGGGGGTGTGCAGCATTTACCGTAAGCAACGCCAATAAAAGAGCGTAAGGCATCAAGGACATGCATGCAGTTTAATATTAATGCCATTCGTTCTTGTTGTTGTTGTTGTTGTTGCTTGTCATTGCATACTTTCCAGGGTCCAAACGAATGTGGAAAGAGATATTGGAAATATTTCAATTCTATTTGCGTGCTCGCTTCAGCCTCGCGCTCTCTCACCCGCTCCCGCTCCCGCTCCTGCTCCCACTTCCACTCCCACACTGGCCACATTGGCAACAATTGGAATTGTTTCGCTTTGATTATTTTGTCATCTGTCTCTATGCCCGCTTTTGTTGATGACGCGCCCCATTGCGATGGGCGGCTGTTGTTTCCAAACAAGCTCAGCTGTTTAATGTTATTGGCTGACTGCCGTATGAGAGTGAGCGAGAGAGAGAGAGAGAGAGAGTGAGTGAGAGAGAGTTAAGTGCTAGCAGCAACCCCCGTGACAAACCTACAGTGCGCTCAACCATTGTTAAACACAACATTTGTATTTTGTACTGTATGTATATATCTAACATTTATATACTATATAATACATGCTTTTCGTATATCTAATTGTTTTCTTAAGCTCGTTGACTGGACAAACTGCGTATGAGTAATATTTATAGAATTGCTTTCGCCATGACGCTGCCATGAAACAGCTACATATGCATATACAAAATTCACATATACAGTAAAAACTCCACTAGACATCCAATATGTATATTTCCAATTTTAATGCTTACTTTTTCAAAGGAAATGCCATTCGTTGGGCACACGATCTTTTAACCGAATGCAGACCATATTTTCATTTTTTTTTTTCTTTTTCTAAAATTATTACAAAAGATCGTTTTTTATTTATTTGAAACATTGAAAAACGTACAAATTGAAATAGTTATTAATAAAAGTTAGAATAGTTAATAGAGAAACATGCCTGTATATAATTATTCTGTCTTTCGATAACACATATACATATTTGTTTCTGTGCGTTCAATGGAGTTTTCACTGCAACGCTATATAAAGCGATTTTTGTGTATTTGTATTTCCTAACTTGCCTAATACGTACATACGTATGTGGTAAGTGGACGGTTAACTGTCAACACTCACTGTACACTGGTCAACAATATTCTCTCTTTTGGATGAGCTAATTCAATTTGCGCTCGCCTACTCTTTCTTGCCCGCTGACCCTCTCCAACAGTATCTGTCTCACTCGCTCACACTTAGTGTTTGTGTACACACTGCGCTTACAGTGAAGCTTTTCAATTAGAAATATGTAGTTAAAGCGACTTTGCGCTTAATTGAGCTTTGCGAAGTTTCACTGTACGCATTTGTTTTTGATATGCACACACACACACATGCACACACACACATGGAGCGGGGCGAGCAGTTAACTGTTGTTATTTGTGTTGCTTTTCTGTGTTGTGGTTGTTGTTGCTGCCTCCCAGCTGTGTGCTCATCGCGCTTTGCATGCGTGTATGTGTGTGCATGCAAGAGAGCGAGGGAGAGAGAGCGAGAGAGTGCCTGTGCCTGTTGGTGTAAAGCCCACGCTCTCTGGAAGATCAACAACAAAAACAACGCAGTGTTGACTAAACAAATGACACTCAGCTGCAATTGCGTTCAAGACAACAACATTAGCAGCAGCCATACATATGTATGTATGTATGTATGTGCATTGTTGCTGTTATTATTTTTGTTGTTGCTGTGGCCCACCGTGACTGCTTAATAAAGTTGACACACACACACATACGCACACAAATATGTGTGTGTGTCTGTGTGTGTGCATGTTTCTGATTATGTATTTATACATTTTAAATTAAATCACGCAAAAGAAACGCAAAGTAGAAGGAAGCAAAGCGAAAGAAAGCAAATGCGAAAATGAAATGAAAATTAAATTGTTGTGTGCATGCTTTCCCTCTATATTCTATGACTGTTGTCTCCGCCTGCACACACACACACACACACACACACACACACACACACACACGCACACACACACACACACACGCACACATGCATGTAAACACACGCAGCTGACTGCATTTTATTTATGTGTTGCCTTTTCAGATAATTACGAAACTTTTTGAAAACAATTTCAACAAAAACACGCACACACATTTAGAGAGATAACACTCGTGTTGTTGTTGTTGTTGTATGTATTTTTTTGCGTTTGCTTTGTCTTTGGCTTTGTCTCATTTTTTTTTTTTTTTTTTGTGGGTTATTGCTTTACTTTTGTTTGCTGCCGTTGTTGTTGTTGTTTTTATTGCTTCTGCTTTTGGGGTCGCGTTTGTTATTGTGTCTGTGTTAGGTGCTGTTTGCAGTTTTGGCCGTTGATTTGATTTTGCTCGCTTCTTTTTTATTTTTTTTAATTTTTTTTGTTGTCTACTTCAACTAGTTACTGAAAATTAACTGGCAACAGAGTTTGGAAGCCCCCAGCGAGCAGCGCACGAACATCTGAAAGCAGCATAAGAAGCAGCGCAAGCAGCAGCAGCAGCAGCGACAGCAGCAGCGACAGCGACAACGCCAAACGCTGCGAGGGAGAGAACGCGCGCAGCACACAGAGAACAAGAGAGAGAGAGAGAGAGAGCAGACGAAACAGAGCAGCCCATCTAATGTGAGCGACAGAGAGAGAGAGCACAACGCGCCAACCTGCTGCCGAACAGACAGTGTGAGCGAACGAGCGAGCGAGAGCGTGAGAGCGAGAGAGCACCCGAGAGGCCCCCACAAAGCACATGTACAAAGAAAATCACAATAACAAAGCGAGAGCCAAAGCCAAACTGTAACAACAACAACAACAACAACAACAACAATAAAAACAAGTAAAAACTATACAAACAATATTAGGCGAAAGAGAAGCAGCAGCAGCAGCAGCAGAAGAAGCAACAATAACAACAGAAGCAGCAGCAACCAGTCCCCACGATTCTGCCAACCAAAGAAAAGCTATAATCAAGGACAGCAGCTGTAAAGCACACACGACGCTAAATGCAGTACACACACACACACACACACACGCACAACGAGGCGCAAAGCAAATGAGACAAGCGAGCAACGCCGAAGCTTTCAATGCCCTTCATTTGGCAACGAACGCGTTTTGTTTAGTTCGCAATGACGCACAAGTTAGTGTGTACCCCTAGTCAGCGGGCCCCCCCTTCTTTCCACACACTCCCACACATCCCACACACACACACACACACACAGACAGAGCGCTTCCAAAGCGCACTTCCAGTCTAACTCAAGCACAGGTTCAAAATTTGAAGCCTGGCAACCAACTGCAAGGAAATTGATTTAAGTGTGAACCTAACGGGGTCAAACGCATGCATATATATATATATATATGTGTGTGTGTGTGTGAGTGCGTCTGTGTGCACTGTGGAGTTAAGGCTATGCGCAGCAAAATTCTTAGCACGCAGCAGTTCGTGAATTCTTAAAAGGTATTTGTTCTATACACCAACCCCTCAATCTCTCTCCCCCCACCCTTCTGTAAGCCATAGGGCACACGGTCATTGACTGCGCATTAAAGTCTACCCAAGTGCATAATGAGGCATGCGAAAACATACAGGGTGGGAAGGGGGCGTAATATGGGCTAACGGTGGGGGGCCAATATGGGCTAAGGCCAACAACAGTTAAAACTGGTGAACAAAATAAACAAAATGTTTGTAAAAGCTTTTGGCTGCAAGGCGTGCACACAGACACAGAAATGTATGTATGTATGTTTATGTATGTATATGTGTGTGTGTGCGCATGTATTGGTGTATGTTACATTTCCGTTGCTGCTGATAAGATTCAAAACGCAAGAGCAAAGGCAAAAGCGAAAAGAAATCATAAAAACACAACGCAATAAGCGTGCAAAAGCAAAGTGCGTAGTAGAAGAGCAGACAAAACAAGAAATACATATGTATGTATGTATGGGCACACACACACGCACACACATACATATCTATGTAAATAAGCAGTGAAGAAATGCCAATTTGACAAATTCTGTATAACAGTTATTTATAACAATTATGGCCGTAATCAAGCTGTGCAAAACAGTTTGCAGCAGCAAGTCGGAAGCAGAGTGGGCAACAACAATTAAGATAATAGCAAGGATACATACACACAAGCACACTCACACATCAGTCTACATACAAACACACACAAACACTTACTAACGGCTTTTCAAAAATGAACTTTCAAGCGTCTAACGGTAGCATTCACGTATCGACTGATATAGGCCTAGGTACAATTGTTGGGTATACAATCCAAGAAAAAAACAAAAACAACCAAATAACAACGGCTATTTTAGCATTTGCACGAATCACACTCTCGCCCAGCAACTGTGAGACAGGGAGAGAGATATATAGATAGAGAGCGCGAGAGCGGAGAGCAACAGTCAAAAGGCAAAACAAAACTGCAAGGGCTGCCTACACATGTACATATACCTATATATATTTATATATATATAAATATATATACACATGTATGTATATACATATATACGCAATGTGCATACGTAAGAGCAGTATTGGGCGTACAATGTACAATGACCAAATTTTCAAGACAGTGGCAACACCAGCAACAACAACATCAGCAGTTAGAACCGCTGTCAAAGAGTGCAGCGATCTCTGCAGCTGGCCACACTTAACGGCTGACGTTTTCCAACTGCTGTTGTTATTATTGTTTCAATCAGTGTGGCACCCCCACCAGCGCACACACGCACACACACACACATGCGCAGACTTTGCATTTAATTGCGAGACCTTTGCTATTAAACTAATTCAAGTGTAATTTTGGTATTTCGCGAACAAATTTGTGCATTTCGACTGGCCATGGGTGATACCTTTTATTTTGATTTCTCCAATTTATTATTGTTGTTGTTGGTTGGTTGGATGGCTGGGGTTCGAGTGGCTGGCGCCGCCTTTGATTTTTACGCTTCGATACTTCTCCACATTGTTGTATGCACCGACCGTCTGTGCATTTTTTCACGATTTTTTCGTATTTGTCTTAGTTTATTACGACAGCGACAATTGTTTAACTAATATTGTTTAATGGCTCAACATTTATGAAATGCACTGCGTTGCTATCGCTCCATCCGTTTTCTGTCGTTTTCTCCCGTTTCTGGTTGTCGTCTTCGACTTTCCAGCTGTTATGCTCTCCACGAGCTGTAAATTTTAATCGATATTAGTCGTTATATTCGATAGGCGAAATCGTCCCTGCTGATTGTTCACATATCGAATGGTGGTTGACGCCGGCAAAACTGGTATGCAGCTAAGAAAATCAAATCGAAGAGCTTACCGAATACGCTATGGACTAAGCCTTCAATTGCACTCAATAAACGCAGATGTTAGGTTTTTGTTAAAGACAAACATTCTGTTCTGCCTACTTCATTATATCTTATCAGTATGCGGCCGAACAGAAGAACATGTATTTTGCTTGCCACACTGTGAACAACATACTGGAGTGCAATGTTAAATGAGAGCTGCGCTGTTAAGTGCACAGCAATTTAGCTGTGTGGCAACACTACTATTGCACTGGCAACGCTGCCGATATGTGCAAGTCGTATATACACAAAGAAAATTGATAAAAAAAATTCAAATAAAAATCATGAAATTATTAGCAAACAACTGCTAATGCACTCAAATCACTTATCACCGCTAGCACCGAGCACAAAACCGCACACATTTCACACCGGAGGGGTCGCGCCCGCACACACACCCACACCAAACGCCAACAAAATGGTAAGTCTTAAGGCCAACCCACTCGCAGAAAGTCCCCAACAAAAAAAAAAAAAACAGAAGAAAAAAAGTGAAGAGAGAAAAAAAAGGGGGGGTGGGGGGCTGTTGTCGCTATACACCCAAAACTCCGTTGTCCTTGATACTAATGCAATATGCGTCATCGTGCAGCATGCCGCATCGATGACGTCGGTGGAGGTGCTGCTGAATGAGTTCTACCAGCCGACGACGAGCAATGCACGAAAACGCGAGATCGAAACAAACCTGCTGGCATTCAAATCACAGCCGGAGGCCTGGCAGCTGTGCCTGCGCGTCGCGACCGCTAGCAATAGCTTCACAGAGAATCAATTCCTATGGTTCTTTAGCACCTCAACGCTGGAGCATACCATAACGCGCCGCTGGACACAGCTGACGGCGTCGGATCGAACGCTGCTGCGCGAAACTCTATGGCATAGCTATGCACAGCTGGTGGTGCTCACCGGCGCTCGTAGGCATCGGGATACATTGGCGCAGCTGATCGCGCTGCTGGGCAAACGTGAGTTCCCCGAACAGGATCCCAATTATATGCAGCACTGCATGGAGCTGACCAAGACACGCTTCTGTCTGGGCATCAATCTGTTGCGCGTCACATCCGAGGAGGTGGTTAGCAATCGCGGCGACCTAACCACCGAATGGAAGCAATACTTTCACTCATGGTAAGCCTGCGTCTATAAATATCAAACATTGTATTTGTGATTCATGTAACTCGAACTAATTGTGAGTCCGTCTACCCTTCTTCCTTGTGCTCTCCCTCTCTCTCTCTCTCCGTGTGTGTGTGTGTGTGCGCGCATGTGTGCAGCATTTCCATGTGTGTACCCGATGTTCTGGAGCTGCTCACCAAATATCTACTAATCGCCGTCTGTCATATCAACGGCAAAGACATACACACGACCATACCCAGCACCTTCATGGATTTCAGTCTAACCACAGCGCTACCAAATGACAATCAATTAAGGTATGTTATGTGTTAACTGAAGGCAAGTATATGTTAATTGGGGGCAGTCCTTTAATTAATTATTTATGTACAATTTATCGATTGGCAACAGGTGTTCCATATTTATCTATCTTCAGGCAGGGCAATTACTCCAATTAGCTGCAGAATTCCTTTTTCTTTATCTTAAATTATTCGAGATATTGTGCTTTTTTAGTCATTTATTAGAAATGACCTCTAAAAGTTTAGTAAAAGTTATCGATAACTTTCTGTTGTTTCGTATATGCGAAGTGTGGCAATATTTTCAAGGGAATACAGTTAAGAAATCTATCTAAAGGCAGAAATTTACCTCTAATTAGCTGCAGAGATCGCTTTTTATATTCAATGATTCGAATTATTGTGATTCTTTAGTCATTTATTAGAAATGTCCTCACAAAGTTTAGTAAAAGTTATCGATAACTTTCTGTCGTTTCGTATATGCGAAGTGTGGCAATATTGTCAAGAGAATACAGTTAAGAAATGTCTAGAAAATGTCTAAGCTGAGATTTAAAATTAGCTGCCAAAATATTTAGAATATCCTAATCTTACAAAAATTATCGATAACAAATAACTATTTGCTGAAAATTGCATTAAAATATGATGCAAGTAGAAAGTCTGTCTGCATTTAATGATGGGTATTCCCTCTACTTATATTATGTAAAAAAGTAACTCAGTTTTCGATAACCAACAGCTGTTTCGTAATGTTCGTCATATATCTATGAGAAATATTAAGGAAAATTGCTGGGAATACAACCAGAATCAACTGCAGTTGCACTCAATTTGTGCTATTAAGCCACAGCTGTGTAGCTACTCTTTTGAGCTTCAATTAGTATTAATTTGACTTTTATAAGTCCATAAAAAAAGCTATCGATTACTCAACAGCTGTGCCATACAGCATTATAAATAATATGGTAGAAGTCTAGAGCATGGGAAATATTCAATTGACAAGTTTCTAAACTTTATTATGAGTCCATCCGAAAAGCTATCGATAACCGAGATGTAGAAGAATAGATATCGATAAACTGCAGCTGTGATATTTTGTTTTTGTTGGAAATGATTTGATAGTTTAGTTGTAAAAGGGTCTTCGGTGCAATTTTATGCAACAAGTTTCTCGATAATTCAAATTTTAAATCACTAAACGTTGTAAGCGCACGAAAAGTTATCGATAACTGATGACCATGTTATCGTTACACAGAAATGTGCTTGAAAATGGCTTAAAATAGTTTCAAAATGCATAATAATAATCAATTATGCATACATAGGAAACAGCAAACAGTAAAAACCTATCGAAGTATAATTAGTTTGAGGAGTACCCCTATGATTTTACTTTTGCACAATTCGTTTGTTAAGTTAATGAGATGTTTGGTCTTTTACAGTTCCTCTGTACTGGAGCTGCTCAGCTGTGTACAGCATTTGGTCTCCTGGATATGCACCGAACTGATCTCTGAATACTTCCTAATGAGCATACTCGATTTATCGCAATGGCGTCAAAACAACGAGCCCATCTCGTTGGCCGCACTCTCTGTGCTAAACGAACTGCTCTATCTGCAGAAGGTGTTGCCCTTTGCGGGCACATTGATGAACGGCGTCAGCGGCCTGCTGGAACAGCACAATCGCAACAAGCATCAGAGCGAAATGTATAGCGATAAGTTTCGCGAACTCTTGCGTCTCTATACCACCAAATATGCGGCGAAATTGTTTCAGCAGCCCGATGTGCTCGAGCCATTTCTGAATCAACTTTATCGCTGCACCACCAAATGTAAGTGCAAAATAGTTTGCATTCAGTTGAAACTTTCTTTAAAATACTTATCTATCTTCGTGCAGTACACGGCGCTCTGGACTTTACCGAAAAGCTGGACATCTGGACGCCCATCATCAAGGTGATTGCCGAGCAGCCAACGCAGATGACGGCCTTTCATGGTGAGATGATGATGAAGCTGGTGGACGAGATAATGCGACGTACACAATTTGAGATTAACAAGCCCGAGCTGGAGCTACTGGACAATGAGCTTATGGAGGACGATGTGCGTAAAACAAACACTATATTTAACTTAGCGTGGGCAGACTTTCGATTTGAGTAGTTTTTCTTTTTCATAACAAATATCAGCAATGTCTGTTGAAAGGGTTCCACAAACACATTTGACTCAGGCTTGAAAGAGCTTTGTATTAAGGCAGAAATTGAGTAAAAAGCGTCTTATTTATTCCTATAGACCATAATTCCCAATTCTGTACCATTCCCAAGTTGTTCACATAGTTAAAAATATTTGTGAACCCTTTATAAATCTGTTTTTCATGACATCAATATTTCTACGTTTATTGGCGTATTTCATTTAAGTTTCTAATTGTAGTCTAAACCCACTTTAAAACACATTTTGATTACCCATTTTCAAAGTGTTGAAAAAAAAAACCCGATTACCAGCATCGATACATATCGATATCCAGCTATCGATCGCCTTTCTTTTGTTTGGTTCAGGATATCTCCTCGCCTTGTAAATCACTTCTGTTACTCATATTCGAAGGGCGCAGGGTATAAATATTGGTTCGATTTAAAAAATGACTTATGGCCTCGTATTGTATCGATATCTAGCAATCGATAACGTTGCTTTTATACCTAGGTTCGGGATATGTTCTGGCAAATTAAAGCCCTCTCGTTGCCAATTTTCAATGGCTTCATAACCGATTTACAGCCTGGATATACATTTATCGATGTCTTGTGATCAATAGCTGTTTCTTTACTTCGGTAAAGGGTATAGAAATCGATACAAATCGATATCTAGTAATCGATAGTTATTAATTTGTACGTTGTTTTCGGGTATCTCCTTCCAAACATTTTGAATGGGTACATTATATAGAAATTAGAAATTAAAAAAGAAAATAGTTCGCAGCCTCGATATTTATCGATATCTAGTAATCGATAGTTTTTAATTTGTGCGTTGTTTTCGGGTATCTCCTCTTTCCAAACATTTTCAATGGGTATTGCATATGGAAATTAGAAATTCGTTATCAAATGGGATAATTTTAAAATTGGTTTCCAGCCTCGATATTTATCGATATCGATATCAAGTAATCGATTGTTTTTCATTATTTCCATCCGTAGCAAACACCGACAACTGAATGGCAACAGTTTCTGGACCAGTGCTTCGAGTGCCTGGCCCTGCTGGCAAGCACACGCGGTGCACACATCGTGTTTGCCCAAGTCTTTGCCCATTGGTCCCGCCCGCAGACGTATCTGTTGTCGCTGGAACTGGCCCTGGATCATGGCAGCGGTCGTTGCTATGAGATGGCACGTAAACTGAAAACGGCGAATGTTGGCGAAATATTGCGCGATTTTGCGACCGTTTGCCAGGCCGTGGTGCGTCTGGCCCCGCTGATGGATCCAACGCAGGCGGCAGCCGATGTTAGGGGCGAGATGGAGAGCCAGCTGCAGGTGCTGTCGGATCGTTTGCTGCAAACGCTGCATTTGCTGGCCAGCAATCGCGTGGGCGGAAGCGAAGCGGAAAAGGCGAGCTTTCAGACCGACATGGACAATCTGTAGGTTCCAATATTTATCCACTTGAAATGCCCATTGATATATATTCATTTAACTCCGACAGTTACGCTCAAGTTCTAATGGCCATACGCAGCATATTTCCGCTGTCGAGATGCCTCAATAGCGAACAGCTGCTGCATCGACTCTTTGCCGTATTGGGCAGCATATTTGCGGGCAATCCATCGCCATCGGCGGGCTCGCCCATTGTGCAGCAGGCGGCGAGCGAGGTGCTGCTCTTTATAGCGACTGTGATACGACCCAAATGTCTGCTGGATATACCCGAAATACAGAGCCTAATGCAGGCGGGACCCCGGCTGGGCGCCCAGCTGCCGCGTCAGGTGTGCGTCAATGTGCACATCAGTCTGGTCAGCTATATGGTGCTGCCCTGGAAGAATGTGCCCGAGCTGCAGCAGGATTATCAGCGCCGCCAGTGGATGTTGCGCGAGTATATCGATGCATTGTCGCGCAATTTCCTGGAGCTAGATCTGCCCGCCGCCGGTGAGAGCAAAGTGGCGGCCACCACGCTCAGCCTGCTGGGCACCTTTACGTCGCTCATCGAGTACTTCAAGGCGACGGGCGCAAATGCCAAGGATATGCTCGCACACACCTTTAAGGTGAGCAGTGCGACAAGCAGCTGCATAGTATACAATAGACGAAGTTCAGTTCGTAGCGCTAAGTCAAGCCCTTCTGGCTAGTCTGTCTCTCAGTTTTGTAGCTCTATTGAGAACATGCGATAGACAACCAACTATTTTAACAACAGCTTTAAATAACAACTTATTTTAATAAGGGCACAATGTTCTCTTGCAAATGTAATAGACACAAGTAAGCAGCTTTGAGTCCATCTAGCCATGCCCGTCCATCCGTCCGTTCGGGTCGAGAGACTTAAAGTGTGTTCTCCTGCATCAGATGCAGCAAGCGCTTGTCAGTTAATTCTACATAACTCGAAATTTATAGCAGCTGCAGACAACAAACTTGGTGTGTGGAAAGCTCCCTCTCTTCCGTCTCCAAATTGGAGAAAGATAGAGCTAGATAGATTTGTAAAGATAGAAACTTGCGCTTTGGTCTAAACAAAGGCTTCTTGAAGACCCAAGTTAAATCAGATCAGACTCTAGTTAAACAAGAAAGCATTTTCCATATGTGGAGTGGGGCCAAGCGAAGAAGAAGCACATCCACTTTTAAAGGCAGCTTGCTTAAGGGTAACTCTTAGTCGGGCTGGTGTCCCCTTTACTTGCCTCCAAATAACACTCTGTCTCACTCTTTCATTCATTTTCTCCCTCTCCCTCTCTCTCTCGTGCACGCGCTCAGCCCATTTTAAACAAGGCGCTGGTAATCTTCAATAGCTTCGGATTAAGCAGCATTGCCATGGCCATAACCGTCGCCGACTTCAGTCTGAGCATGCTGCGCACCCTGCCCATACATTTGGGAGCACAGTTCATCAGGGAGATGATCACACTGTTCATCGATGTCAGCAGCAGGTGCGTCCCAATCGCACGCTAGCTGTCCCACTTTAATTGATGCACGCCATGCTTTTGTTTTTTCAGGGAACAATTGACGCTCAGCCGGCTGGCTGTTATGGAGAAGGTGCTGCAAATGTTTCAGCTAATTGTGGAGCAGCCGGGCAACGCCTCACTGGTGCTGATGCCCAGCATTTTGAGCTTTAGTACACAGCAGATATTGCCGCTGCTGCAGCAACAGAATGCGGCAACGGACAGCAGCGAGATAACCAGCCTGCTATTTGCGCTCTTCGACAGGTGAGCGAAGTCAACACACACACCTTCTGACCTTGCTAATTGTTGTGCCTCATCCCGACAGCGTGCTCACCTGCAAGTGGCAATTCTTCTACAAGAATCAGCTGACCAATGGCCATGGCAATGGTCATGCCAATGCCAATGGACAGCAGCAGCAGTCATCGGCGACATCGCCGCCGACGGCGCCGGCGCACAATTTCAATTGCAGCGATAATCTGCATCCGGAACACTTTATGGCCATCATGAATGCGTATGGCCAGATGCTGGTCAGCGGCACAGATCCCAGCAATGTGCGCAGCGTTCTTGTGTCCATGCAGAATGTGAACGAGCGCAGTCGCCTCTATCAGCGTGCCCTGTTCAAGGAGCAGCTGTTGGCCTCCTTTCAGCGGGCGCTGCTCAATCTGCTGTCGAGCGGCGAGGGTGCGCTCCACTCTGATCTGATTGCGCAGGCACTGTACGCCATGGGTCAGGTGGATCGCCGCCAGCTGCACGAGAGCTTCGTGAATGCGGCATTGCCTGTTCCACAAACAGCGCTCGAGGAAATATGCCAGACAACTGTACGTCTCCATTCTCTACATATGTATATATATTGATTATAATTATTTCAATCATCAATTTTATGCTCCTGCAGGACATTCCAACGTTTACGCAGAAACTGACGCAGCTCATGCAGGACGCGCACTGCGCGCATCTCAATGAGACGACGTAAGCGAATGCGCCAAATGGAGAAAAAGAAACAAAAACACATCAAGGAACACCCACACCCGCACACCGAAACAATCCCTCACTGTGTCTTCGTCCCTGTTATATCATGTTGTTTTGTATATATGTACTTGCGCGAGTCTAGATATATATCAATATATATATATATATATATGTATTACGATAACTGTGCTGTCGGGCCAGCCAGTGTCCCCTGCCCCAGCTGGTGTGTTCCTTTTGAGGATATGTGTGTATATCTATCTATATTTATGCAACTTCTGTGGTTTTTATGTCCTCGTCATAAGTCTGTTGAGGTCTATTGAGAAATTCACAAACAATTTATAAAAGACAATGTTAGCTTGTAATGCGATTCCGTTATATAAACAAATTAAAAAAGATCAAGAAAAACAGAAAAGAAATTTAAGAAAAATAAACTATTATAATATCCATATACTATATTTAATCGAATTAATATTATATGATATGATATGATAACAAACAAAAAAATGACATAATCAAATGCTTCTGTGTCCGAAATTTGCAAAAAAAAAGTCATATATGTATACTAGCCTCTATATATATATATATATATATATATATATGTATGTAAAATTTAGCATTAATCGAAATTCGTATCCAAATGACGACGCGTTCACAATATTTAAAATGCATTCATTTACCTAATTTATTTTAACGCATGTAAAGTCCATACGACATCTGGAAACAACATGTCCACATTAAACTAAACTTTAAGACCGATCGCTGCGTCAATTTCAAATTCTAATTTATTGCGAAAATGAAACTACGTGACATCATTTTATATATTTTCAAAATGCATTTTTGTGAAATAAATTTATTAAATGTTATGCACGAGGGATTTTCATTTGTAGAACTTAAGTGGAAATTGTTTAGACCGAATCCATTAAGGCGCGTTTTAGCCAAATATGTCAACGACTATGCTTCTTCTTACCTTAGCCCCAAACTATGGGAAATAGGTTCCTGATTAGCTGCAGTTGTCCCATCTTCTGGAGTCCGATCTTTATGAAATTTGTAGGTTTTTGATAGAGACAGCGCAAGGCTTTACCTTAAGGTATCAGCTTCTTTCCAGTTATGGGTGGAACGGGGAGAGGTTACCAAGAAATAAATCATTTTTAATCTGTCTAAACGCTACCAAAAACTACACTTCAAGTTTGGGGCATCTAGCTGGCATAGTTTTCGAGTTATGCTCAAAAAACCAATCGATAATTATCGATCGGGGAGAGTTAACCAACAAGTAAATCATTTTTAATCTTTCTAAACCCTACCAAAAACTACACTTCAAGTTTGGGGCATCTAGCTAGCATAGTTTTCGAGTTATGCTCAAAAAACCAATCGATAATTATCGATCGGGGAGAGTTAACCAACAAGTAAATCATTTTTAATCTGTCTAAACGCTACCAAAATCTACACTTCAAGTTTGGGGCATCTAGCTAGCATAGTTTTCGAGTTATGCTCAAAAAACCAATCGATAATTATCGATTTGGAGAAAATTTGAGAAGCTATTCAAGGAAATTATAAGCTCGTTCTGCATATGGCATAGGGGCACGTATATATTAAGAAGTCTCCTAATATAGATACAGATCTTAACAGTCCGAACTTTCTTCTGACCTACTTTTAATGCTCGAGTTTCGTTTTCCTTTGTTTAAAAAGGTTAAAATTTCCTTTCATATGCTCAAAAGTTAAGATATGTAATATATTTCTGCACCTAGCTAATTGGATTGCAGATCTCAGAGAATTCTGTGGAAAAAAGTTATACGAAAATCACGTTGACCTTTGAAATGTTGTTATTGGCAATAAGAACACGTGGTTTCGATTTTGTCTAGCTAATATGCCGTAATAATAGGCACTTCAGATAAGATATAGCTTATCGGCCAAATGGTTTCCAATTGGAACACATCGAATGCACATTTCTCATAAGAAACTAATTGAATGCGAGCTGCAAGCAGTATACAACAAAGCATATTTCTAGGCTTAAGGGCTAAGAGTCGGGATGTAGAAGAAGCGAGAGGCCAGGTGAGGCTCTGTCAGCTGTGGCAACACACGCTTTCAACACGCGTTGCGGACGCAAAAAGCGAAATTAATCCAATGCCAAGCAATCCGAATGTAAATAAATAAAATAGAAGAGCACTCAAAAAAAAAAGGAAAAAAATCTATACCATATTTGTGTTCAACAAAGAGCAGGAGGACGGCAGACACGGAGAGGCCAAAGGGCACACACAGCCGTGGTCCCCGAATAGGGAGGCAAGTCCTTAAAAGCGACAGCTTCCTTTGCATTGTTCCACTTACATTTCGGTTTTTGCATTCGCGTTCAGGTGTTGAAAACAAAAGGAAAAACAAAAAAAAAAAATGCTGAAATTGAATTTAAATGAAAAGCGAAAGCAAAATACGGCAAGAACAACAGGAACAATAGCAAAAATTATAATAATAAACAAGAAGGAAGAGAGGAACAAAAAAATATCACCCACTTCCGTTGCAGGTAGTTTTTGCACAGGTAGTCCCTACTTTGCATACACAGCGCGAGCGCGAGCGAGAGCGAGAGAGAGAGAGAGAGCGAGAGACCGTCAGCGAGGATCACACGAGCATCCTGCGGAAGTGTGTGAAACTAGAGATGACACATTATGAGCCCAACACGAGCATTAGCCATAAGTTGTAGACATGCACGCGAACATTTTATATATACATATCATTTTATCTGACTGACAATTGTGCCCTCTAAATACACATTCTTACATGTTTTCATTGCATTAAGTTGCCAAAGTTTAGCTGTAAAAGGCTTACTTTAATCATCGCATACTCGTGTCACGTGTCACGCGGAAAAGCACGATTATTTCACTGTAATGTTATTTAAGTAGATATCTAATAGATAGAGATTTATATAAATACTTGTTGTCTATGGTAAACATGTTTGTTTTTATCTAGTACTCGTGATATCATGCTCGGGTCACGTCAAAAAGCACGACCTATTTAGCTGCAAAATGTACGGTACGAAATGGCCTATCGGTATGTGTATCGATTATCTATTTACTGTTTGGATATTGTGCTAAGCCAGCTTCGAGCTGTGCCTGGCACGTGTTATACAATAAGACACATATGTCTATATATACATATATGTAGCACAAAGTAGAGTACTGCAATGTACTGCCAACTGTTCTCAGGCATCGATATACGTATTTATCGATTTTTTATTTTTAATTTGTCAACAAGTTGTGTCTGGCTTATGCCTTGCGGCAGAGGACTATTTCACTAAAAAATACTTGAGTACAAAAGGCTTAGCATCGATATACATTTATCGATATGCATTGGCATCGACTTGGTACGGGCTCGGCTTTGTCTAGGTATCGTGTCACGCGCAGAAAGCACGACTTGCGCCCATTTCTATATATGCTACAAGGTCAAGTACTGCAAA
This sequence comes from Drosophila littoralis, assembly GCA_018903485.1. Lineage (NCBI taxonomy): Eukaryota > Metazoa > Arthropoda > Insecta > Diptera > Drosophilidae > Drosophila > Drosophila littoralis. The sequence goes on from JAEIGF010000591.1 coordinate 2,182,343, forward strand.
ATGCTGCATGCTGTTCTGAGGCATCGATATACGATAGGTATCGTGTCACGCGCAGAAAGCACGTCTTGCGCTCACTTCTAGCAGCCACAGAACACTTTCAGCCCCAAACATGCGATCGCTGCGATTACGTATCCAGAAGCAACCACAACAACAACAACAAGAACAACGGGAGCAACAAGCAATGACAAGTGAAGGCACCACAATGAAGCAGGGCAGGGGGAAAGGGGTTGCGAATTTGGTTTGCAAATGGATCGCGCAATACGGGGCATACGCTTAACACTTGATTGGGGGTCAGCCGGGGCATAGGCGCATAGTCCAGCCACCGCTGGACGACTATAATTGACCAAACGCGCCGCCAGACCACACACAGTTGAGCATTGGCAGCGCAACGAGCAGCAGTTTGATCGAGCACAAGAGCCGAGGGTCGCCAGGATAAAAGACAAAGAAGCAGCTGAAGAGCAGAACACAGCAACACAGGAGCAGATTAGCAGAGCGCAAGGATGTCTGTGGAAACGGTGCAGGAGACGCTGCAACAGGCGGCAACGGCGGCGACAACGGGCAGCGCCGGCGGCTTCATGCTAGGCCCCCTGCTAACTGGCCTGGTGGGCACCATACTGATCATGGCCCTCTACGAGTACTGGCATCGCAATACCCGGGAATACCGGATGGTGGCCAATATACCATCGCCGCCATCCTTGCCGCTTATTGGCATGGCCCATTTGGCGGCCGGTTTGAGCAATGCCGAGATTCTATCCGTCGGTCTGGGCTATCTGAACAAATACGGTGAAACGATGAAGGCCTGGCTGGGCAATGTGCTGATTGTGTTCCTCACCAATCCCAGCGACATTGAGCTCATACTGAGCGGTCACCAGCATCTGACCAAGGCCGAGGAATATCGCTACTTCAAGCCCTGGTTCGGTGATGGTCTGCTCATCAGCAATGGCCACCATTGGCGTCATCATCGCAAGATGATTGCGCCCACGTTCCATCAGAGCATATTGAAGAGCTTTGTGCCCACGTTCGTGGATCACTCGAAGGCCGTATCGGCGCGCATGGCCAAGGAGGCGGGCAAATCGTTCGATGTCCACGATTATATGTCGCAAACGACCGTCGATATACTGTTGTCCACGGCGATGGGCGTGAAGAAGCTGCCGGAGGGCAACAAGAGCTTCGAGTATGCCCAGGCTGTGGTGGACATGTGCGACATTATACATAAGCGTCAGGTGAAGCTATTGTATCGCCTGGACAGCATCTATAAGTTTACCAAGCTGCGCGAGAAGGGTGATCGCATGATGAACATCATATTGGGCATGACTAGCAAGGTGGTTAAGGATCGCAAGGATAATTTCCAAACCGAATCGCGCGCCATCATCGAGGAGGTGGAGGAGACGCCCGCCAAGCAGGCACGCGCCACAGCGCCAGCCGCTGCCAAAAAGGAGGGTCTGCGCGACGATTTGGATGACATCGATGAGAACGATGTCGGCGCCAAGCGTCGTTTGGCGCTGCTCGACGCCATGGTCGAGATGGCCAAGAATCCGGAAATCGAATGGAACGAAAAGGACATTATGGATGAGGTGAACACAATCATGTTCGAGGGACACGACACCACCTCGGCCGGCTCCAGCTTTGCCCTCTGCATGCTGGGCATACACAAGAACATCCAGGAGCGCGTCTTTGCCGAACAAAAGTCAATCTTTGGCGACAATATGCAGCGCGATTGCACCTTTGCCGACACCATGGAAATGAAATATCTGGAGCGCGTCATTCTGGAAACGTTGCGCATGTATCCGCCAGTGCCGTTGATTGCCCGCCGTTTGGATCACGATGTCAAGCTGGTTAGCGGTCCGTACACGGTGCCCAAGGGCACCACCGTGGTTGTCCTTCAATATTGTGTACATCGTCGTCCCGACATCTATCCCAATCCGACCGAATTCGATCCCGATAATTTCCTGCCGGAGCGCGCCGCCAACAGGCATTACTACAGCTTCATACCGTTCAGTGCGGGACCGCGCAGCTGTGTTGGACGCAAATATGCCATGCTCAAGCTGAAGGTGCTCCTCTCCACGATTGTGCGCAACTTCATTGTCCACTCCACCGACACGGAGGCGGACTTTAAGCTGCAGGCGGACATCATTCTCAAGCTGGAGAATGGCTTCAATATTTCGCTCGAGCCGCGCAAATATCAAACGGCCGCGTAGATAGATACCCTGTAAAACCAGCTCCGTGACCCGCTCTGTATAGCCTCTGTATATCTTGTATATATATATGTTCATGCATGCAACCCGTTATTGAACCCGAATCGAGACCCACAACCCACCCACCCCCTCCACCCCTCTCCCCACAGTCAGCCAGAGAGTCAAACTTTGTGTGTGAGCTAAGCGCATCTTTAAAAAAAAAAAAAAAAAAAAAATCGTTAAAAAAAAATCGTAGGAAAACATTTCTTAGAGGAAGTTACAATTTTGTTCGTTTCTTTTTGGTATAAGCGGTTGGTGTCCTTATATCTTACATAATATACACATTTATATATATATCCATATATATATATATATATATATATGTATATATATGATATTCTATTCACCCTTTTTTTTTCTTAGCTTGTATTGTGATTTTTTTTTTTGCTCTTTGTTTATAATATTTATTAAGTCACATGGTTTATATGAAACCCAAAAATTATGAAAAATATATAAAGCAACGCAAAAGCAGTCAAAAGAGCTGCAAAAACATATAGAATCGAAGTCGTTTTGCATGGGATCGGGACATTAAAGGGTATCTATTTTGAGGTTAGAATTGGCTTTGTTCGTTAGAAAGATGCCAAACATATTCTGGATTAAGCAGCTGAGATACAATTTAAGCTGGTATTTCCCTCTGAAATTCCAGATGTGATATGATATTAAAAGCCGAGGTATCTCTTGGTTGTGCAACCAATTCATATATACGCTTAAAATACCTCGTATTTGGAGGTATTTTTTGTCGAACTCTTCAAAGCTGCATGCAAAAGTTGTCAAACATAACCCTAAAATCTACAGCAAACATAACCTCAAACCATTTTTCGATTGATCAATGCGGCACTTTGATAAGATCAGACCGAATAACTGTAAACGAGTTTCCTCTGTGGCAGACACAACCATGATCATTAGAGTTTTATTTGTGTTCCGTTTGTATTTTGGCAGTTGTGCACGCGACAGGTCAGTCATGCATGCTTCAGGCTTGTCAAGCGAATCGATAAAAGGGTTTGAGGTTAGGTTCGCCCCGGCCACTGCGCAGAGCCTGCGACTGCGGCAATTGCAATAAAAAGCAAAACGAATGTACAAACTTCCGGCTTGCACGCTAAATGGGCGCATCGAGTTACCCGCCGAACAGGTAATGGCTATTAAAACCAAAAAAAGAAAACATTGGTAACCATAGCCAGGACGCCGCAGCTTGCCCCGGTTGCTATTTGCCTAGTGCGCAAAAAAGGACAATGACCAAACAGAAAACGTTTGGCGGCACGACGCCGTCCCCTTCACGTGTGTGTGTGTGTGTGTGTGTGTGCGTCTGTGCGTGTGTGTGTTTAAGGACCTGCCAGTCCTTTGGGCCGTCCGCACCCCCTTCATTAATCTTGTTAGCATCGCGCTGGCTTGAAAAGGAAGAGCGGAAGAAACCGAAAGGATTTCCGTTTCGTAATACGATGCTCAACGCTGGCTGGAAAATTGGATAAGAAAACTGGCTTAAGGCTTAAAAGTGAAAGCCGACACATTCACGCACACTCACGCACACACACACACACTAACGCATCAGCTAGTACTCATCTCGAAAAGTATCGAGTATCGAGCGCTGTTCAGCTCCATTTGCTCCACTTGCCCAGCGACTGTTTACTGATAAAATGCTCTCATTATTTCAACAATGGCATTTGCATTTGTCACAATCGCAGCAATCGTCGCTGGGTCGTCGCCGATTAATCGCATTACTTAAACGTTGGCCCCAAAAAAGAAGCGCAAGAAACTAAATATGAGGTGTCAACTTAACTTAGTGAAAGGGCAGCGCAGCTATTAACATAATGCTAACAAATATGCACGAACATCGGCGCAAATAATGCTATCCAAGGACAAAGCCCATTTTATGGCAGCTCGCAATACAATATTTTGACATTGCGACGCATTAGCGCATAAAATAACTAAAGCTATGAAGCGCAGGTATCGATGCCCTTGCACGCACTCGTGTTTGGGAATGGGATGCAGATCGATCAATCATCGCGGCTGCCAAGTATCGATGTGGTCAGCGGCCATTTTGTGCATCGCTAATTAGTTCATTTTTAATTGTGCGTGGGTGTGCTTTTCTTTTCTTTTTTTTGTTTTTTTTTTTTTCTTCTTTTTTTTTATGTTTATTATCCCAATACATTGTGAAACAAGTGTGTATGGCAATAATCGAAGTGTTTAATTGATTTGTAAGCGGGTATTTAATACGATGCAACGGAAAAATGAAGATTTTATTCGACCTTGGCGCCTGCTCCAAAGTAAGTTGCGATTTAATTAATGAAACAAATACACGCATGCATATATAATGCATTTAAGTACATATTTTAACGCAAAGTGTCAGTTTTATGTGCTTTTAATGGCAATTGCTGCGGCTGCGGCTAATTAGCAGATGTTGGTCAGCGAGGGGGGGGTATGGGCAAGGGATACCTGTTGACGTGTTTGGCACACAAAAGCAAAGAAAACAAAAAAAATATGTATATGTACTTACGCAATGGCCGTTGCGCATGCGCTTGTAGTTACATACATATCATGTACATATGCACATACATATGTACATATGCACAACCTTGCAGCAGCAGAAAATAAGTTTGTAATAAGTGCAATGCCCAATGGCGTCCATTGCGGGTGTTGCCCATTTGTCTATAAAGCGCTTATCAGTACTTGTTGGCGCAACAGGATGCCGTGGTTGCCAGACTAATTACTTGGCATTTCGTGACGTCAGCACAGCTGGTCGCCTCAACTGTTGCGCGCTGCATACCCTTTGCCAATAAGGAATGCAAGCAAAAACAACTTCGATTATTTATCGATTGCATTGACATCGCGACTAACAGCAAGTTTTATTTTTGTTTACATTTGCAATTGAAGTGCGTTTAAATGGCCGTGTGTTTGTTTACAGTTGTTTGTGCTTAATTTACGATGTGCAGTGCAACCTCTTCTTCTTCTTCTTCTTCTAATATGTATGCACCTGCAAAACAATGCACTGTTTAATTATGTTTGTAGGTTGGTTGGAATTTAATTAATGCTCTATTTATCTATTAATTACGCGCTGTTTATACTGCCAGACGTCCTGTAAGTGAAAAGTTCCTTAAATATGACAATTAAGGGCGCGAAACGGATTTGAACGGAATTGGTCTCAGCTCGAAATTTGTTATATATGCATTTTTAAATGTACGCAAGAGTTTTGTTGGCATGGAAAATTCAGTTTTCGAGTATTTTATTGCAGTCTCATGTTGTTTGAAGGCCATTTTTGCTGCTCTGGGCCATTGATTGAGCTGTTTCCGGGCTGTCATTGTCGCAATTGTTGCTTTATGGCCATTCACTGCAGACCCCACACGTGTGTACACAAATCTTGAAATTTTGCCAAATCTTTGTCTGGCGCATTATCAAATTCAAGTTGGCCATCAAATGCTGCCACAATGGGCCATAGAAGCAGCTTCGGGGAATGCACACAGCGCGAGCTGTGCCAGTAAATGGCCTGAATAAGTGCAAGGACGAGAATGCGGCCAGCTCAATCAATGCAAAATGCCTGGAGAGTTGCACACATTCACTGGCAACAACTGGCAACAACTGTCAAAATTGTTGCTCAGTGACAATTGAGAGTTGATGTCTCAATGCACACCACCCCGGGCGCCTCAGTCAAAACATGAACCAGCAGCAAGAGCAACAGCAACAGCAGCGCACACGTGGAGAAAGGACAAAATTCCAGGGACAGCAGGCAAACATGTGCAGCCAGACTTTTGGGGACACTGAGCTAAAATAGAATTCGGAATTAACTCAAATCGAAAACAGCCAAAAAAAATTAAAAGTTGCTCTAGTCGGGTTTGCTCGACCACAAGATACCCAGACTTGAACTGTTGTGTGTGTCATGCATGTGTGTGTATATATACAACAAGTAAGAGGTTCTAGTCGGAAGCTCCCGACTAGGGGATACCCTGAACCCTCTTCTTCCAACACCAAATGCAGATATATATACTATTATAGAAGCTACATGTCAAGTTTGGTGACTCTAGCTCTTATTATTTATCAAAATTGCTCAAAAAACAGGATTTCGATATAGATTTTTTATCGATTACTTGGAAACGGGGCAAGTTATCGATTATCGGAAACAAACTCGATCTGCGTAGGCACTAGGAGGACCTACAGCTCAAATTTCTCTAGCTCTTATAGATTCTGAGATCCTTGCGTTCATATGTACTTGATGGGGTAGGAGATGCTTCCTTCTGTCTATTACATACATTCGCACAAATACATTATACCCTTTTTACCCATTTTTAAGGGATAAAAGCAGTAACACATTACAAGTTTGTGGCTCAGCTTCTTTTTATCTTGACTCTACACCATGTATTATACGTTCTTGCTTAGCTTCGGTGCTTATTGTCTGATCTAAATGAAATTTAAAACATATAAATGTGTCTACATACACCAAAGCTCAATATCATACAAGCTCGAAGCTTTTAGATCTATGATCAAAATGCCTGCTCTTAAAATCGATATTTATCGATATTGTAACAATAAGAAAAGGTATAAAAGAAAACCCATCAACTTGCTTTGCCTATGGTATGCAAGAGGGTATCTTAAACATTTCAAGTTTTTCGCTCATAAAGTTCTCGAGATTGTCAAGACAGAAAGACAGACATAGAGGGACTAGATCCAATCAACGCTTCCTCCTGAATAGGCGCAGAGTTGCCTTGGTTTGGCCTGTTACATAACGTGGCACTAAAACATTATACCCTTTTTATTCCTTTTCAATGGGTATAGGTTAGAGAAAACACATGTTATCCGCATGGAAACCTTGGGAGCAGACCCGCACCGCACATACATATGCAAATGAGCACAATTGTGAATGAATTTTGGCCTATCTATTTTGAACGGAATGCTCTGATTATGCGCTGCGCAGCTTAGGTCAACCGCAGCTCGCTGCTAATCGGTTTATCAAAGTGTTAAAACCCGGCCTGATGTCCTGTTGTGCCGTTGTTCCGTTCTCCCGCTCAACCTGCCGGCGACCTGCCGCTTAAGGCCTGCCGCTTAAGCGCTTAAGGACTTAGCCACAAAGCGCACACTTAAGTGCCTCCATTGTCCGGCTGAAGTGCAGCCACTCGACGAGCCTGTCGACCGATGCATAACTATTTGAATGCGGGCTTAGAGTCGGGCCAAACGAAATCGTTTAATTGACACCGCAAAATCCCAAATCCAAGATCTGTTTCTTAACTCGGTCTTAACTCTTGGCATTAGCTATCCTGGCCAGGGTTCTCCATGAATGAACACAGTAGACAAAAGCGTGGCCAAATGCAATATTCCCGCTTGCTCTCGAGTTAAACTCGGATATAATAAACTCTAGAGTTTTGAATGAATAACGCATTGAGACAGTTACAAGCTTCACTTTGCTCCCTACATATATGTAAATGGAATCTTATTAAAGTTGGACTATTATAAAAGAATAACTGATATTATCCTTTCCATTCATTCCTTGAGAAACAATCGATCGGAAACTGAGTTCTTAAGTTCTTGAGTTCTAAAAAACTTGTTTAGTCTTAAAGATATCTTGACAAAACTCTCTGAAAATACATTCGACATTATTGGACCATTCATTTATATAGCTCCAACGGGAACAATCGATCAAATATTAGATAAATAAATATAAAATGATGTGTGGAAAACTTTTCTGTTTCCTACGATATCAAAAACAACCTCGGGAATTAAGCGCCATGCTATATGCTAAGAGCAAAATCTTTTCAAGATCGGAACACTATATAAAATAGATCCCATAAAAAAAAATTTGGTCTTAAAACTTCATTACAATTCAATCACGTTCATGGCTCTTTAGAGCTAGAACTAGATATTAGAGGAAATTACCCGGCATTGCACAGTCGTATATTAAAAATTCAAAAAAGGTTGATATTTAAGATTTTTCTAATGAATTGATGCTTTGAAATGTTAACATATTAGACAAATATTGATTTTGTGGCCTTACCTTTGTAATATGCCGAATACAAAAGCTAAACATTATCCGGCATTGCACAGTCGTATATTTAAAATTTCAAAAAACTGGATAGGTAAGATTTTCCTAATGAATTGATGCTTAGAAAAGTTGACATATTAGACAAATATTGATTTTGTGGCTTTGCCGAGCTAAATAGAGATTTATTTAGATAAATTCCTGCCCGAAGTTCAACCCCAGTTCAAGCACAGGTATTGTGAAATGTCTCATTAACCGAAGCAAAGGCAAAGCGCGCGATCAGTGCGAACAGCACCTGGCGAGGTAACGTTATATGCCCAGCCCAAGGAGCAGCCGGGCGACATGAGACGCAGACCCAGACTCAGACTCAAACTCGTAACCAGGCGAGGAGTGACTGGAGGCTGGCGGCTGGCGGCTGGCGGAGTCGGCGCACATGCCACAAACGAATAATGAGTTATTACATGAAATGATTTATGAATGAATATTCAATATTCAATGGGTGACATGCGCTTCGTTGGGGGCGTGTCCCAAAATAACTGTGCAGTGCTCACGAGCAAACCAAAAGCCGCGCTCTGTAACCAAATACAGCGGCAGAAGGTCGATCACGAGAAGGGCGAGGTCGAGGAGCAGGCGGAGGCGGAGAGCCAGAGGGTATCAAAGGGAAGCCCACAATGAATATTCATCTGCCTAAGCCTTTGGCAGCAAAAAAAAAAAAAACAAAACGACGGCAAAATTAAACGGAGCTAAAAAAAGGAATCAAATTGATTTTTGACAAGCAACGGGAAATTTCGGCAAACGGGAATTGAAAATTTTGAAATATGAGAGCGAGAAATCGAAGGTGTAATCAGAGCGAGCGACCCTCTCCCGCTCCCTCTCCCGCTCGATCTCCCTCTCGCTCTCGCACTCTAGCTCTATGTATAAGCAAAGGGCGTGTCGCATTACCTGGCCCAATATTAATAAGCATAACGGTGCCTCGGGCCAGGATTTTGCTTTTACACTCCTAACGGCGCTGCCAGATGAACAGTTAGCTGTAGAGAAAAAACTCTCTCGGGGCACCCACAAGGGTACGCGCGCCGAGCCTAGACAAACACACCTGGAACTGGCCCTGGCCCTGGCTCTGGCTCTGGCTCTGGCCCTGGCTCTGTTTGTGGACCTGGCCCTGGCTCTGGCCTGGGGGTTGTAGGCGCTGCGGCTCGCTCGTATTACCCGAAACGTCCAAGAGCGGGCGCTGCAGATGCAACTGCCGCATTGTTATGCCACAACAGTTTCCCCCTCCCCTCCACCTCTCTGCGCACGGGTCGTCTTGGTCTTTGGGTTACTTCATCTTCTTAATGATTTTCTTTTCTCTGCCTCGAGCGGGTACTACTCTGCCCGTGTGTGTGTGTGTAGATAATTTTGCATCATTTCGGGCTTTGTCTTGTGCCCCGAGCGCCAGGCTCAGGGCAGCTGCGCGGGCGCAGGACAGCACAGCACAGCACAGCAGAGCAGAGCAGAGAGGACAATTTACAAGGAGACCCAGGCCATTAGCACTAGGTTTTAATGATGCATATCCATTATAATCGGTAAATTATTTCGGAATTTTGCTGGGAATCTTTTACGAGCTCTGCAAAATGATCTCGGATTATGTTCTGCGAAGAAGAATATTTCTCTTTATAATGCAGATAATTAAAAACATCTTAAACTATAAAGGCGAATAATACTGTATGTTATTGATTGACTGATTGATTGATTGACATACCTGCTGAATGATTGGTGATCGACTAACATTTCATTGGGAATTATTAAAGTGCGCGGGTTCTGGAAAATCCGCGAGAATTATTTTCACCAAACTATATCTCGTTTTATCATTGACTGACTGATTGATTGACTGATTGATTGACTGACTGACTGACTATTTTTTGCATACATCAAAACCCATAAAACAGTTAAATTTTGTTTAAGTATGAAATAATTAAATGACAAATACTTTGCTCGAAATCTGTTTAAATGTGAAGAAAGTTAATTAAAAATACTTTCGCCGGGGTAAGCCGGGTATCATGCCTGCTAGTATATACATATTTTAATACTTGTTATATAAATGAGAAATTCCAATTTTGTCAATAATTTGTCTTCTTTTGCACTTGATAAACCTTCATAAACCTTCCAAAATGTTCTGCCCTTTTACATATTCGACAATGAGAGAAATCTCTGATCATTACGAGCCTTAATGATCTATAAGCTGGCTCTCATATAATGTGACAATCATCAATTAGAATCTGTGGACAAACCCTTCGCTTGCTGCTCTTCAACTGAGATTATTTCGATGTGAGCCTAAACCGAAACCCAAATGTTATGCTTTTGCGGTTTTTGTGCTCATGCTGCTCATCAATATGCAGGACGTGGCGAGTGTTGTATTAAAAAAGAAAAAGTTCTCGCGGCCACATGTTTAAAATGTAAACCGTATGGAGGAATAACCCAAAATGAAACACTTGCAATTCCCATTTCCATTCCCACGTTGTGTGCTCTGTCTGCTGTCATTTATCAGGACATGCTCACATTAGAGGGAGCTGTAGAGGGAGGAGGAGGGATGGTGGGGGGAGGGGAGCGGCTCATTTGAATAAAAAGCAAGCGACGCGCTCAAGCGCAGTACCTTGTGCCTTACCGGAGCGCCTGGAACTCGCGCAGCCCAACAGCTTTACCCAGCCCAAAAAACAAACCCAACTGCTCGACGATCCTTGGCCAATGCGTTCGCTTATGCAAATGTTGCCATACAGTCCTGTCTGTGTGTGCCACAGAGTGTGTGTGTGTGCGAGTGCGAGTGTGTGTATCTCTCTCTGTGTGTGTGTGTGTGTGTGTGTGTGCCGCATGTCCTTGCATGCTTCGCCGCTTATGAAAATGAACATGATATGCTGATTTAATTCCGTTTTTTTTTGTTGTTATATATATGCATATATGTATATATACCCTGTCCATTGTGACGGGACGGTCTGACTGAGACCTTTGGCCCATAGAGCACATATGTTGTGTGTGTGTGCGCGCGCGAGTGTGTGTGTGTGTGTGTGCTTAATGCTAATGACGGTGCATGTTTCATTGTCATTAAGAGCATGGAATGTAAATTTAAAACCGTTAGAATATTTCAAAAAAAAAATAAATAAATAAAAATAGGTGCTCGAAAAACTTGTATACTCGATATGTGAAAACTGTTGTGAAAAGAGCTCGAGAAGCTGAAACCTTTTATTGGAAATGCTTGCATATGTGAATTTCTATATGATATAGCTGAAAAACTGTATTGCAAGTAGAAAAATATGCGTACAATAAGTTAAGTTAAACGATCGCTGATCATAAATACTGATCATAAATGTCTAGGTTTTACATTTTTCAAGTTGAGCAATAAAAGAAAATGAAAAACTTGAGTGAAGTCCAGCAACTTAAGAACTCCTAAAGATAGCTGATCGCAGCAAAGATGATCTGACAAATCTGAGATCGTTTATAAAGTAGCTCAGATTTGACAACTGACTGAAAATAGACAGAATAGGACAGAACATATAAAATAGAACAAAGATCGCGGATCGCAGCAAAGATCATCTTTTGTTTCTTGCTCGTAGATTCGAAACGTTAGAGCTTGATTCTATTTTCAGGGTTGTCAGATCTGAGATCGTTTATAAGATAACTCAAGGTCTTAATTAAAGTTCAATGATCTTCAGCTTATAGAAGAAGATCTAAGATCTTTGCACTGCGTAACGTTGCCAAACAAAAACTTTACGAATATCACTGAGCTAACTGAGGATCAGTGATCGTGAGTAAAATGGGTGAAGAACTTACTTGAAGATCAGACATCGTAAAACTTGTAATTTCAAGTGCTTGGGAGCTGCTTTCAGTTGCCTGGAACGATGCTTGACTGAAGAGCTTGGGAATTCAATAAGGATCAGTGATCGTAGCTCTGAAAACTTAAGAGCTTACGAACATTTCTTTACGTGTATTTGAAGTTTGAAAGCAATTTACTCAGAAAGCAAAGAAGTCAAGAACTTTGAGTACCAAAGCCTGACGATAACAAAGTTGAACTTTAGGAACTGTGAAAGTTTCTAGAATGAAACTCTGGGATCGTATTGGAACCTGAAGATACATCAGGCAAATGCTATTTAGATTAAAGATAGAAGAAAAGTAGAGATACTTTGCTTGACAAAGTTAAGATCTTATTGCCCATCTGATGATCGCATCAGATGATGAAGATTTGGATGTAAGTTCCATTTCTGAATGAGAAACAAAAGTCCCATCAAATTCCGCGCCAATTGGGCGACAAACCAAACATTTCGTTTTTGTGTTCTTTTTTACATATTATTTTCAAATATATTTCCTTATTTATATGCAATGCAACATCTGATTAACATCAAACTTAGGCTAGACAAAAAAATTGTAACTTAAATTAGGTTAAAAAAAAAAAATATATATATATATGACGACAAAAAAAAGTTAGTATGTTTCTTGGTTAGTTTTGGTTTAGAGCACTAAGTGGACTAAGCTACAAGTTAAGCTATATACAGGTGAGTGGGGTGTGGTTGGAGGGGTGGAGGGGGATGGGGGATGGTACCGGCTGTAGTCGTAGTCTGGCAACGCTGTTTTGTGTGTTAAATGCCCGCGACAGCATCCGATTTGGGCGTATGCGCCTCCCACCAGTCAATGGCATCGATCATGCTCTCATCGGATAGACAGACGCTGGCATTGTTTGTCGCCTGATCCTGCAGGACATCGTTGAATTCCTTTTTAAAGCTGGGCAGGCCAACAACAACATTGTCATAAAACGAGGCCGTTTCCTGATCATAGAACGACGGCAGCCCAGAGCTAGCGCACAGCAATTGTTGCTGTTGCTGATAGTTGTTGCTGTTGTTGCGGTTGATTGCTGGCGGGGAGCTGCTGCTGCTGTTGCTGTTGTTGTTGTTGTTGTTGTTGTTGCTGCTGTTGTTGCTGGTGACATGCACAAAATCGCCCTCGCTGTATTCCTGTTTGATCAGTTGTTGTTGCTGTTGTTGCTGTTGTGCGGCACACGCCTGCAACAGGAGTTCATTAGCAACGGCAACGGCGACAGGTGAAACTGCAACTGCAGCAGCAGCAGCAGCAGCGGCGGCGGCAGCGGCGGCGGCAGCGGCTTCCCCTGGTGGTTGATGCATTGATGAACTGCCTCGTGTTGTTGTTGTTCTTGTTGCCGGCGATGTGCTGCGACTGGTTGTTGTTGTGGCTGCTGCTGCTGCTGCTGCTGTTGGCACGGGCGATCGCGATAAATTCGAGCTGAATTTTACACATTCACCGTTGCTTGGGGCAGCTGGCGCAGCTGCAGCAGCAGCAATTGTGACTGGACTGTTGCTCAGGCAATTTGTGTCAATTAATGCATTAAATGTTCCTCATCCTCGAGACTTGAGCTATCCTGCTGCAGCATATCCGGAGTTAGCAGCTGATAGGTGCTCGTACCGGGTATTCTCACATATTGCAGTCCGTTCAGCGTCGTCACATTTGGCAGCAGCAGCTCCTCCGGCAATTGTTGCTGCTGCTGCTGCTGCGACTGTTGCTGCAACTGCTGCGACTGCTGCTGCTCCTGGATGCACATGCTGTCCTCCAGCTCATAGTTGCTCAGCGAATCATCGAAGTGCTCGTCGAGGCCATCAAATTCATCCTTGATAAACATGAAGCTATCATCGCCGCTGGATGAACTATTCGAATTGCAGCCAGCGGCCGCAGCAGCAGCCGCCGCCGCCGCCGCAGATAGAGGCGGAAAATCGAAACCCAATAAACGTTCCAGACTGCGTATATATTCGACGGCCATGCGCAGCGTCTCCACCTTGGATAACTTTTTGCTGGCGCCACGTCCGGCGCCCTGCGCCTCAAAAGCCTCCGAAACCTCGTCGGGTATGCGCTCGCGCAGCGCCGCAAAGCCATTGTTCACCTGCTTGACCCGATTGCGTTCCCGGGCATTGCGACGGGCCACAGCCTGCGGCAGCGGCAGACCCTTGCGTCCCGGTGTGCCCGTGCCGCCGGCTCGCTGCACCAGCTCCGCCAGGCACTTGCCCACGGGCAGCTGCTGCTGCTGCTGCTGTTGCTCCAGCGTCGTCGACTGTTGGCTTTGGCCTTGGCTTTGCTTTGGCTGCTTTTTGGTTAGCTTGCTGCGTTTGCCACTGTTCACGGCGGCTGCGTTGGCAGCTCCAAATGGTTTATTCTCAATGTTCTGGCATCTGGTTTCGCCCAGCGGCCGCTTTCGGCTCAACGCTGTGCCCGCCGTTGATGTTGTCGTAGCTGTTGCCGTTGCCGCCGCTGCTGCGGCGCCGAGCATGCCGAAATCCTTGATCTTGCGTATAATTGTATTCTGATTGCTAATGTGCTGCTGCAGCGCATTGGCGCCGCTTTCGCTGAGCACATTGTTCACGGTGATTTTGGTGAAGGCCTTGCTGCTGCCGCCCAATGGGGTCACCGCCGCCGAACGGGCGCCACTCTTAAGCTGATTGCTGGCGGCATTCTCCTTGCCGCCGCCGCCGCTGTTGCCGCCGCCGTTGCCGCCGCCGTTGCCGCCGCTGTTGCTGCTGTTGTTTTTGGGCGGCGGCGATGGGCTGAAGCTGAGTGCAGCCATTGATGGGGCGCCGCTTTCAAGTCCAAGTCTCCACACACAGACAGTCTGGACCCCCTCTCTCTCTCTCTCTCTCTCGCTCTCTCTCTCTCTATATATATGCTTGCTTGACGTTGTCGTCGTTCTGCGCCTGGCGACTGCTCGTTGCCAACTGACTCGTCGTCTATGGTTGGACTTGGCTGTGGTTCAAGGCTTCTGTTCTGGAGTTGCCTGGTGTATTAGGTCCTTACGGCAGGACAGCTGCTAGCGTTCTGTGTCGCGTGCCCGACCAGAAATGTCATGGGGCGTCTCTTCTGTTGCCGTTGTTGCCGTTGGCAGCGGCGGCGGCAGCGGCAGCGGCGGTGGCAGCGGCGGTGGCAGCGCTGCCAACAGGAAATGACTTCGTTGACTGATGGCGCACACAATGTACAACAGAAAAAAAAAAAAAAAAAATTATAACGTATCCTTCGGGTATCCTATGCTGCCGCAGCGCCTGCGTCTGCCGCTTATGTAAAACATAATGAAATGAAAACAACAAACGGCATTTATTTCACACACACACGGCCACACACACACACACACATGACTTTTCATCCCCTAGGTATTGGGTGTCCCTGCGCTGGCTGAGCCCTCGATTCCCTCGATCCACACACACACACACTCGCGCACACACTCGCGCACACACACCTCAGTCAGTTGGTCTGTCAGTTTCGGCTTTTGGGAAAACTAACATCTGATCGCAACGAGCTCCTGCGCCAGCGCCCGTGCCTGCGCCTCCTCCAGCTCTGCATCTTTTAGGGTTGGTTTTTGCTGCCCAAGTTTTGCGCCTTTACATAACCATAACGCGTCCGCTCAGCTTGTGTGTGCGTGCATGTTTATATACCGCCCCTTCGCCTATGTAAACAGCATTATTATATTAAGCTCCGTCAGCCCTGGTCACCAATTCTTTCCCATATGCCAGAGCATAGCCACATCCAAGCACCAGACAGGGACAGGGACAGAGAGAGCGAGAGAGAGATAGCGGGCACCTTGGTTCCCACACAGGCGCATAGATCACCTTATGTTCATTTATATATATATATATATATATACATGCATATAAACCTATTCACAAGCAGATCAGTTCATATATTGAATACATGTTCATATTTTATTTAAAACTTTGTCTGCCTTCAAGTTTTCTTCTTTCGGCTTTGAAATTGAAGTTTACACGTTTTAGGAAGAAAAACTTTTGTTTTTGTGTTTTCTGTTCACAACACAAACTTATTTTTCTCTATTTTAAACTCATGTCCTTATGGTTCTTAGCGTTCAACTTATTTAAGAACTTTGTTACGTTATTTGCGCTCTATATTGGCCCTGCATAAGCTTAAAGTCTTAGAAGTTTCTTTCCAGAAGTTGCTTTCTTGCAATACTCCATCAGTTGCTGTCGATCAAAAGTTTGCTTTAAAAGCTTTCCTTCAAGTTGATCTATTCCATGGAAGGTAACCTTTCAGAAGTTAATATCCAGAAGCTGCCATTCCAGTAGGTTTATTCCATGGAAGCTCTTTGAGCTTATATATTGCAAGCAATTCCTTCCAGGCGTTTTTTTCCAGAAACTACTTTCCAGCAACACTCTTCCAGTTGCTTCTATTCAGCTGTCTCCTTTATTCCAGTAGATCCACTCCATGGAAGCTCCCTGAGCTTATATATTGCTACCAAGCAGTTCCTTCCAGGCGTTTCTTTCCAGAAGCTACTCTCCAGCAACACTCTTCCAGTTGCTTCCATTCAGAAGTTTCCTTTAAGAGCTTTTATTCCAGTAGACGCATTGCATGGAAGCTCTTTGAGCATATATATTGCTATCAAGCAATTCGTTTCAGAAGTTTCTTTCCAGAAACTACTTTCCAGCAACACTCTGCCAGTTGCTTCCAATTTGAAGTTTCTTCTAACAGCTTTTAATCCAGTAGATCGATTCCATGGAAGCTCCTTGAGCTTATATGTATATTGCTCCCAAGTAATTCCTTCCAGGCGTTTCTTTCCAGAAACTACTTTCCTTTTCCACTTTTCCAGTTGCTGGAAGCTCATTAAGCTTTCCTTAGCTTCTGCCGTCCTTTTTCTCTCCACAAATAAAGCTCTTCGTTCGCATTTTCTTTCTGAACTTCGGATTGTGTGGCTGGAAAATGGTTGTTTCCTTGCCCATTGAAGACGTCAAGTCGACGTAACTTTTCCACTTAATCACTTAGGTGCATAGGCCATTGTTCGAGATTTTTCAGCTCCGTGGGACTTTTACGCTTGTCGCCTTCCAAATTGGCATTCTCTTCACGTGCAAAAGGAGGAGGAACTGCTGCGGGTCCTTCGATCCTTCGGTCGTTCGGTCGTTCGGTTGTGTCTGCTCGCTCGATGCACTTTCTACCCCCTAACTGGGCAGGGGTGTGCACGATCATAATTCTTAATCATTGCAGACATTTGTCTTCTTCTGTGCGAAATCATTTGCCAATTGTTGAACTAATTAAAAAAACGAAAAGAAAAAAAAAAAACGTAGGAAAGAAGATTGCGATTCTTGAGTTAAGTTCACTTCGTTCTTCAATTTGTATGGTCCATAAATTGTAATTAAAATTGACAGAGCCAAATTCTGGGCCGACTATTGAATATTGGCTGGCCAATTAGGGTGTGCTGCGCCTCTGTGGGAAAATGCACAAAATATTTCTCAAGATGGAAACTAGTTTGAATTATTTGGGAACTCGGTGATCTATGCCATGGACCGATAGACTAAACCAAGGGCATGCTACAGTTGTTGTTGTTGTTTTCTGTTTCGGGGCTTTTATTTTTTTGTTATTTGTTGTTCTCCTTGCCAGGTAGTTGAGCATAGACCTGAGTGTGCGAGTGTGCGAGTGTGTGTGTGTGTACTTGCTACACAATTTATAAACTTGAGTTCACTTGAAAAGTTCAAGGAAACGTCTTGCGTAGCTAAAGCACAAGGACCAGAGCATAAGGATGAGGACTACCGGTTTGCCCCGGCCACAGGCCCCGCTGCTGGTAGGCCTTTCAGTTAGGTCCTTATTCGTATGCATACCCTAACCATAAGGTCTCCTTTGGTTTTATGTTCAAATGTGCCACACACTTTTGTGACAAGTTTTGTTTGATATTTATATGAACAGAAAGTCAGACTAAATCAATTTTTGACTGTTTTCAATGAGCTCGTCGCTGACTCGAGCTATGCTCATCAAAAGTTCCTCCCACAGATTGACTAACTATGTATATCATGTGGTTGTCATCGAAGAGATCGGTCGAAAACAAAGGCCTTGCTTTTACTTTTCTTTTGTCAAGCTCAACAGTTATAATGAATTAAATGCTCCAACTCCAATTATGGCTTCTATTAGAACAATCTATCGAAAGTTTAGTTTTTTGTAAAATTTAAGTTCAAATTTAATTAGATGGAAACTAAAGAACTATGTCAAGAAAATAATCTGTGCAAGTCTTAAAATACTTTTTTAACCCTATTTTTTTGTATTGATTAATTTATAAATTTGTTTGAGATTTGCGTTTTAATGTTTCTCAATTATATACGATTTTTTTTTTTTAACACTTTTAACACTTTTCGTTTTAATGTTTCTCAATTATATACGATTTTTTTTTTTAACACTTTGAGTATGCTTCATTACATTAAATAATATTATTTTTATTTTGTAATCTTTTTTAATATTTATTTTGTTTTATTGCATTTAATATTTATTAATTAAAAAATTTTGAATAATTATTATGATTCGTTTGGTTCTTTCAATTTAATTTAATTTTTGAAAACTTTTTGAAAAATGTTTGAAAAATTGTTGAAAATTTTTTGAAAAATATTTGAAAAATTGTGTATGCGGAAAACCGAGTTTCCAGAAATGAAAACCTAACGCAAGCATTTCAGTTACCGAGAACTTAATGCTGGCTCTCAGCACGACTTGACTTGATTTGATCGATGCCATAACATATCGCATATTGCCAGAGAGTTAGGGTATTTTCACTGCGATCACACACAGCTCGCGCGTTGTTTTTCTTGTTTTCTCGATTCTCGAAAAGGAGTCAACAGTTGTGTGTGTGTGTGTGCCGGTTCGCTTTTGTTGTCGAGAACGCTTTGACTTGGTTGCGTCCCACTTTGCCGTCGCCGTCAAAAGTTGGGCTCTATATGCGAAGGATTCTATGCGCATATCCTTTGAAGGTTGAAGGGATATTTACCCATGTGCTGTGCTTTAGGCGAGCGAGTCAAGTAGCGGTCGCCTTGGGCACTATCAAAAAATTATAATAATAAAAAAAAAAAACTAAAGAAAGCTGTTGATAATGATGTGGATGTAGATGATGATGACGATCACATTTGGCGTTGATGATGATCAGAGAGAAAGAG
This sequence comes from Drosophila littoralis, assembly GCA_018903485.1. Classification (NCBI taxonomy): domain Eukaryota; kingdom Metazoa; phylum Arthropoda; class Insecta; order Diptera; family Drosophilidae; genus Drosophila; species Drosophila littoralis. The sequence continues at coordinate 2,201,467 of JAEIGF010000591.1, forward strand.
AGAAGCAACCCCTTTTAAGATTTTACTTATTATAATTTCAACTAGTTATGTTTTGCTGTGTGCCCAGGGTTGAAAATCTCATTAATGCGCTGTCAAGTTGGGCGATTATTATAAGCATTATAATAATTATAATTTTATTTTGATTTTTTTTTTTATAATTCAGTTTTTAGGCCGCCGCGTTTGCATATCAAACATACATAGATCTGTCTATGTGCTCTAACAACCCTTGACATTTGAAAAAATTTCATATATATATATATATGTATATATATACCGATATGTATATATACATATATACTGGCGGGTATTACTTGGCCTTGTCCGTGGCACGTTTTGTTCTGAATATGTGAGATATTACTTTTTTCACCCAGTTTCCACCCGTGGAGAATTTATCGGTTTCCACCCATGTTAATCTTGTGTAGAGAATCTTGAGCTCAAAACATCACAAAATATTGTGAGACACCTCGCAAATAAATACGAACAAAGATCTTTCAAAAGGAGTCCATGGTCGATCGGCTGGTCAACGAAAAAGTTGCATAAAACCGCTTTTCACGGTTTTTCCGCACTTGCGGGTGGAAGTTCCCGAAACCCCACCAAAAGCGTGCACCTCCATCACATAGAGAAGCTACAGTTCTTAAGGCTTGGTCTGTGCGTTGATCACATCATTTTTATGCATCGAAGGAGATTTAAGAAGATTGTCTCTACGGCAAATATCAAACTTTCCGCTGCAAGAGTACCCCTACCCTAACCCTGCCCCATCATCGGAGAGGTGGACTCGCGTGTACCACATCTAGGTCAGAACCAGGCCAAATTTTCTTATTTTCCATACTTTCTTTCTCCTTCAATTTCAACTTTCGTTGAAGCGCACATCCTGTCCAATATCTGGCTGACTTTCATCTTTGACGGCAGCTTGAGAAAATACAACAATTTGTGTAAATAGAAATTTAAAAAGTAGCTCGTCTTGGCCCTGGGATTTGCCAAGGGTTTCGATTCTTTGGGTTTTTCTTTTTATTTGCATTTCAAGGCATCGATTTCAGTGGGAATGGGAACCGAATGTCTGAATGAATGCGTCCGAATGCTAGACGAAGAGTGAAATTGGAGTGAAAGCAGAAAGCAGCCTTTGAAATAAATATGCATATGTATGTGCACATGCCAAGGGCTTAGCTCACACCCGCGGCCCGTAAATCAATCAGGCAGCGCATCTCTCTCCAAAACACTTTCCAAAATATAAATATATTCTCATCTTTGTTTTGCCTTTCGAACATCAAATTAGCTTTACGTGTTGTATTGTTGTCATACGATCGTGTTCTTGAATATATGTATAAATACATATATATATATAAATATGTGTGTGTGTGTGTGTGTGTGTGAGTGTGTGTGTGTGTGTGTGTATGGTAGTGCTCCGAAATTTCCACAGCTCCTACTTGTCATCAACTCAAGTGTCCTTGTTCTTCTTCTCTCGTGTCCTGCTGATTTACTTTTTCGGCATCTGTGCGCAGTTGTGCGTACATAAATTTTACGTCTTGTTCTGTTCAAGTTTCTCGCTTACAACATGTGACTGCACGGTCTGAGTGCATTTTGTGAGGAATTATGAATTTATGAGTGCACACACACACGCACACACACACACACACGCACACACACACACACATGCCCTGAGCATTCGATTTAGGGAAACTTCAACGGAAATCCCTTTATGGCGCACCAACTTTACAGTTGACGGGAAAGTGTCTGACTAAAAAAAACTCTGGCAAATATAACAAAAATGAAAGCCCTTGGGGCTTCACAAGGAAATGTCAAGTGGGAAACGACTGAAATGTGAACGGAAATGAAGAGCTTAAGGGCGAAACAAAAGTGGTTATCGAAAGAAGCAGAGAGTAGGAGCGAGTCAGAGAAAAAGTTGCCCAAAAGGAGGCAATAATTGTGTTTCGATGTATTTCCTTTTTGATTTTCAATTGAGCACAAATGCTTGTTTTCCCAGAAGGGCTTTTTACATATCATGCCCTACATCTCACTTAATATTTGAAATTTGACTTCTTTTATAACTAACTTATTTTACATTATTCTAAATTTTCGCAAATATTGCCACAAATTATAAAACTTGATATATAGGTTCTGGTGCCTAACTCTCATTTAATACATATTCCGATAACTTTTTTCCAATTTCCCTTTAATCGATATCTCATGGTTTATAGAAAGTAGGCACAGCAAATTTTATTCGCAGCATCTCTTGAAGCTAACTCCAATTGGATATGTAGAGATTTTCTTAATCTATATCAATCGATATCAATAATTTTTTACCCTTTTCGCTTTTGATAAAAGTGAAAATCGATATTTTCCTTTTTAATCGATAACATTCGACATTATTTCCCTTTTAATCGATAAACTTATGCAACTCTTAATTTATATCAATCGATATCAAAATGTTTTACCTTTTCACTCTTGATAAAAGTGAAAATCGATATTTCCCTATTGATCGATAAAATTCGACTACTTATTCCTTTTAATCGATAATCGATATCTCCTAGCTTATATATTATATTATCCACAAAAATATTTCTCTGCAAGTTTTCTTGCAACATAATCAGATCATGTTTTTTTTTTCCAAAAATATATTACCTTTCTCTTACTTATCGATAAATATCGATAAATATCGATTTCCAATTGGCCCCCTTATAGATATATGCTGAATTATGCCCGCGTTTTCAGCTATCGGGCGAATATTATGTTTTGTTTCTGCTTGTAATCTGCAAGGCTTCTCCAAATATGAAAATATGTGCTCTCAACCAACTATAATTCGCTGGAATTTTGCATACTTCTTCTGTTATTTATTTTTTTTTCGTTTTTGAGAAAATTGTAAGCGGCATGCGCCGAAAGTGTGCGTTCGTGTGGAAACAGATCCGCGTCCAGTTTTTGCCAAGGAACAATGAAAAGCGTAAATTTCAAATTGAAATTTTCCGAATGCATTCAACAGTATACGGGGTCTGCGGTGCGGGGTACGCGGGGTTCGGGACACGTGCGCGCCGAATATATGCAAAGGTACGAAATGCCGCCAGGTAGGGCCGCATGCCAATGGGCGTTGGGGGTTGACGGGACAGTTTTGCTGTGCTATATATATATATAATGGAATATTTCGGCTCACCCTCACGAATCTGGGCTGAGATCAACAAATGAATCTATATGGCTTTTATTTATTTTTATTTGGTTTTTCTTTTTTTTTGGGTGCAAAAAGCATTGCATTTCGCTACAGGACAGCGCGAATGGCAGAGGGGACCAAACCAGCGACCGGTTCGACGCCAACAACAAGCACGGCGAGTGGTGCCACCACCGGGCACCAGCCAGGGGTTCGTTTTGTTGTTGTTGTTGTTGTTGTTGTGGCTCGGAACCTCGGCCTCGGCTTGGGCTTGCCTGCCGTCGCCTAATGCCCATTGTTGGCATGTCCCGTGTCCCGTGTCCCGTGTCCCGTGCTGAACGGCCATTGGCAGCCGCGAAAAACATCTGCTCCTGCTGCAATCGCTCAAAGTGCTGCGTCGTCGTCGTCCGCCTCATCCTCATCCTCATCCACAGCAACAGCAACAGCCACAGCCACATTCACGTTCTCGTCCTGGCAATCAAACTATCAGCGAATGGTACGTGCAGCAACCCCTATTGGAGTTTTATGTTGCTGTTGCTGTGGCATTTTGTCAACAACAAATGTCCACGAGGTCCTTTCGAGTGTGTGCATGTGCGTCTCTCTCTCTCTCTCTCTCTCTCTCTGTGTGTGAGCGTGTGTGTGTGAGTGCGCGCGCGCGCCATCATCCTGATCGCTTGTCAGCCTACGCTGCTGCACATTAAGTTCCAACAGGATTAGTGACGCTATGTCTATGACTATGCATGTGTGTGTGTGCGTGTGTATAGGCGTGTGTGCGTGCGTGTGTATAGGTGTCCTTTAGCTGTTGGCGGTGCTGCTTGGCTTCTGCCGGGGCGGCAGTAACTCATGTTTGGGCTTTTGTTGGTGTCCTTATTGTGCGCTACAAGCAACATTTTGGGGCATATCGATTGGGGGGAGAATCTAACTAGAGTGTAAACACTGTACTGGAACAGGCGAACAGTACTCTCTCATTCCCCCCTCTATCAGGCAGACACTCCTCTTGAGCGGACAAAAATTAGCCAACGATAGCTGCCCGCCACAGAGAGATGCCACTCGAACTAGTTCAATAGCTTGAACTAGTTCTAAAGCACAAAAATATGTTATGTATGGGCCAGGTGATCAAATAAATTCGTCAGGTGATCAAATACCTCTATGACTAGGGTTTTTAATATATTCCACCCAAAATGATGGAATTTAAGTGAATCACTTTTGCCAGATATGCGATTTGCACAAAATTCCAAAATAATACATATACATATGTGTATCAATAGAAGATGGATTTCGCCGATTTCATGAAATTCACCACACTAAGTGGAAAATAGGCAAAGGTATGAAATGATTCAAGTTTGAGAGTTTGTTTGCTTTTACAAATCCACCTCCACGTGTGGAAATTGAGTGAAATATCCTCTTGTACTTAATAGAGCCTGTCCCACTTTTATTCTCTCTCCCTCTCTCTCTCTCTCCCTCTCTCCCTCTCTCCCTCTCTCTCGCCTCTCTTTCTATTGCGTGTTTTCTTCTTTATCCCATGCGTAGCTTATGCAACAGTCACCGCAGCCTAGTTCGATGTTGCCAGACTTTTTGCCTACCCACCCCAAATATAAATCTGCAGATTTAATTGCAACTTTTATTTTGCATTGAGTCCAAGGGAGGGTGAGACGCAACAATGGCACAGACTAGCACTAGAGGGGTGGATCTAGGCGAGGGAGGGAGGATAACACAATGCGCGAAATTAATACGCGAACAATTGGAATCGAAATGGAATCTATTTGAATAACTGATTAAATCGGGGTAAAAATAAGCTTTTGGGCGCAAACTTGTTGCCGCTCAAGGGGGTTGCTTGGTTGCTTGGTTGCTGAATGGTGAGCGGTGCGCACGCGCAAAGGGTCCTTGATAAAGGATTTAATCAGCGGCAACAGCATACGGAATTATGCAAATTTGACATAAAAGACTGCGGCCGCTAATTTAAATGAAACTTTAGCCCGGCCAAAGGGACGTAAAACTACAAAAATTTGAAATTAAATAACAAAAAAAAAACAAAAAAAAAACACATAGAGATAAACCGAATAACAAATACCTTTGCTGGCATATCAAATGTTGCCCTAATATCGGCTATAAATTCTATAAATATAGCCACACCGAGTGCCTAGTTCATGGGCAACATATCCATTTAACAATTGTTGATCAAGTATGCATATGCTTCAATAAGTTCGAAAGTGCGTTATGCTCTTTGCTAGGGTATATTAACAACAGCGACAGCTACGTGAACTAAAAAAAAATGAAAAATGAAATAAGAAAAGAAAACTAAAAATCAACCACTTCAATTTGTAGAACAAAATGACCTTGCAGAGAAGTCGCAGACCAGAGCCAGAGGGACACGGCGACGGGAACGGGAACGGGAACGGGGTCGGGCTCGGGGTCGGGGATAGGGACAGAGAAGTCGCGCTGCCGGACCGAGGCTTACATATTAATGAGCCGCGTGTGGCACAAGGGACACACACAAATGAAATCAATGACTTTGCCTGCCCGCGCTCGGCCGCGTGTCCCCTATCGTCTAGCACCTTTCCCGGCTACTGCTGTCCCTTGCCGCTACCCCTACCTCTACCTTTACCCCTACCCCTACCGCTACCTTTGCCACTGTGCGCACGCGCGTTTTGAAGTCGCGCCGCTGCAGGTGTTGAATGAACTGGTTGCGTTACGCCTTATATATCATCTAGCCCAAATGCAGGAACGCCGACGTTCAACTAAATGAACTTCAGGACTCGCGAAACTCAAACTCAAACTCCAACTCAGCTTCAGCTACATTTTTAGCATAATTTTTACATGTTGCTTTTTAGGTCGAGCGCGAAGAAGGGCAAGAGGACACTCGAAATGGTTTCACATTGATGGATCTTAATTAGTGCACGCATCTCTGATTCCTTTTCGAGATTGCTTCGCTTGGAATTCGTGTGTTCCAATTTAGTTGTATTTTATATATAGTTTTATAGTTTATGTGGAAACTATCTGTGCATATTCATTATGATTATAGGGGCTAAGTTATAGACAGAGAGCGTATATCGATCGTTATAAATCTGCATAGTTGGACAACTTAAGTTAAAGAACTTTATAGATGAGCATAGATCGGTTAAGACTAGCATAGATAATTGCGTATGAGAATAGAACACAGGCAGGTAGATTTTTTGGTGCCCAGGTCTCAATTAAGTTCACATGTTTTCTTAATTTGAGTGAGAGAGAAAAAGTAGGGATATACAGAAGAGCAAGACTCATAATATGAATAGGCTGGAAATTTGCAGAGGCCTACTTAAGTTCATGAGAATCGCACAGAAGGGCAACCTTTAAAAAGATATTTGCAGTGCAACGGAGAGTTAGCATACAATCATACACAAGCACATATGGACATGCATACATACGTGCGTACATACATGCCTACATATATGCATACATACATACATGCATGCATACATGCAAGCATACATGCATACATACATGCAGACATGCTTACATGATTATGAGCAGATCGATTTAGGCAGGAAATTTGCAGAGGCCTGCTAAAGTTCATGAGAATCGCATAGAAGGGCAACCTTAAAAAAGTTATTTGCAGTGCAACGGAGAGTTAGTAAACAAGCATACACAAACACATATGGACATGCATACATACGTGCGTACATACATGCCTACATACATATATGCATACATACATACATGCATGCATACATGCAAGCATACATGCATACATACATGCAGACATGCTTACATGATTATGAGCAGATCGATTTAGGCAGGAAATTTGCAGAGGCCTACTAAAGTTCATGAGAATCGCATAGAAGGGCAACCTTTAAAAAGATATTTGCAGTGCAACGGAAAGTTAGCATACAATCATACACAAGCACATATGGACATGCATATATACGTGCGCACATACATGCTTACATATATGCATACATACATACATGCATGCATACATGCAAGCATACATGCATACATACATGCAGACATGCTTACATGATTATGAGCAGATCGATTTAGGCAGGAAATTTGCAGAGGCCTACTAAAGTTCATGAGAATCGCATAGAAGGGCAACCTTTAAAAAGATATTTGCAGTGCAACGGAGAGTTAGCATACAATCATACACAAGCACATATGGACATGCATACATAAGTGCGTACATACATGCATACATATATTTTCAAACATATATGCATACATACGTGCGTACATACATGCATACATATATGCATACATAAATACACGCATGCATACATGCATACATACATGCAGACATGCATGCATACATGCAGACATGCAGACATGGGTAGAGCTACACATCGGTTAATAACCGGCATTGTCCGGGCCGAGGTTTTATTTTGAAATTTTAAACAAAATGAATTTCTCACCCACTTTTCGGACTGAAACATAAGTCAGAAATGTGAGTAACTGCAGTCAGAGAAGGGTCAAAGATATATGCAAATATATAACCCGAATCAAGAGAGGAAACGAAATGTAAAGTAAAATGGGTTAGATGCAAAATGTAATGTAATGTAAAACTTATAAATGAAATACATGTGAGAACATAAGAAATATAATTTCAATGCCTTTAAGAGAAGGCATTGAATTGCAGCCCTGCCTGCCTAAGAAGCCAACTCTTTCATCAAGTTTGCAAGGCTATTGAAAAGTCTTTCATTCTATTTATTATTGATCTCTATAAGTACTTGTGTGTACTTTTGTGCGCCCACATATCATATTTGAGCTAATTTCTTGGCTATTGTAAATGATCGCAGGGCTAGTTTTCGGAGATCCTCTTTGCGCCCTGCTCAGTTAATAGTATTTCTTGTAAATTCAATGCTCTTTAGCGTGGCTGATGATTTGTGTGTCAAGCGTTGATTTCCTGCTCAATCATATTGATAATGATCGTGTCGATGGTAATGATGATATTTGTACTCTTTTGTCGAAAGTATATTTGGCGTAATTACCGCAACCCGTTCCATTTGGGAAAATCACGCTTCACTGCATCCTTGAGAATTGGCAAAAAGGTTTTCTTTTTCTTTTTTTTTTTTCATTGCTTTTTGCTTGTTCAGTTCGGTTGGGTATTGAAATATTTACGGGCTGTTGCATTTAGCCGATGCGGTTAGACAGCGAGCTCCTGTTACTCGGATGAGGATTTAAATGCACTTGAATGATCGCTTGAGCGATTCCTACAGCTCAAGAATCCTGAATGCGTCAAAAGTGAATTGTAGCTCAAGGATTACTTGCTACTGAAGTATGCCGCGGCGACAGTACGACCACGCCGACGACGACGACGACGACGACGAAAACGACTGCGACGCCGACTACTTTGCTGTCGCCAAGTGGTGTGTGCCTTGTTTCTAGTTCTCTATGCTTATCTCGAGCTGCGCATGCTGCACCTCTTGTAATTAGATGTAGAACTTCGGAGGGGGGCCCCCCGAAGTGGCGCATAGTCAAAGAGGCTGGCAATTAACCTTTAATCGCTGTTCTGGCACTTTGGCATGCGGCTTGCTGTCTGCCAGTTGGTCCTGTACACAGATAAGATTGGCCCCTGTGTCACTCTTAACGAAAAATAAATAAATAACAAACTGCACACGACAAATTATGGTCCTCTTGATAAGATTAGCACACAGCTGCTGCTGCTGCTGCTGCTGCTGGCGCTTCTGCTACGACTTGCTCCGGTTTTTAATGATTAATCATAAGTTCTTGCTCTGACATTTCAATTTATACCCTGCACCTAATCAAAATCGTATAAAAATGGGCGTATTAGCATAGCATACCCGACTGTTCAGACTGTTTGTCTTAACTGGACAGTCGATATTTGTGCTCTAGTTACTTTACTTCCACTTCCACTCGCAGTTAGTTGTGGAAAATTGGTGAAAACGCAAACGTATCATCCGATCGAATCTTAACTAATAATGTTTGAAGACCTTTTGTGATAATTCACTGGCAGCATGTTTCATACTTTTCGGCAAATCCACCCTCTTGAGCGAATCTTTCAGTTTTCCTTTAAATTCAAATCTAAACCTATGAAAGTTTGGATGATTTCTCACGTTTAGCCTACTGGGAAACAATAGACGATAAACGTTGAGTGCAGCCTTTTGTTTTTCATCTAGTCGACTGCAGAAAGCAATGGGCACGGGCAACGCCGGTTAATAATCGAAAGTACACCAGAATGTCGAGCTGAGTCGAGCTTGTCATCAACATTAACTTTAACCAGGCCTGTCATATAGATTTTTGTATATCATATGCATGCATACATATGTCTTACTCGCCATTTTCCATTTCCATCATATCGATAAATATCGATAAATATCGATTTTCAAGTATATACACCAAACTTGCTATGCAGATAGCTTCTCGTAAGCAGATCGAGAGTATTTTCATTTCTTTTTTTTCGGAAATATCGCAATGAAAACCGAAATTATTAAAGCAACTATGCCATAGAGTTAGGCTAGGAGGATCTGCTTTGTGCCGGGTACAGGGTATCTGGCGTCCAAGTACTCGCACTCTTGTGCAATTTCATGGAATTTCATGAAGTTCATTGTGCGCCGCATTGAACGCAGACAGACGGAAGCCCTGGCGAATAAATGCTTGTTTGATTAAATGATTTGTGCATTTCGTTTATTATTATTGTTGTCCTCCAAAACAATCGATCGAACTGACCAGACACCCCATTTCAGCTCACCTGTGAATGGGCTCACTCCCTAGCGCTGCTGAGACCCTACTCCTGCTCCTGTTCCTACTATATTCTAGCTCTATTCTTGGGCATATTGCAATGTTTACTCAAAACATGCCCTCGCCAAACAACAGGCCAAACGCCCCTATATAACAACAATTTTTTCCCATTTTATTCAGAATCTTCTGTGTGCGTGTGTGTGTTGGTTTTTTTTTTTATTTTATTATTTTCTCGTATTTTCTTTAGAATATTTTTGCACTTGTTTGTATTTTTGCTCAATTAAAAAAGTTCTCTTTCAGTTTTCCTTACAGTTTTCTTTTGTTCATATTGCGTGATTTTTGCTTTTTTCCTTCGCCCATCGCCATTGTGACTTTTGGGTTACCTTTTCGGATTGCTCCCTGAATGTGCCCACATGCTGTGCGTTTCAATCTGTTGGGATCTGTATACGATATTGTGAACAATTTGGTATTTTTTTTTTTTGTTTAACAACATTGTTCAATTGACCGATTTCTTGGCTCGCATTCTTTGCCATTCTTTATGCATTTTCCACGGAAATTACGAATGGCATTTAACAGACATCAACTAGATAGTGTGGCATTCATATACGTTTCCTTGGGCTATTGCTACGATCCATCATTTCAATTCTTAGTCGATTTGACAAATTGAATTACGGCTTTGTTGGTTCCTCCAATGCGCTACCCTCTGGTACGGCTGAATATACAAAGTGTTTACTTTGTAGTAAAAGCTAGAAAGTTATGAAAAAGGTCCGCTTTGAGCCTTCAGGCTTTTGTGATAAGTTCATATAGCTACAATCTATATTTTTAATGCATAGTTAACATATTATATTGCGGCTTTGTTGGTTCCTCCAATGCGCTACCCTCGGGTACGGCTGAATATACAAAGTGCTTACTTTGTAGTAAAAGCTAGAAAGTTATGAAAAAGGTCCGCTTTAAGCCTTCAGGCTTTTGTGATAAGTTCATATAGCTACAATCTATATTTTTAATGCATAGTTAACATATTATATTGCAGCTCTGTTGGTTCCTCTAATGCGCTACCCTACGGTACGGCATAGTAAAAATTGAATCGAAATTGAAACTTTCAGCTTAAGGCTTTTGAATTTGTTGAAGGCTTTTCACATAAATAAGGCTTAGATCATTATAGTTTAGGAAATAAGTAAAATAGTTTAAAATAAGTGAGGTTAAAGTTGTTGAGGCTCAAACTTGGAAGGTTCAGATAGACTAAAAAGTTTAAGATATGCTAGCTAAGCATTCTTTATGCGGGCTATGAGGTTAGGTTTGGCCCAGAATAGGTAAGGATAGGCTACGATAAGTGAGGTTTATATAAGGTTAGGTTAGCATAGGGTTATGTAGGTTCGGATAGGCTGGGGTTAGGCTAAGATAGGCTAGATTAAATCAGATACGAGAAGCTATCTAAGCCAGGCTAGGTTAGGTAAGGGAAGCCTTAGTTTTAGCTAGTTCGGGAAAGGTTAAATTTGTTTAGGTTCGATTAAAGAATCGATTTAGATAGTTAAGAATAGGTTGGGCACGCTTCGTCAACAATAAACTAGGCTGCAATACCTCAGTCTTAGATTGCGATATGCTTGTTTAGATTAAAGAGCAGTACGTATAGTTGGACTGGACAGGTATTGGAATCTCAGTTCCCAGGAGAATCATTTTATTTTGTCTCTTTATTGATATATCTAAGCTAAACGCCCAAAGCTGTTTCTTTCCTGCTGCCTTATGCACAAACATATAGAACATCTCCAGAACGGCTTCTGTTCTCGTCTGTCTAATTATATGCGATAAACGAACGTTTATCGCAAATTAAGTTGTCTGGCATGGAACATTTGTTTTAGAGAGTGCCGCGAAGCAAGTCTACAGGCTGATTTGGCAAAAGAAAACAGAATGAGAAATAATACAAAGGAATACAAAGTGAAATTCCCACACCCCGGACACACCTGTAGCTAAGTACCCTTTAAAGCTGATTAATTGAGCTGCTGCTGCTGCCAAAGCGCCGCTTAGCCGCTTAGCCAGTTGGTCAGTTGGCCAATTGCCGGTTGGTTGGCTTGTCATCATTGAGGCAAACAACTTATAAACACGCGCAAGGTGGTCCCAGGGGTCCAGCGGCCAAATCGGGCATCGGGCATCGGGCATCGGGCCAAGAAGTCAATTAGCCTAACAAGACAAGCGGCCAAAATGAGCTGCTGACTTTTTAGCCTTTTGGTCTAACCAAAAACCGCAGCGCGCTACCTGTGCCAAGTGGCATCGACTTGATTCGACTCGAGTCGAGTGTTTGCTTGCTATCAATTTTTAATTTCTCAAAGTCAATGCTCTGGGCGCTGTGTGGTCTATGCCAATCAAGCACTTTACGCCCAGGCGTTCATTAGTCGGCCAGCCGAGCCGAGCCACATATATATACATATATGTAGAGATACACTGCTCGAAATGCTGCAAAGGATACGCCGGCAGTTCCACAAAATGCTCAAGTTTTGAGCCACCGTTTATCGCCGCGTCGCGACAGATAGCGCTCTGCATCAAAAGCAGCATCAATACGGAAGGGGGCAGGGAGGGGGGAGGGCGAATATGTTGGAGAACTGTCCGTCGGGCACTCGGAACTGCTTCCTAAGCAGAGCCCATTATAAAAGTGATTTGTGAGCTCAGAATTTATGCGGAATTTTTGTCCAGCGCTGCGTTGTCTAGAATCCCCAGACTCTCTGAATGGGTAACGAGCTTGGCTAAATGACTTAATTAGCCGCTGCGAATGCTGTCCGATGCGAAAATTTGCAGCCCAAAATATTTATGGGGCAGACGTTGCCAGCTATAGACACAGATACAGGTTGCACGCTCTAGATACCAAAAAAAAAAATAAAAAATAAATGTATCTCGCATTAACAATTAAGTTTGGCAGCGGTGCCGGCAACAACTGAGAGACTGAGAGACGAAATCAATAATAACATGCTACATGCTGTGCCTAGTCCAGGCTCGAGGGCTCTTATCTAAATAGGCGCGTCCCAAAAAACAAATGGTCAAGTGGATAGATACCGAGTTGCAAGTTCCAAGGCACTGTCCTGTCTTGTCGTCCAGTGAAGTCGTTGTTGGTTTGCTTGTCGTCTAATTTGTGCACTGTTAAATAAACAAACATCTTAAGGGTCGCAGCAGCATCATTGGCAACAAGTTCCACAGACACTTGACTCGGTGCGGTGCGGCGACATCTGAGGGCGAATTTTTGCTTTTCGGTACATGCCGCCCTTTTGATAAGAGACGATGAGTCTCAAGTGTCGCCAGCACCACGCGACCCGTAGGTGAAAATGAGACAAACTAGAGCAAAAGTGACTCTGAAGATGGTTTCGTTTCTGTACGAAAAGGAAATCGGAAGTAAAAGGAACATGAGAGAGAAGCAAATGAAGAAGTAAAACACTTAGAAAGTAGTTAAACAAGTAAGTTGTGCTTGGTTTAGTATATATAAAAATGGGGAATCCGAAATATATTTAGGTAAACGCGAGCTCTTGGTTTGCCTAGCCAAAAAGAGAAGCAATTGGAGAAGTTAAAGTACTTGAAAGTAGAGCAGAACAAGAATTTAAGCTAGTTTAGTGTATATAATGCTCAATTATTAGAAAAAGTAGACGTATATAATTAAGTCGAAGTCGAAGTTACCTTAGCAAGAGAGAAGCAAGTAAAGAAGCAAAACTAAGAGATCATAGTTTGGAAAGCGAGTGAAAGATCTTTTAGTGCATGTAAATCTTTGAAATCAGTAATAAAAGATCTATTTTGCGCAGATCGATATCTAGCAAAGAAGAGAGAAGCATACGAAGAAGCAAAACTATGGAAAATTAGATAAGTAAAAGATTTAACTTGTAATTTGAAGGCATTAGACGTTTAAGAAACATAGAAGAAAACTGCGTAGCAACAAATAGGTGAAATCCCATGATAAAAGAGAGAAGCAAAGGAGAAGCAAAGCTGCGGTCAGACAGTTTAAGATAACTTAACCATACGAGGCATCAAATATTTCAATTATAAATTTAATGCATAAACGCTCAAGCGAAAGCTACATCAGAGAGAAGCAGTAAAAGAAGCTAGAACATAGCTGCAGCAGAGAGAAGCAGATAGCTACATATAAGCAACACGTGACAGGAAAAGGCAAAGTGTTATTCGTTTGGGAACCTCTCCAATCTTGGGCAGCTGTCACCCGCCAACGCAATCAGCTTAGAAGAAGAAAAATAAAAGCGAACCCTTTACATTTCCTGGTCCTGGCAAGCAACATGCTTAATCCTTTCGCAGTTCCTGGAAGGCGCGCTGCCTAACAGAGAATTGCATAAAAAAAAATAACCAAAATTGAAAAGCAGATACTGAAACTGAAAAATACACAAAATCGCAACATTGCACAAACATCACGCACAGCAGAACAGAGTTTGTTCCCAGAGTTTGCAGCGCCTCAAACGTGAGAGACAATCTCGCATCGCTGTTTGTAGTAGAGACACATTCATTCCCAGAAGCTGGAACAACAGCGTTTTGTGCCAATTTTTGTGGTTTCTACCAAACTGTGCAGGCCAACAATGGCCCAACACTGTGATATATCTTATTGACACAGCCTGTAAATAGACACAGGGCCAACATGAGGGACGATCATTGAATCGGGAATCTCGAGGCTCTTACGCACAGCGCAATATTTGCGCAATATTCTTGAGCTGCAGCTAAGAAAATGTTTTGGCTGCTGCTCAGAAAGGATTAGGCCGTCCATGGGAATGCCTGCCCTGTGCCATAAATACGAACATAAACATTTGGGCAGAGACAAAAAGAGTATGAGGAGGAGGCGCAGGCGCAGGTCCTTAGGCTCAGGCAAAGCAGTCTTACATAATGTTTGTCTTATTTAATTGAAAAGTGGACGAATATCGAAATGTTTCTATGCATGTTGAACTAAACTAAAACAAAAACTTATCTTTTAAATGATTCATATGAATGCTTTGGCGAGGACTTAAGTTTTGACCGTACCATGCCAAAAGGTAGCGCATCTGGTAGCAAGTTTTAAATGGGATCTTTATATTTTACATGAGTTATATTTTACATAAAGGCAGCTTTATTTAAGTAGAAGAAATGTTTCTACTTAATTTGCAAGCATATATGTCAGACTTTCAATTATATCATGCCGTACCGTAGGGTAGCGCTAGCTAAAAATAAACCCAACCCGTTCATTAATGTGAAATTAACTTAAGCATAATAATAACTGAACAACAATATGCAAGAGGTTATCAAATTTGAGCTACTTTCTGAATGTGATCGAATGGAATAAAGGTGAAACCCTTTGCCGTACCGAGCTGAATTCACCGCACCCAAACCGTAACCTGATGTAATGTCGTCGAAAAACTTAAGATGTGGAACAATTAAATATTGTTTTCCATGATTTCAAAGCCATTTTCAAGATAATGAACATATTCACAGCGGAAACACTTGACCGTACCGCAGCACAAGGTAGCTGAGCTAAGCAAAGCCCAATCTAGCTAAATATGCCAGGAATCGATATCGACAGCCGGTTTTTTGAGCAATTTTGGTAAATAATAAGAGCTAGAGTCACCAAACTAGACATGTAGCTTCTAGAATAGTATATACATATGTATATCTGCATTTGGTGTTGAAAGAAGAGGGTCCAGGGTATCCCCTAGTCGGGAGCTCCCGACTAGAACCTCTTACTTGCTTAAGAATAATATTGACACACTGATGTGCTCTAAAGAGGCATAAACTAGTTGAGAGCTATTTTGTCCAGCCCAATGCTCTGGAATTGAAAGTCAATTCGGAATTTAACTACTGTCGAAACGACAGCAATATTTCAACCGAAACTGAAGGGCAGAGGGGCAACAAGGACGGCGAGGACTAGAACTCCTTTTTGGCTGGGGCACGCCCCGCAGCGAGAAGAAACATATTTTTTATAGATGGGCATATCAATGTCAACATATCAATTTCGAGTTCAATTTTCATAGGAAATTGTCAACACACACACACACACACACACACACACACACAATAAATGAAAAGCAAAGCGAAATAAAAAACAGAATCCGTAAACAAACATATGAAAGCGAAATCGTATCTGGGTCTTTGATTTATTTTTTTATACTCTATTATTTTTCGTTTTCGATTTCATTTTCGTCCTGGTATCCCTGTGATCTAATGTTTTGGGCTACTGATTGCATAATAAAACGCCCACGAAACAAGATCAAATTGTCAGAGAGATCTTTAATCTGTAGATTCTCATGTGCCTATAAATCAAAATGTGGAGCGGGTTGCACGATTCGGCGAGAGGCGCGAGCGGTGCCACCTACGGCTACTTGTCGCATGTTTATGTCATGTTTTGGTTCCACCTGCGAATAGCTAAGCCCAACAACAAAACGGTAGCCCTTCGGCTGGAGGGGGGCTCTACCTGAAAGAGAGCTCGCAACAATCTGTAACTGACATCGCTTTGGGTTAATTAGAAGCGAACGCTGGCGACAACTGTGGACCAAAGGGCTGCACGGAGTCATAAATTTCACGATTTTCTGTTGCCTTTTCTACGACATTTTCCACAATTTCCCTTTTGCTGCTTCCAGTTTTATGCCCTTGCTGCAGGGTATTATAAATTTGTCACGATATCTATATGGACAGAGATGTCTTCGAGCCCATAAACTAACTATTATACTCTTGATTTCTATCAACCGTCGAGTTAATATTGAGTTTCTGTCTGTCTTTTTCTATGCCAACTTGTTTTTCAGTCTTAAAGCTAGCTGGAAGCGTCTTGTCATTTATCATATCATATAGCTGATCGGTCGAAAGTAAGTTTCTTGTATCAAAAACGTTTTTGTTTTTTGAAAATATCTGAGCTTAACTTGGGTTTTATCCGGTTGTTTATCCATAAGTTAAATCTTATCAACATCGGAGCTTTAGAAAATATCAGTCAAGAAAGAATTTCTCTATTTCCAAATATTTTGTTTAGCTCGCAGAACAACAAAATAATGTATAAAATCGATAAGAAACGATCTTTCGATATGAACAATTTTTCTATATAAACACTTCTCTGTCGAATGTCGGCAAGGGTATCTAGTCGTCGGCTCTCGTTCTTTACGTTCCCCATATTCTTCATCTGGCTTTGTTGCTGTGTTTATGGTCATGTAATCCCCTTGGGGCCATCAACATCATGAAAATATTTTGTAACATAAATTATAAATATTTCCATGCTGTTGGAAATGAATTGACTCGAAAAAGCGCGTCGCTGAGCAATGACAAAAGCAACAGGCAAATCGTAAAGGATGAAAGGATCTACGCTCTCCACTGGTTGCCCACACTGGTGTGAGGAGTCGAGCGGAGAGTGGTTGGGGAGGGGAGGGGAGGGGCTCCCCTACTCTTAAACAGTTGCAGTTGTTGTCGTTTTCTTTTTTTTTGACCCGCGGCCGAGGCAAACGGTAAATGTTGCACCTGCACACGATCCTTACGCGCATCCTGCAACAACAGCGAACGCAAGCAGCTGCTGTTTAGTACAGGTGCGCGTGCGCAGGATCCACAACTCACACAAACACACACACGCACAACCAACCAGACACAACAAAGAAAGGCAGCGCACAGAGAGAGAGAGGGAGAGAGGGAGAAAGCGTCTAGTGTAGCTGCTGTTGGAGTTGGAGCTAGCCGACCGGGGCACAGGGCATGGGTGAAAGGGGTAGGGGGAGGGGGAGGGGGAGGGGGGGGGCGTAACAGTTGAACAACATGAACTAAACAATCCATATGACCCCCAACGGTTCATTAACTGATGACGTCGTGATCGTCGTGACCGTCTCGTCTTTATTATGAAACTTCCTGCCCGAAATGACGAGCGGAAATCACAAAAATGAGTTCGCTTTCCGGTGCAGCGGTGCAGCAGACAAAAGAAAGGGGAAATCTTGTTGCCAAATTGAAATGCAATAAAATTTACACTTGCAGCAACGGCAACAGCAACAGCAACAACAATTACAATGCACTTGGTCGACTGGACTAGGCCCTGCATTTATGTTAACTACATGGCAAGCGGCAGAAGCAGTCAACAACAACAACAAAAACAACAAGCATAGACAATGCAACAAGTTGTTCATAGCACAACATACATGTGTACACCACGCCAATGTGTCGATATTGTTTTGTTTGCCCTCGCAGCTTTGAACAGGCTTGCAATATTTGTAGTATATTTCATTAAGCTTCACAGAGGTAAAAGTATATTTTTTATGGCTTAGTACAAGTAGAAAGGGAGATAGAGAGAGAGAGAGAGAGAGAGAGAGAAAGAGCGAGCGAGAGCGAAAGCGAGAGAGAGAGAGATTCTTAAACCTAAACACATGCATATAGATGCGTATGCTTATATCTTGTCTTCTCTTTGTATCGTATTCGTAAACGTTTTTTTTCATTTTTAAGTATACTTTTTTAGCTATAACCTCCGCTCCCTCAAGTCTTCTTTGTGTCGTATTCGTAAAAGTCTCACCTAACGTTTTTTGTTGCGACTTTTTTACAATTCTTCTTTGTGCTGCATTCGTAAACGTTTTACAAGCAACAAAAGCGTTTTGTGTATATAATTTATTGAAGGCAACTATTTATAGGCAAATATAAAGCATAGACCAGTTGCTGGAATTTAAAGTTGAGTTAAAGCTTGTGCATCGATAAAAAGCTGTCGCCTGTATGGGTTTGGGGTAGAGCGACAGCAAACAGACGGACAATCGACATCGCAAACGCGAATGGACATCGATTGCAGCATTGTTGGAGGAGGAGAGCGAGAGAAACGACGTTTTCCGTTAACATCAATCTTGAAGATCTGCTGAAGCTATAAGCGAGACCCCAGCGCGATGGTGGTCAATGCGGAGCCAGAGCCAAGGGATAAGAAGTGGATGTGGATGTGTGTGTGTGTGTGTGTGTGTGTGTGTGTGTGTGTATATATGATAAACTGCAAGTCTAACTAAATGACCTGAGGACTATTGTGATATTTTATTGTATTAAATCGCATCCGACACACGACGACGACGACGACGAAGACTAAAAGAAGAAGAGCGAGGCAGCAGCAGCCGCAGCAGCAGCAGCAGCAGCAGCTAAAGAAGAAGAAGCAGACAACGCTTGAATTTCGAGTTTGGAAGTTCGACGAACGATCGATCGAATCGAAAGGAATGAGAGCTGCACAGGAAGCGCCAACTTGCGCCAATCTTTAAGCGTGTTATTAGTGTTTCGGCATATTTATTTATTATCATTTGGCTAAACTTGAAAAGACCAGAGCGAGCGAGAGAGAGAGAGAGAGGGAGAGAGGGAGAGAGGGAGAGATGGAGAGAGATCATGACAGACAAAAATGAAAAGAAACAGAGCTCGGCTCAAGCTGAAGTTCAATCAACGTTTGATTACTTAACTTTTGGCCCCAACGGAATGTGCTGCTCACATTGATGACATAACTCTCGGGCAGGATCAAAAAAAAAAAAAGTTACGATTTTACTTTTATTTAGTTTTAATTTGTTTTTTTTTTTTTTTTTGTGGCTAATTTTTGAAATACGCGTAATTTCTACATTTAAAGTGCAAGTGCCGAAAACTGAGAATTGGACGCTGGGGATTTCAAGTTGCGCCCCAAGATCATTGACCGAAATGAAGATCAAACAAAAAAATGCGACGCAAGCGAGCCACAGCTGAGCTGAACAAGGAACAAGCAACAAGGAACAAGGAACAACAATATCAAAGGGGCAAAAGATCCAAGACAATTAGTTTAATTATGTTGAGAACACGGCGGCAATTTTCGGGCATGAGGTGACAACGATGCGACATGATGATGAAGAGCTCGCGGCAGCTGTGTGGCTGCGGCTATGCGGCCCTAAGCCTACTTCAAATATGCCAACCAAGGGGGGTTGATAGGGGGGAGGGGGGCATGGTGTACCCATCAACATCATCAATTGGGTAATTTTAGCTGTGTGCAACTTGTTAGCACCGGGTCCCGCATGCGGCGGCACTCAGTGAGGCCCCTGTCAGATCGTTGACGTCGCAAGTCAAGCTTGGGCGAGGATCCACAAAAAAACAACCAAAAAACAAAAACTAAAGCTCAGTCAACGGCAAGCTGCAGCTACTGAGAGTCTCAAGTCTCGAGTTGCGAGTCGCGAGTCGCGAGTCTCTCCAAGTCTCGAGTCTCCATATCATTAGTTGTAATTGATCCTGTGTGATCTTTTGATTTTGCGTCAACGCTGACGGTTTTGCATACAGCTACAGCTACAGCGTGCCCCGATATATATATATATGTATATATGTATGTGAAACACCAGCAGCGACTTGTGGCACGATCAGCCCCCGCTGTGCCCCCCTCCAAGTCCAGCTACTGCCCGGCCCCTCATTAACATGATCATCAACGCTGTCGTATTTGCTTGGCTGCTTCGGCAAATTAAAAACAAGAGGGAATCGGCTAACAACTGCGACTGGCCGAACTCCCAATACCCTTGCATTGCATTTTACAATATGCTAAGCCCAGCTAGACTAAGATCTATCAATAAATCAATTCATATAGGTATATAGTAAAGGGTATCAGTTAATAGCTGCATTGTCGCACTCTCAATACCCTGGCATCGTCTGGGCATAATTCTTAGCCCAGCCATGCTAAGATCTATCAAATATTTATAGATATTTGTCATCCATTAATGCATTTTGAGTACGTAGCCCAAGTTGCTCTGGCTATATTTTGTCACATCTAAACTTGTATTTCCTGACTTTGATTATAATATTTGTTAGCATTAAGAGTTCTTGACTTGACAATCGATCTATATGCTGTGACAACTTTATGATCCGTGTTCTATTTGCAGCCAAAATGCAGCAGCTGCATCAAGTTGCACGAATTTGGCCGCACTGAGAGTCGAGTTCGCGAGTTCGGGCTACTCTTAATGGGCAACACATTTTCCAAACAAATTCGAATGCCCCTTTTCTGTTTCGAGTGTATAAATGAGTCGCATGGAGATACGCTTTGCATGCGGCCCACGTTGCGTCGTGTGCCGCGTTCTCAACGAACTGAGTGTCTCGGTCTCACAGGAACTGGGTTTTGCTTCCTTCTGCACTGTCTCCTGTCGTCTGTCTCCAGTTTCTGTCTCTGTCTGGTGTGTCTGTCTTGTGTGTGTGTGTGTGTGTGTGTGTGTGTGTGGAGAGCCCCCATGGGCTCTGGCTGAGCGCATTTTATGCTGGTGCCTTGGTAATTGCCTGGGTCCTTGGCATCATTTAAATAGCTACTGCGGGCGAATATTTAACTAACTAAGTGCTGTCAATATGCCCCGCTCCACTTGTAAGCCCCCAGCCCCCAATCCCAGCCCCCTCACCCCGCACACTTTTCAACCCCCTTTTGGTCAAGTTTGTCTCTCGATTTGCATATATTACATTTGAGGCTTCTCAGTGGGCTTCTCGCTCCTTTTTTTTTTTGCCAATAATGTTTTAATTTATGTGCTGCAAATTTTGGGCTGGCACCGGAATCGAATTGCCCATTCTGAAGCCATGATCAATGCCCACAAATGGTTGGCGCTGCCTCCATGGCCGCGACCACGACGACGACCACCTCCTCCTACCGCCCGGGGCGCATTCAGTGTCATTTAGTTAATGGGCCATAAATTGCTGCGATTTAAGAGTTTGGCCAGCAAATTAGACTGGTGAAATTTAAGACACGGATAGTCAGTTATATAACTAGGGAGCACGCGGATGTTAGAGGTAGAGCCAGGTAGAAGGCGGGAGAGTGGGAAGGAGGGAGAAACTACTCGAGTGCGTAATACCTGGAGGAGCGAGAAGCGATTTCTATGCAATATAATTTTAAATAAACATGTGTCTAAGCAAGTTCCAAAAAACCTGAAATATCTCAAATCTTGAAGATGTTTTCTTTGTAGAGACAATTTTGGCGTAAGTGGAAGTATTTGATTAGATCTCAATTTAAGCAAAGCTTAATGTGAAGTGTTTAAATTGAAATATAATATATACTTTTCGGAAATGTTTTCGTATTTGAAATATTTGGCTTTAGATGTGCTTCTTGAAGCTGGCCTCACAAAGAATCGATATATAAATCATGTTTTTTGAGCAAGTCTCTTATAGTTTTAAGAGCTAGAGTCAGCAAATTTGACGTGTAGCTTCCAGATTAGTTTATACAGATCAACTATCTTTTGTTTCTTTAGCTATTCCGAAATCCTTCCCGTACCTAGAGCTGCAATTGGTGTAGAAGAAGCTTCAGCAGTCAGGCATTCCCGACTAAAGCCTCCTACTTTTTCTTGTTTCGATTTGTGGCTGAATCTTCGATCTTGGCAAAGGTTTTCAGCTCAATCTTAGCCTGCTTTTGGCTCTGGGTTGATTGTTGCCCCATGCCATGCTGGCCACACGGTAGCTGCCACAAGCAGAAAGCCAGTTGCTGCAGCTTTGGGTTTATTTTGAGCGCCGGCCGATGCTTTCCATGGAAAATCATCACGTTGATGGCAAATCTGAAGCGCCGTTAGGCGTTGCCTGCTGCTGCTGCTGCTGGCTCCTCTGTTTGGGTGCTCGGGGGGCGTTGCAGTGTTGCAAATAAAACAAACGGTACATTTTCAGTTGGTGGCAAGTGGCGACCGGCGACCGGAAGGTTCCGCTACTATCGACGGGCGCACATCAGCAAATTTGTGAATTTTTACGCGCGCGCTCCTCAGCTTAATACGAGTAATCGCTGGGGAACGCCGCGGATCTCGGTGGGGCAACTGGCAACTGGCAACTGGCAAGTGGCAACTGGCAAGTGGCAATGTGATGAGTTGCCAGAGCCACCGACAACAACAACAACAAGAGGAACAGCTCCGGCCTGACGATGATGATGAGGACCAGGAGAACGTCTCTGATGCTGATGGTGTTGATTGTGCGCCAGTCAAGTGTAAGCTGCACATTAGTCAAAAAACAAGCAACAGCATAAAGCAAACAAAAACACAAATTCAAATGTGCACGACTTGACGATACCCTGGGCCTACACTCAATGGGCGGAGGTGTACAAAAAGTGAAATATGCATAGACTGTGCCTACTATACCCGAACCTAGATGCCAAGTTCGCCGTACTTGGCTTTAATAGTTTACGAGCTATGCTCTAAAAACTAAGTCCCAAAATCGATATATATCGATATTATGCAAATGAGAGAAGATATCGATATACTATATCACTTGATAAGCCAGCCTGTTCCATGCCCAACTTCACTTTTGTCCCATTCTTAAACATTTTCCATACAGGGTATCAAAAGAAGTTGAAAATAAATAAGTTGCGCAGAGAACTTAAGCGGCTTACGCGCAGCAAGAAGTCTCATGAATGAAACCATACGCAATAACCCCAATATATCCCACCGGCCCCCCGACACCCTGTGCACCCCAAAACGTTACCAAACTCGATTTGTGGCCAACGGGTCAGCGACGTTGCGTCTCATCCTCGTCGTTTTATTGTATATCCTCACTCGCTCGTTGTGATCGTCTAAAATGGAACTGGAATTTAAGCCCAGCATTTGTTGTGCCTGTCTACAGTCTTTTAAACCCGGCTGTCTGTCTTTCTTGCTGTCTGTCTATCTGTTATTATGAGCATAGCAACTATTTGTGGAAGTTTGCAACGATATTTCCACTCGAGGTGTAAAAAACGTTCGAGTTATAGAATGCTATTATAGCTTGTGCCTGGGCTTCGCAACCGGAAGCATGTCGTTTACTTGGCTTAAATAACTTAAATAATACAAGTTCTTTCTTTTTCAAATGAGTGTTAAAAAAATTTAACAATAATAATATTAATAATGATATTGATAAATATAAAGATTTTCATAATGATAATAATAATAAAAAATATAATAAATAATAATAATTAATAAATAATAATAAATATAATAAAAAATTAATAATGATAATGAAAGAGATTTTGATAATGGTAATGATAGTGATAATAATAATAATAATGATAATGATAATGATAATGATAATGATAATGATAATCATAATGATCATGATAATGATAATGATAATGATAATGATAATGATAATGATAATGATAATGATAATAATAATGATAATGATAATGATAATGATAATGATAATGATAATGATAATGATAATGATAATAATAATGATAATGATAATGATAATGATAATGATAATGATAATGATAATGATAATGATAATGATAATGATAATGATAATAATAATGATAATGATAATGATAATGATAATGATAATGATAATGATAATGATAATAATAATGATAATGATAATGATAATGATAATGATAATGATAATGATAATGATAATGATAATGATAATGATAATGATAATGATAATGATAATGATAATGATAATGATAATGATAATGATAATGATAATGATAATGATAATGATAATGATAATGATAATGATAATGATAATGATAATGATAATGATAATGATAATGATAATGATAATGATGATAATCAAGTTTCTATGTGAACATTTAATATTAAAATTGTATTATATAATTAATTCACAAAATGGCAATCAAACCAATATCGTGGCCTAGCGATATAGAAAATCAGTGACAATTTATGGGCTAAACTGCAGAGCATTTGCAATTCGGCTTGCCTAAGTGTGCGCTGCTGTCGTGCAATTTTAATTATGAAGAGCAACAACAAAATCAGCCCCAGCCAACGAATGCCAGCATCTCAGCCAGAGTCTGAGTCTGGCTCTGGGTCCCCGGCTCTGTGCCTAAAGTCTGGAGTCTGTAGTCTGGAGCCTCTCAGTTGGAGTCTCTGGCTGTCGCTGTGCCTGGTGTCTGGGTGCAGATTTTCAATGCGCTGGATCTTAATCCACTTGTTCAAACGCTGTTGATATTCATATGCTTTGTCAGTTGATTCGCTAATATGACGTCTGATGCGGCTGCTGTTGCAAGTTGGTCGCTTGCCCCGTTGCTAAGTTGAGCGGCAAACCCATTCGTTTGGCTGGGGCTGCGAAAATTTGCACTTTTGACTTGGGCGCACACAAAACTTTTAATTTTGCGCGGATGAGGCAAAAATAAATAAAGCTTGAATAATGGCTAAGCTACCTCAGCAGCCAGCCAGCCAGTCAGTCGGGCAGTCAGCAACTGGACAGAGGGCAGGATCAGGGTCGAGTTTTGGGCCCCATCACACATCCAGCGCTAAAGTCACTCATTAAACACAATTTTGACTGGGCTGCAACATTTGCCGGGCGCTTGCCGCAATTTGCTACAATCTTAGTGCGGAACTCAGGGCTCATCATCTGGCAACCAGGAGCAGCCAGCACGTAGCACGTAGCAGGCAGCAGGCAGCAGGCAGAAGGCAGAAGGCGATGTATTTGATTTGTGCCCGATTTGATTTTGATTTTAATGCGACTCGCGCGACTCGGCCCTGGACGTGTTTGTGGTGGAAGTGCGTCGACGGAGTCGGTGTTGCTCGCTCATCAGCGATAATGATGGGCAATTATATAGAGAGCGAGCTCCTTTCACAAAGAAAAATAAATATATATATATATGAATTTACTTAAAAGATTCAAAATCTTCACAATCCAGGCAAATCCTTGAGGGAGTGCACTTGCAGAAAATGCCGTGAGAGCTGGACTTAACACTGCACAATTTTTTCTTGTTTCTGAAATAAAACGTAAATTTCTTATTATTATTATTATTATTGATTCAAGCACATAATGCATATTCAAAGTTCTTTTATGCCTTCATTTTTCTAAGGCTTAAGAGTGTTCGCTTCCTTCGGCTTCAGATATTATAATAGTTAAGAAAAATGTCCATAAAAAATACCTATTTATGGACAATCTTTATATATTTATCACATAGTCACATGTATCCATGATTTTATTAAATCTCAACTGTTTGCCATTTTACCTATTTTTCACTTTATTGAGCGAATTGTTTTTGATAATGATAATGATAATGACAATTACAAAGGTAATGATAGTAATAATGATAATGGAAATGATAATAATAATAATAATAATGATAATAATACATTTTTTTAACACGATAATAATAATGATAATGATAATAATGATAATAGTAATAATAATAATGATAATAATAATAATACTAATATTAACAATGATAATAATAATAATAATGATAATAATAATAATGATAATAATAATAATAATAATAATATTAATAATAATAAGGATAATATTCGTAACATTAATAACAATAACTGCGCTTGATATCAGAATCAATTGATTCGTAGCTCAAATATTAAGCAAAAATGTAATCGAAAATGAATGTGAACAATTTTTATATTGATCTGATTTTTATTTTTCTGAGTGCTTCGATTTTGGCCTCAAGTTGATTATTTTTATTTTCCCTTTATTTCAATTTTTGTTTTTATTTTTTTTTGTGTGCATCAGTTGTCAATGGGCAATTGATATATGGTCTGTGGGTTCGTTTGTCGTTGTCTAATGCCGCATTACTTCATTAAGCGAGCGGCCGACTTTTAATTATGCGGCGAAGCGCAGAAGAATTTTAATTTGCGCTGTGCTCCAGAGTAGCTCCACCTCCTCCTGCCAGCCCCGCCGGCTCCTGCTCCCCCTCACTGCAGCCGATGCTCCTGCTTCTGATCTACTGACTTCTGTGTGCAATTCATTGTCAGCAAACAAATGCGAATGGCTGGTGATGAATGCTCTGCAGCCACGCACATGGGCAGAAGGTGGAGTGGACGTGGATGTGGCTGCTGCTCCACACAGGATTCGATTCTAAGGCGCATTATGCGCACAAATTAATTTATGTGCAGGCACGGGAATGGCCCAGACGCGCCAGCCTCAATCTGGCCACACTACCCAGCAGCTGAGCACAGTAGGGTTATTTGGTTTGGTGCAGGCTCTTTGTGTGCAGCAGCAGCAAAATTTCTTATTGACTCTGAGAGTTTTTCCGTTGCTGGCGCCATCTGGCGTTCGAACTGTTGCGCCTGCGCTGGCAGTAGATGGCGGCACTGCCGAAAAAATAAGGTCGTGTACTGAAGTTTCATAAAAGTGCCGTTCTACTTCCTATATAGAGCGTTAGCTGATAAGCTAAGCCTTTTCAGAGGCAGGGATCTATATATCAGTCAAATCATAGACCAAGCAACGCCTGGGAATCTATCAAGAGCATTACTTAGATTGTTTTTCTCAAATTATAGGCAGCTCTGTTGCCCGAGAATATATTTATAGACAATCTAGATAAGTTATTCTCTGAGCCTCCCTCATTTTATGGCTGAAAGAAAGTTGTAAATACCAGAAGAAATAATTATTATTTTTACTCTGCCTTGAAAACTGAACTGAAATTCTAGAAAACAAAGAAACGTTCTTTGACTTTATAATATATATTGTTCACATATAGATTTCAGTTGTTTATAGGCCATTTTTCTTATATCATTGCAGTCATTTTGTATGACGTACATTCCACTGCAACATTTAGATTAAGATTTTATGAAATGTCTTATTAGTTCATCAAGAGAAAAAATGCACTAAAAGCGATTTAAAATAAAACTTCTTCTAAAGTATACCCTATAACTCACGGTACGCAAGCTGATATTGCTATTTACAGGGTATTGTGTAGGTCGTTATATTTCAGCTGATTGACTGATTGATAGATTGATAGATTGATAGATTGATAGATTGATGGACAATAAAACTTTACAGCACACGCATCAGTCAACATTTTACAGGGTATTTGGCTGTTGTTGCAGTTGTGGCAGCATCTCTCAACTGGTTCACACCACAATTTGTGCTCTGCGGATTTAGTTGGGATCTGTGTTTGTTTATTTGTTTGTGTTGGCTTCGCCTGGCTTTTAGGCTGGGCTTGCGCCTCGTCTGGAGCGGCTGCTCCCGTTGGGTAGCTGGCCGCGCAATTACGCGCTGCACTTTGATTCCTTTTGGCTGTGGCTGTTGCTTTGGCTTTGGCTGTGGCTTTGGCCTTTTGGGGCCACAATTCAAAATGTTCGTGTTTAAGCGCTATTAAGTGGCAAAAATCGCGCGCGCATCAACTTTGCGCCCAGCGCGGATGAGTGAGAGAGAGAGAGAGAGAGAGTGTGGATGAGGCTGTGGCTAAGGCGGCTGAGTCCATGCTGAATCTGAATCGGAATCTGTGACCACGCGCATGCTCAGTCAACGGCCTGGGCCGCCTGCGTGTTGCTTATAATTAAAAAAAACATGCCAAGCGCGGCAGCTCAATGAGCAGGAGCCGGAGCAGGAGCAGGAGCGGGAGCGGGAGCAGGAGCGGGAGCAGCAGGAACAGAAGGAGCTCTCTGGCGAGAAGCTGCAGGAATACCTGCTGCAGTAGCATTAGCAGCAGGATGGGCCAGCGGCAGGGGCCTGGTCCCCTCACACAGAAACAGAAAAATCAACTTATTTGCCTTTCCATTGAAATAATTAGTTCAAAGTTAAATATTGACTGGGACTCTGGCCACAGAGTTCTTCTGTGCAACTGGGCGCTGACGTGCGCCGCTCCACCAACTGATCGGGCAGAGGATGGCACGCCAGGAAGAGGAAGGCTTATCGCATTTAGGCGCGGAATTAATCGATTTGCGTACCGGGTGCGAAAACATTGGTGCGGCTTTAATTGATGCCTGCACAGCACGACAATATCCACTGCAAAGGGGCGAGTGTGGAAAGCGGGGGCCCTGGAGAGCTCCTACTGGGAGCAGCGGGTCGCGGTGTCAGTCGATGATTGGATAAAGTTGTTAAACTATTGATTAGCTGCTCCAACTGATATTCGCAGTCAGCAGAGCTGTTGCCCCTTATCGCCGCGGCGTGTCAACGTTTTCGATTAACTAGCTCGATCACGAAAACCGAAAACCGATCCGAGTGTTAAATAATACTTCAACATTAGATGACTATCTGAGATTAAAGAACCTGAGCTGTCAGACCAAGGCCTTAAACTAGTTTTTAATGCCAATTAACTTGCCTGCTTATTTGAGGGGCATATTGTTTTTGTATAATTGTTTGCAACAGGCAGAAGAAAGCATCGCCGACTATATAAATGCATATCAAATAGCAGGTATTTCCAGGTCTTGCCTGTTCTTCAGCTTTTCACCCATTTCCCTAATTTCTACTTATAATTGCACCCCACGTCTAAAGTTGTGTTTTACATAGATATACGTAAACAAGTAGGAGGTTCTAGTCGGGAGCTCCCGACTAGGGAATACCCTGAACCCTCTTTGAGGTGGTAGCGGGGAGGTGGCGATAGGTCTAAAATGAAAGATACTTGACATATATATAATATTCTAGAAGCAACATATCATGTTTGGTGACTCTAGCTCTAATTATTTACTCAATTTGCTCAAAAAACAGAATGTCGATATCGATTTTTATCGATTACTTGGAAACGGAGTAAGTTATCGATTATCGGAAACAAACTCGAACTGCGCAGGCACTAGGAGCACCTACACCTACAATTTCAAGTCTCTAGCTCTTATAGGTTCTGAGATCCTTGCGTTCATACATACGGATGGACAGACGGACGGACAGACAGACAGACGGACGGACAGACGGACGGACAGACAGACGGACATGGCTAGCTCGACTCGGCTGATCAAGAATATATATCCTTTATGGGCTCGGAGATGCTTCCTTCTGTATGTTACATACATTTGCATTTTGCATAAATACAATATACCCTTTTTAACCATTTTTAAGGGGTTCAGGGTATAAAAAGGGTTAAAATTCATTTTCTTCCGTTTCAAATGTTGTGTTTCAACTGGTGAAAACCTTGAAGCCGAGAAGTAAACTTTCGTTTGATCCGCATGTATTATACAAGAGGGAAATATTTTGAGAAAAGTTTGAAACAAGGCTCAAATCAGTATTTGTATAGACTTCTGGAAATGACTTTGATCCTAGAGCCCGATCTCCAACAAAAAGAGAATGGATTGAGCGAAAAGTGTTTAAATAGTAGATGCCGGATTGGGTCCAGATGTATTGATCAAAATAAGATCCTGCTTTTCGAATCGTGACTTTTTCCTTTAAGATATATTGCCTTATTGGCAACAGCTTAATGATATTCCATTTAGCTGCTGTGCCTTATAAAATATTTAATTGCAAAATTTTGATCCTTTACTTGCAGCTAAATTTCCGTTTGTAAGATTTTGAGTTATACAACCTTTTGCCATGGTATTGTAACGATCTAGTGTTGAGCTATATGGCGAGTTGACATTTTCATTAGCTGAAAAATAGTTGAAAATGTTTGAGGACCACCGTCTGGACGACGACACACAGCAGGCTGACCAGGCAATTGGCATTGTGGAGTGTGTGGTCCTGGGCAACAGCAGGATGCAGGCGGTCAATATACGACAATGCACGGTCCATGAATTGCATAAAAACGTAAACGTTAAGAATGAGCCCGAGTCAACTCGAAAAGGAGAGAAAGAGCGACGACCAACAGCTCAATTAACTAAGGACTAGAATAGAGCAATTGAGAGGAACTCCTCGGTGCTGCAATGAAGCCAGAAGTTGTGGCGAGTGGAGAGGTAAAGATGCATAAGTAGGAACCAAGCGGGAAGCGCTGTCTGCCAACAATTTCCGGCCACTGGCAACGACGAAAAATTGAATTGTCAGCCAGCCAAAGAATAAGTAAATGCTGCGCATCAACAGGACGATGAGCCACACAGCCAAACAGGACGAACACACACAGCACACAGCACACAGCTGGACACTGTTGGAGGAGGGTAAGTGAACTTCCCACTCAATCTCGTACTCGATCTCGTACTCGCATTCGTATTGTATCCAAAAAGTTGATTGAAATACGCTCAGACGGATGTCCGGCGCTCGCGCGGACTTCAATGCAGCATTTATTTTATTATTTTCCCGGTGGGTCCCTGAGCTCTGAGAGTACCGAGAGTTTTTATACCCTGAACCCATTAAAAATGGATAAAAGGGCATAATGTATTTGTGCAAAATGCAAAAGTATGTAACAGGCAGAAGGAAGCATCTCCGACCTCATAAAGTACATAAATTCTTGATCAGCCGAGTCGAGCTAGCCATGTCCGTCCGTCCGTCCGTCCGTCTGTCCGTCCGTCCGTCCGTCTGTCCGTCCGTCCGTCCGTCTGTCCGTCCGTATGTATGAACGCAAGGATTTCAGAACCTATCAGAGCTAGAGACTGAAATTTTAGCTGTAGGTTCTCCTAGTTCCTACGCAGATCGAGTTTGTTTTCGATAATCGATAACTTACTCCGTTTCCAAGTAATCGATAAATATCGATATCGACAACCTGTTTTTTGAGCAAATTGGGTAAATAATTAGAGCGAGAGTCACCAAACATGATATGTTGCTTCTAGAATATTATATATATGTCAAGTATCTTTCACTTTAGACCTATCGCCAGCTCCCCGCTACCACCTCAAAGAGGGTTCAGGGTATTCCCTAGTCGGGAGTTCCCGACTAGAACCTCTTACTTGTTGAAATTCGTTTCGTACCGGGTCATAAACTCGATAAAGACCAATCGGCGCCGTGACACGCGTTTGCATTCGCACTATACCAAGAAATATACAAATAGAAAAAGAGTCAGAAAAATCTATTAAATATAAAAGAATTCTCCCAGTTTCGATTCTATACACACAATTGCCTATTGTCTATATACTATTGTGAGTGTGAAAAGATTGAACAATGGCAAAAACGTTTGGCCAAATACGTTGTCAATTAGAAATTTACGATTCTGCGGACCATTGTCTGCGGAACTGCGTGTCCTTTTGTGTCTCCATGCTTGTGTCCTGTGCGCAGCCCTAAACAAAGCGTGCAACTGCGACTGCGACTGCGACTGCGACTGCATATCAAATTCATTAGGATTGGCCCAGGCCAAATGTCGGCCAAAGCTTTGACTTTTCACTGTCACACTAATCTATTTCGTTTTGGGTTCTGTTTCTTTATCGTATACCCTATACCCTTGCAAGGGGCATCATAAATTTGCCAACGAAATGTGCCACATTTCTGAGTTACACATAAAGTACATTAATTCTTCATTAGCCGGCCTGCAGACACCTTGTCTAGCTGTCGAGCTCGACTCTGCCTGCCGAGTCTAGGCTGTACAAGTTGGGCATTGCTGCGTTTTTGATTCCCTCTTAAAATGGGCAAAGAGGGTATTATGTTTTTGTGAAAATTTGTACTTATGTCCATATAGGATTTAGATGCCATATTGATCTAGAGGCCAAATCGTGAACAATGAGTCAGACCTGCTGGAAATCGGTTGAGTTCTGACCGAGTGATGGGAGCTGAGAAATTTCAATCTATGTCTATATAGGATATTTCAGGGCACAATTTCCACTTGAATGCGTGTGCATGTGTGTGTGCGTGTGTGTGTGTGCGTGTGTGTGTGTGTGCGTGTGTGTGTGCACATATATGCAGAAAATCTTGGCAATAATAATGTCGCGTTTTCTTTAATAACTTCTGTGTTTCTCAATCGATCTAATACGCTAGATTTATAATTATTTATGTATTCTAAATTTTCATCAAACTTGATTTGGATATAGCATATGGCCAACTACAGCACTTGGCTAATTAACATGTCTGCGAGTGTATTTCATTTTCATTATATGTTATCGAACTTTTAACTGTTCGCACTGATTGCCTTTATTTATTTTTAGTCCATCAACGATGTCGGCACCAAGACCTGCTCGGCACCAAGAGCTGCCGCGTTTTCGCTCGTTTTGCACATCAAAATTAATACGCATTTTTTTCTCCTTGCTTTTTTTTTTTCGTTTTGTTTTAATCGTTCGAGCGCTGTAACGACTATTGCGTCTCGCGGCCGGGCGCTGGGCACGCTGAGATCAGGTCTCCTCCTCAGCTGGGAATCTGAACTCTGATCGGGTTTCGCGTTGTCAACGCTGCGGCTCTGATTTATGCCAGCCTCGGGCCTCGGGCTTTGGGAGTTGCAGTATATAAAAATTTGTCAATTTAATTGAATTTACAATTTTAGAATTTTTGCTCAACTGCCCGTTCGAGCAATTCAATTTTGTATTTTAGAATTTTTATCATGATTGAAATGTGCATTGTTCGAAGCATTTTTGAATGCCACGACAATTGCCAGAGACAAGTTCCATTCGCTGTATACGCAGACGAGCTGCGACGGATTCTGGAGATTAAAGCTCTCTGCTTATATGTATATGGGCTACTCAGACTCAACCAATTGAAGGAAGTAAGAGTGAGAAGTGCTCTTGGCATGTTCAAGCTTTCTTCTACGCAAAAACAGGCATGCCCCATACAAATGTCGAATTTGTTCTTGGGTAACTTCGGTGCTTACAGTCCGATCTTTATGAAACTTGCAGTACATGAATATGGCACTCAAAAGTGTGTAAATACTTAAGCCCAAGATGATAACTCCTTTTTTACGCTTATGTGCGGCATTGAATATGTTTAAGGTATTCTGGATCTGTGTTTACTCTACGCGAATATAGTTCTACATATCTTTCAAGCGCGCAGATATCGCTAAGCGATAAATATCGTTTGAGTAAAAGGAAATATGTATGCTTAAACCGAGCAGGATCGTCCAAAATGGGTATAGCTTTAACAATATTATTACAGTCTGAATGTTGACTGAACGATTATCAATTATCTAAAGTCTGGAAAAGTCTGTGAGCTGATGGAAATGTAAAGTATCACACAGAAAGTAGCTGCAGCTAGTTTTCTACTGTGCTTCGTCTATGAATGGTTCGCACTGTGAGTCATCATTCAATATTGCTGCTGGTTAACTTGGAGAAATGTGATCGGAATGCGTAGAGGATGGGATAAAAACGTTAATGGCACTTGGTTTGGGCCACCCCAAAAAGAACAGACACAGACAGAAGGCAGGCCGTAAGTCATGAACATTTAGGGAAATGCCATTTCGTTTGTTGATGTCGCATCTCTTGCACTTATCTTGCAGCTAGGATCGGGCAATGAGGAACGCAGCAGCCCAATTTTGGCTACTGGACAACTTGCATGTGACAACAACGAAATCTTTTACGAGCATAACTAATTTTTGGTTTTTCTCCGATTATATATGTATATGTATATATATACATGTTTCTTTTTTGGTTCGAGTTTTGAGTTTTATGACTTTCACCTACCGCAGGACGATGTTAACCCTTGCTGGGTCAATTAGTAAGCGCAAGCAATGGGACAAATGGCAGGGGTTGGGAGATCGCAGACAGTAGCTGCAGGTCCTGGCGATGGTATCAAGCGGAAGAGAGAGAGTGTGAAACAGAGAGAGAGAGAGAGTGAGTGAGTGAGTGAGAGTGAGTGAGAGTGAGGGCTGTTAATTAGAAATTAGAAGGACCCACAGCATAGCTGATCAAGGTGATCTCGACTAACCCTTATCCCTTTTATGGCACATCCTGTCACTTGGCTGCTTTCTTTTCATTTCTTCGCCTTGCATTTCATTTCGTTTCTTTAATTAACCCGCTGAAACTCTTCAATTTAGAGCCTAATGAAATGCTCGATGGGCCGCACGCCCCGCAGGCGCTCAGCTCAGCTCAGCTCTGCTGAGGATGCGCCCAGAGCGCGTGGCTCCTTTGGCTGAATGTGGGTCAATCGGTGGGGCCTTTTGTGGCAGTTGGTGGTTTCTTTGGTTGGTTAATGCCGGTCCACCCGAGCCTGGATATGGGTTACTAATTGTTTGTTATTAGCGCGCGCTTCGGTTCTTTAACTGTTTTTCGCAATTTTTATGCAGAACTTTTTTGCTTATTTTCTCGGCTCCATTCAACGGTATCGCAGGCGTTTTTTTCTGTGTGTTTGTGGGGATTATGCTCAGGCATCGATCGTAATCTTTGTGCCAGCTTTTCGCTTTGCTCCGCTTCCGAATCTGGAGCTGGAACTGGAGCTGGAACTGCAGTGGGGCAGCGCGTTGATCGATAGCCATCACAACTCACCTGATGGGCTGTGCCGATCGCTGCAACTCGTTTTCTGCTACGTTTCTTTTGCCCCCAAATCGGCATATTGTATTTTAGCATACCCTGTAGACATGAAAGACTACCAGAAGCGAGCTATTATTCAGGCGCAAGAGCATGGAGCTTAGTTTTTGTTAGAGCCAAGTCGAGGCTTCTTTTTGAATCACTTTTCAAATTTGGATATAAACTTCATTTTTTGATAATTCAAAGTTGTAGAACCAAAGTTTTTATTTGGCAAGTTTTCCTATAGCTGAAATATTTACATATTTATTGAAAATTAGTTTATGCTGATTTAAAAATATTTTGAAAATTTTTACAAACTTTTCTCGATAATTAAGAAATGTGGAAACCAAAGTCAAGGCAGATATATTTATATATATTTTATTTAATGTTGATTTTGGCAAACTTTTAATATTCAAAAATATTTTGTAATTTTTTTTTAGCTTCTTTATTTCTGCCTATTTATGGTATATAACAAATTTGTAATTGCCAGCTTTTTACAGGGTAACTTCCAGTCGGCCCTTTGCATTCAACAATTTTTTTTTCGCTTATTTTCTTGAAGTTTTTTTTTTATTTTTTTTTTTTTTTGCATAAAATGCGCCTCATTTGCTTTACATGCCACAAAAGTTGAGTTGATTTTTTAAAAAGCGTTCAGCGCCGGCGTCGCCAGCCTCATCAGAGAGCTTGTACGTTGGGGCTCTGCGAAGGACCACCCAGGCAGCCAATATTTACCACCAAGGTTGCCCGCGCCGGCGCCCGCTCGCCCCTTGCCCCCTGCTCGGCCCTTGCCCCTCGTGTTTGAGTGGCGCGCGCATCTTTTGCATTCATTTTGGGCTGCAAATTAGAAAAATGTTGCACGAAAATCAATAAAAGCTAATGGATGATCATTTGGGGCGGCATAAATTGGCCCCCCCACCCGCCCCCTCGAATACCTCTGGGCTAGTGGGGCGCCCGGCAACAATGTGAGATAATTGCGCTGAAGAGCGGCTCCAACATTATTGCATATCTGAACTTCTGCACTCTGAAATATACGACTAACTACTTAAACAGCAATTTCCGTTCCAAAAACTTAACAATTTAGTGCAGCTTTTTTTTTTGGTATTATTTCAACTACTTTTGAGCCCCTTTTCTGACTACCGTTTGACAGCAATTTTATTCGGCCATGCGCCAGATTTGTTTGTTGTTCACAGATTCAACAGAAAATAATTTCTTATAGTAATTGAGCATCTTCTTATGCCCTGAACCCATTAAAAATTGTTAAAAAGGGTATATTGTATTTGTGCAAAATACAAATGTATGTAACAGGCAGAAGGAAGAAGGAAGCATCTCCGACCCCATAAAGTACATATATTCTTGATCAGCATCAACAGCCGAGTCGATCTAGCCATGTCCGTCTGTCCGTCCGTCCGTCCGTCCGTCTGTCCGTCCGTCCGTCTGTCCGTATGTATGAACGCAAGGATCTCAGAACCTATAAAAGCTAGAGACTTGAAATTGTAGGTGTAAGTGCTCCTAGTTCCTACGCAGATCGAGTTTGTTTCCGATAATCGATAACTTACTCCGTTTCCAAGCAATCGATAAAAATCGATATCGACAACCTGTTTATTGAGCAAATTGGGTAAATAATTAGAGCTAGAGTCACCAAACATGATATGTTGCTTCTAGAATATTATATATATGTCAAGTATCTTTCACTTTAGACCTATCGCCAGCTCCCCGCTACCACCTCAAAGAGGGTTCAGGGTATTCCCTAGTCGGGAGCTACCGACTGGAACCTCTTACTTGTCATGCCTTGAAATAATCCATCAAAAGTGGGTAAAAGCATGAAACCAACAGCAGAAAGCAGATATACTATAGTCTTGATCAGTGCGACGAGCTGCGTCGATATCGTCATGAGAGTCCGTCTCTCCGTCTCCGTTTTCAAGGTCTTCTGTTTGCCAGGCTGCTTTCATCCATCTCAGCGCTTAGGAGCTTCCATATTCTCACACATCTACAAGTCTCCTTATGGCAAATGTCTGCAAGGGTATCAAATCTTTGATATGCCGACATAAACTTACTTTCTCGTTGTATGAAAGTATAACATTATTTCATTTGATAAATGAATGCAAGCCCGTTTTCGGGCTGATATTGTGCCAAAAGGAGGGGAAATTGCTTTGAACCAGCTGATTCTTTGAAAAAACCATGGTTCAGTTCGTATTTATGCTTGTCTGTTCAAGATTGGATTTGTGTAAAGCCGCAATTCCGGGCTTGAAGCGGTTCTGTGCTCATTGGAAGCGATAGTTCGAATTGTGATTTATTTGTGTGTGGGTTACTTTACAGACTTTTAAGGTCTGGAAGCTGCATTGAGATGTAAATTTTCACTCTCACTCTGAGAAGTGTTAATTAACATGCCAAGCATTGCTAATGGACTTGTCACCTATAGAGAAAAGCAGAGAAAGAGCGAGAGACAGAGAGAGAGAGAGAGAGAGAGAGAGAGAGAGAGAGAGACCTTTTGCAGAGGGTCAGCTCTGGTTGAGTTTTTGGGAATATTTATGAGGACCCACCAAGTGGCTAGGCTAGACAAAAGTGTTATTGTTTTTAATATATGCAGCTAGAGCAAAAGTGCGGAGAAAAACAAAGGCGGAGAGAGAGAGAGAGAGGGAGAGGGAGAGAGGGAGAGAGGGAGAGATAGCTGGATGGGTTAGCTGTAGGTGCTGCACTGATGTGGCATGACCTAATGTTGCACTACACACAATGGGCCATGATGAACGTCGCCGTTTTTACTTGTTTCCACTGGCCGTGTCAACTCGGATTCGTTGCGCTACCAGCAGCACGATCAATGAATAGATAGAGAGAGACAGAGAGAGAGAGAGGGAGAGATGGAGAGAGAGAGTGCGAAGCGAACGTTGTGGGTGTCACACACACACACACACACAGTGTGTGCACTCGCTCAAGTCAAACAAATTGAAAATTTATCACCCGAAGATGATGACTTCTGATGCCAAATCAAATGCATTTTTTACACTCCTGGAGAAACTCACCGGAGTGTCACAAAAGGGCGGGCGGTCGGTCGGTCGGTCGGTCGCCAGTGCGTGAAGCATTTGCAAATTGATTTCAACTGGCTTATGATGAGCCGAACTGTGCCAAAAAAAAAAAAAAAAAAAAAGAAAGAAAAAAACCAAATAAAAGAGTATCCAGAGCAAACTCCATAGACAGCCAGCCGGCTGTATATCCAATTTCAAAGCGAATTCACACGCAAATGCCGACACACGCCGTGCCAGACCCAAGAAGAAGTCATTGGCCCGCTCCGATCAGGCCCTATCATGCATGCATATATATATGCATATGTATATGTATATGTGTATATGTACTGTTGGAAAAGATTCTTACTACCAGTAAATCGCATAAGAGCGCCACAGGCTCCGTTTTGCGCAAAGTTCTTAACTTCAATTTCATTTCGCGCTGATCGATTTTTGCACGCAAAGTGTGAGGGAGTCTCTGTCCAACCGAGCGCCCGCCTTCTACAACCCGCTTCTGCGGCATTTTATTGCACACTTGCAGAGGGTTTTACAAATTTTGTCATGCATTTTGTGTAACGCATAAAAGAAGACATCTTCGATCCCATTCCAGTCGCATTGATAGAGCCATGTTCGTCTTGTTCCTCTGTTCCATGCGAACTAATTCCTCAGATTAAAAGCTTCTCTCGAGGTCCGTCCGCCCGTCGGATCGGATCACTATATCATATAGCTTGCATGGCAAGGATCGATCGATAGTAGATTCTTGTATGGAATACTTTTTTGGCCATCCAGATATCTTGCCCCAGCCTAAGCTATTTAAACCATGCTGCTTATATCGAATCCAAATCCTATCTATAGCTCAATACTATTTTATATAGATCTATAGGAAGAATCGGTTGTGTGTTTCCATCACATTTGCTTCACTATGCTCACATAACTGGCAAGCCGTTAGGCGAATGTCTGCAAGGGTATTAAAACTTCGGCGTGCCCAAGCTCAAGCTTACTTTCTCGGTGTTTTTTGACCATTTCGTAGTTAGCCATTGAATTTATTATTGAAGCCAATCGCAATATTTTATTGTTTGCCCGGGCAAACAAGCAAACTTCTGCACCTCGATTCGCAGCGCTCTGCGAAAGCAAGAAAAGTTTAAGCCAAAGCCGAAGCCGAAGCCGAAACATTCAGCTGGTGCATTGGTGTCGGGTGCGTTATCAGCTCGACTCCACCTACAAAGCGCCCATGGCTACCGACCTGGCCCGGATCGTATCGCTGCACAACTCTTTGCTGGCGTGTGTGACGGTTGGACGGATGGACGGGAGAGGGGCTTGTGGCAGTTGGACAGTTGGGCAGTTGGGGGCTTGGGTGGGTCATTTCACATGCAAAACAATAATCAATGCCGCCTGCCTGCCTGCCTGGCTGCCTGGCTGGCCATTCCATTTAAAACGTGTTAAAGAGGCAGCTCCGCATCGATCCATGCGTTTGGAACAATAAGAGGAGCCCGTCACCCCCCCCCTTCATGCCCCCATGCCTCTATGCCCCCCCTTTGTACACACGCCTACACTGTGCACCGCCCTGGCTTATTTGATTTTAGACGCGTTCATCGCACGGCCAGCGGCACTTTAGTTCTTTGGCCCGGCGATTGGGTTTCGGGTTTCGGGCCTGGTGTTTAAGTTTCGGGTTTGGGTTTGGGTTTGGGCTTGGGCTGCTCTGCGTTTTGAATTTATGATGTGATTTCGATCATTTGACATAATCTATTTAGCGTACGCGCATTGCAGCGTGCCGCATGCCGCTT
The DNA here is from genome assembly GCA_018903485.1 of Drosophila littoralis. Classification (NCBI taxonomy): domain Eukaryota; kingdom Metazoa; phylum Arthropoda; class Insecta; order Diptera; family Drosophilidae; genus Drosophila; species Drosophila littoralis. Next base: position 2,240,870 of record JAEIGF010000591.1, read on the forward strand.
GCCGCTTGCCGCATGCCACAAAAGCTGGGCAACTCCTCTTCGATTGCTGTGGAACAGCTTGCAACTTGGACTGCCTGGCATTGGGGGCATAATTTGTAATGAGATAATTTTATTTGCTTTGCGCATTCGTTGCTTGCATCCTCGAAACAAAGTTGATACCCTCCCGTTGCCCGTACCCCCCACCCCCCATCGCAGCTTCGTCTTGCCACAGGTTGCATGCGGCTCGCCGTGGTGTGTCTGTGCGTGCGGCATTCTGATAGTGCATCGCATACGAATGATATAAAAGCTATCATAACTCCAAACGATTGGCAGAGTTAAGTAATTTTGGAACAGACATAATTGAATGCTAGCGTTAAATACTCGATGATGTTTCTAGAGTGCGCTCAGGTAATCGCAGTAAATCAATCAAAATATTGCAATTTATTTTGTAAGAATGTTCTACGATTGCTTCCAGCTTACGATTGCTTGGAAATTGTTTAAAAGTTGATTTTATCAAGCTTACAAATTAAACAAAATTTATATTCCAGTTGAGCCAAGCATTTATAAGATTATCGATAAATATCGATTTTGAGATGTGCATAACTCGAGAATTCTAAGTGCTAGATTAGTTATAGTCTAGACAGATGCAAAAATCGTTCACCTTTAGAATACCTCTTACGAAAAGCTAAAGAGCTCGTTCTTATAGCTAGCTCCTTGCACTTGAGTAACTGTGATGTGACCTCTGACCCTTAAAGAGCTAAATATTTGAATGTGGGTTCCGTGCAGTACGAGTTTCTTTCCGATAATCGATAACCTGCCCCGTTTTCAAGCAATCGATAAAAATCGATATCGAAATCCTGTTTTCCGAGCAAATCGCTTAGGTTTTAAGAGCTGGAATCTAGAATATTATGCACAGAGCAAGTATCTTTCATTTTATAGCTAACCTTCCCGACCCTTAACACAAACTGCCTTTGGTGTTGGTGGAGGAAAGTTCAGGGTATCCCCTGGTCGGGCACTCCCGACTAGCGCACCATTTAGCTGTTTTTTCTGTTCGCCAAAGAAAAATCACCTTTGGAACGAAATTGGCGAGAGAGCTCTGCATAATCAACTGTCTGCGTCAGCGGCAAATGTCGATCAATCAAATTTGCAATTGAATCGAGCATAACCTCAAATGAAAATTAACCAGAAATATGATATATCATTATTTCATTCTAATCGTGTTGCTTGGCATCATTCGCCACAGTTGTTGTTGTTTTACTTGCTACATATATTTATATTTTTTGTTTTGGTTTTTGTTTTCTTTGTTGTTTATCAAATTCTGTGTTTAAATTTGAAACTCCGCACACTTGCGCCCATTTTTATATCTCTCTATTGATAGGCACCATATCTCAAGTACGCATTTTATATTAATAGAATTAACTAAAGTATTTCTTTTTTTATATATATTTTTAGTTAAGAAAAACGTGTCATGGCCCGATAAACTCTTTAAGTTACAAATTAGTAAGCGGAATCTAGTGGGGTGTGCCCGACTAGGAAATACCCTGAACCCTTTTCTACCAACGCCAAATGCAGCTGGTTTTAAGAGGGGCTTAGCTATAGATACTTGAGAGTTGGTGACTCTAGTTCGGTGTTTCGATATCGATATTTATCGATGACTTGGAAATGGGGCAAGTTATCGATTATCAGAAACAAACTCATACTGCGCAAGCACTTGGAGGATCTGCATTCAAGACTTTACCTGTTCTTGGCTCTGAGATCGACATTTATACATTTAGACGAACAGGCGGACGGACAGACGGGCAGACAGACGGACTTGGCCAGCTCGTCTCGACATTCGCTATCTTCTGCCTGTTACATACATTTGCACGCAACCAGTATACCCTTTTCCCCTTTTTCATGGGGTTCAGGGTATACAAAAAGAGTTAATAAAACTATTTTACAAACATCTGATAGCTTAGACCTTATGGGGCTTGGGGCAATGCCGGCGATATGATTAAAATGTGATAAGTTTGCCATCAGAGCAAAGTTTAAGCACTTTCCCATTTAATCGCCAAATTGTGTGCTCTTTATAGGGGAAACTCAACTATGTGTTAACAGTTGCTCGTTTTTATTTTTCGGCTTGGAATATATGCGTTAAATATGCATGTGTATATATGCTTCGGCTTAACACACAATATATTATATTTTGTCAGATCTCATTGTTCTCAGAATCTGTTTGTACAAAACGATATTTGGGAAAATTATTGTATATAAAGAACGTAGGTTGGCTTTCTTTGCTCGATTCAAAAAGTTATTGCTTTCTTATATGCCTCGATTTAATTATACTTAACAACAATACAGGGTATTTGCTAGTCAGGCATTTGCAATAATAGGGTTTTCTTGGAATTTCTTTAACAGATTAATATAAGAAACAAACAAATTTAGAAATAAAATCAAATTAGTTATGATAAGAATGATTATTATGAGGCATATATAAAAATAATAATATATATGTATGTATGTAAAATAATTAAAAAATATGTAAACGGCGCAATCGGACGATACCCTGTAATCAGTAATTACACCATCGCAAATTACTGATAAAAAGGAAATCACATTTATTTGATTTAAAATCATTTTTACATATGTGTAGATAACACTCGCAGCACGAGGCCTTACACAGAGTTCGTCAAGTAGGCAAAGCTTTGTGTAAACAGGCCATGAATTCCAATATGTTTAGTAAATCGAGCAAACACTTGCAGCGTATCTTATAGTCGCGCTTTGAAGTCTGCCGAGCTCTTAAGACGCCAGACTGAACAAGTAAGAGGTTCTAGTCGGGAGCTCCCGACTAGGGAATACCCTGAACCCTCTTTGAGGTGGTAGCGGGGAGCTGGCGATAGGTCTAAAATGAAAGATACTTGACATATATATAATATTCTAGAAGCAACATATCATGTTTGGTGACTCTAGCTCTTATTATTTACCCAATTTGCTCAAAAAACAGGATGTCGATATCGATTTTTATCGATTGCTTGGAAACGGAGTAAGTTATCGATTATCGGAAACAAACTCGATCTGCGCAGGCACTAGGAGCACCTACACCTCAAGTCTCTTATAGGTTCTGAGATCCTTGCGTTCATACATACGGGCAGACGGACGGACGGACAGACAGACGGACATGGCTAGCTCGACTCGGCTATTGATGCTGATCAAGAATATATATACTTTATGGGGTGGGAGATGCTTCCTTCTTCCTTCTGCCTGTTACAGACATGTGCATTTTGCACAAATACAATATACCCTTTTTACCCATTTTCAATGGGTTCAGGGTATTAAAACTATAGCAAAGCCTTTAAAGCGTTCAATGGGCTCGTTCCGATAACTGAAGAACTTAGCGAGAGACTAACAAGTGCAAGGCGTAGACTTTAGTTTAGAGAGGAATTAATTAGATAAATGGGATTGATGGAAAGTAAAGAGAGAAAAGTAAATGAGAAGAAAATCGATGTCGAATCGAATAAAAGCTAGAAAATAATAAGAGAAATATAACAAACATAGTTTCAAAGCACGTTTGTCAGGCTAGTTTGATTGAATGTTGTTAAGGTTAGTTATAAGATTGATATTTAATTGCCTTGCAGCAAAGATAAAAGTTAGTAAATGTTTAGTTAAATAAAAAAAAGCTTTAAAAGTGAGAGGACTTCGACTAAAGTGGCCATGTAGCTCTCATACTGAAGTATCTATGGCCTTTTAGTGGTACTTGAACTGCCCAAAAGTGTGTTGAGCTTAATTTGATGACGCGTAGACCAGAAATTATATATATATGTACATTTTTATACCCTTGCAGAGGGTATTATAATTTTGTCGTGAAATGTGTAACGCATAGAAGGAGACATCTCCGACCCCATAAAGTATATATATTCTTGATCAGCATCAACAGCCGAGTCGATATAGCCATGTCCGTCTGTCCGTCTGTCCGTCTGTCCGTCTGTCTGTTTCTATGCGAACTAGTCCCTCAGTTTTAAAGCTATCTTAATGAAACTTTGCAGAAGTCCCTATTTCTGTTGCACGCAGCACATATGTCAAAACCAGCTGGATCGGACCACTATATCATATAGCTGCCATAGGAACGATCGGTCGAAAATTAAGTTTTTGTATGAAAAAATTTTGTTTGTCAAGATATCTTGACCAAACTCGGCATTTATTAGTTTTACTAAGCTCCTCATATATATGCAAAATCCTATTAAGATCGGGCCACTATATCATAAAGCTGCCATAGGAACGATCGGTCGAAAATTAAGTTTTTGTATGAAAAAACCTTTTGTTTATCAAGATATCTTGACCAAACTTGACATTTATTAGTTTTACTATGCTCCTCATATATAGGCGAAATCCTATTAAGATCGGACCACTATATCATATAGCTGCCATAGGAACGATTTGTCGAAAAGTAGGATCTTGTATGAAAAAAATTTTGTTTTTCAAGATATCTTGACCAAACTCAGCATTTATTAGTTTTACTATGCTCCTCATATATATGCAAAATCCTATTAAGATCGGACCACTATATCATATAGCTGCCATAGGAACGATCGGTCGAAAATTAATTTAGTATGGAGAATTTTTGTTTTTCATGATTTTTCGATTAAACACGGCATTTAAAGATTTCACTATGCTCCCTTAATTTTTGCAAAATCTTATTTACATCGGTTTTTGATTAATATATTTTTTGTTTATCAATATACCTTGACCAAACTCGGCCTTAACCATTTTCTCGGCATTAAAAGGTTGGGTCTGCAAGGGTATTAGATCTTCGGCATGCCGAAGATAGCCCTTCTTTCTCGTTATATATGTTTTTTGTGTCGATAAGCGTGCAATCGAAATCGTTGAAGATTATATGCACATTATCTCTGGCAGATCTGCTGTGATTTGATTGAATTCCACGAGCTGCGCCTAGGCCACAATTTGATAACAGATTTGGTATAAATATCAGCCTGAGCAGCTCTTAACAATTAGTCGAACTCGAGTAGACAACCATTGGAAATATGTTAAAAGCAATCACAGTACTCGCTGTGGTCCTGGCACTGGCCAGCGCCGAGCTGCACCGTGTGCCGATCTACAAGCACGAGAACTTTGTTAAGACCCGTGAGAATGTTAAGGCCGAGGTGTCCTATCTGCGCGGCAAGTACAATCTGCCGTCCGCCCGCGCCAACGAGGAGGAGCTGTCCAACTCGATCAACATGGCCTACTATGGCGCCATAACCATTGGCACGCCCCCGCAGAGCTTTAAGGTGCTGTTCGATTCGGGCTCCTCGAACCTGTGGGTGCCGTCCAGCACGTGCTGGTTCTTTGATGTGGCCTGCATGAATCACAATCAGTACGATCATGACAAATCGTCCACGTACACATCGAATGGCGAGAGCTTCTCCATTCAGTACGGTTCCGGCAGCCTGTCCGGCTTCCTCTCCACGGATACCGTCGATGTCAATGGGCTGGTGATCAAGAGCCAGACCTTCGCCGAGGCCACCTCTGAGCCGGGCACCAGCTTCAACAATGCCAAGTTCGATGGTATTCTGGGCATGGCCTATCAATCCCTTGCCGTGGACAACGTTGTCCCACCCTTCTACAACATGGTCTCCCAGGGTCTCGTTGATGATTCTGTCTTCTCCTTCTATCTGGCACGCGACGGCACCTCCAGCGAGGGCGGTGAACTGATCTTTGGCGGCTCCGACTCCTCTCTGTACACCGGCCAGCTGGCCTATGTGCCCATCTCCGAGCAGGGCTACTGGCAGTTCACCATGGCCGGCGCCACCATCGACGGCCAGACCTTGTGCGACAATTGCCAGGCTATTGCTGATACTGGCACCTCCCTTCTGGTTGTGTCCGAAGATGCCTACGACATCCTGAACAATCTGCTCAACGTTGACGAGAATGGTCTTGTGGACTGCTCCACTGTTGATAAGATGCCGGTGCTCAATCTGAATATTGGTGGCGGCAAGTTCACCCTGGAGCCCGCTCAATATATCATCCAATCCGATGGCGAGTGCCAGTCCAGCTTCGAGTACATGGGCACCGATTTCTGGATCTTGGGCGATGTCTTCATTGGACAGTACTACACCGAGTTCGATTTGGGCAACAATCGCATTGGCTTTGCGCCCGTGGCCTAAGAATCCAAATAAACGAATCGAATTAACGCAAATTATTTCTTGGCATTCACTCTTGGAATTGGTTTTGTTTGAAATTAACATTTACTTTGTACTAAAAGGCATGTTATAAAGTTTCAAGCTATGTTTGGCGAGAATCTCAGTCTCGGCTTAAGTCTAAGTTTGGTTTGCATTGAATAATATTTCAGTTAGTGTCCATTTGTGGAGCTCTTTTCTCTTATTCCGAGCGTTGCTTCTTTTTAGAAATCAGAATTCGATTGCTTTCTTTATGAGACTTTGGACTGGGTGTTGCCTTCTCTCGAGATATATGTGAATCAATGAGAACCTGCTTGGGCAGTCTCTATATAAGATACTTAAAGATAAGTTTCCATAAGTAATAACATAATATATGCATATGTATATTCATATATATTCCTTTCTTTCAATAGATTTTATATAGGATTTAGTCGCTAACAGACACCGAATCTATATGAACTGTGCAAATTGTCGATTTTGTGTTTCCATTTTTAAAAGTCAAATATTTTATGAACTATTTAAAAATATATAAATACAATACATGTAAAAGCAATATATGTATATATACTATGAATATATGTTTATGTACTTTTTATGAGAGATTCCATAAGATTTAATCTCTAAGCGGTTTTGTGCTTAAGAATCATATAATTCGCAAGTGGTTTAAGCATAGTTTGCTTGTAATAAGAATTTCATTTTTCTTCATTTTCCAACACTATAAGGGGCATGATCTCTAGCTACTTCCGATAGGTCTATGCATGCTTTTAAGATACGATTCTTTACAAATATTTGGTGCTCGTAGGCTTGGAAGCAACTTAGTTTGCTTCAATGCAAATTTGGCTGCTGTTCCAAAGAGGCTAGAAGAGTTATATACAGCAGATTCTTGTTGTTCAGAGAAAGCTTGCGGAAGCTTGATTTTTATACCCTGATGAACCCATTAATGTGGGTAAAATGGGTAAAATTTGTTGTGCAAAATGTAAATGTATGTAACAGGCAGAAGGAAGCATCTCCGACCCCATAAAGTATATGTATTCTTGATCAGCATCAACAGCCGAGTCGATCTAGCCATGTCCGTCTGTCTGTCCGTCCGTCTGTCTGTCCGTTCGTCCGTCTGTCTGTCCGTTCGTCCGTCCGTCCGTCCGTCTGTCCGTCCGTCCGTCTGTCCATCCATCCGTCCGTCTGTCCATCCATCCGTCCGTCTGTCAGTCCGTCCGTATGTCCGTCCGTATGTATGAACGCAAGGATCTCAGAACCTATAAGAGCTAGAGAGCTCAAATTTTAGACGAGGTGCTCCTAGTGCCTGCGCAGATCGAGTTCGTTTCCGATAATCTATAACTTACTCCGTTTCCAAGTAATCGATAAATATCGATATCGACAACCTGTTTTTTGAGCAAATTGGGTAAACAATAGGAGCTAGAGTCACCAAACATGATATGTTGCTTCTAGAATATTATATATATGTCAAGTATCTTTCACTTTAGACCTATCGCCAGCTCCCCGCTACCACCTTAAAGAGGGTACAGGGTATTCCCTAGTCGGGAGCTCCCGACTGGAACCTCTTACTTGTTGAATTTATTTCATATCTATAGAATAGACCAGTTGACAATATGTGTTATATTCTGCGAGCCACGTCGACTGTTCCATGTGAACTCGGCTTTTTTCGAGCTAACTCGACGAAACTTAATACAGATGTTGCTTTTAGCTGGAGATAGGGCAATTATCAAATCGTAATGTCCAGATCGGAGCACTGTATATCATATAGTAGCTATAGACACGATCGTTCGCAAAATAAAAGATGATTCGATTCTTAAAAAGTAAACAGAATATAAAAGAATTTTGTTAAAGTTGAAGAAAGTTTGAGATTTTATTTCAATTCATGATAAATCACAACTCTGATTAAATTTAAGATAAAATATTTCTTAAAATAAAAATTTGCAATTTAATTAAAATTCTGTCTGCTTTTCATGGTCTTTCATGTAAGAATGAAATTTTGTAATGCAATATTTTGGATTTTTGTGTGTCTCTTTTTTTTTTTGTCAACAAGCAACTCGTGCCTTGAAAAGTCAAGTCACAGACGATCAGTTTTAAAGATCAGATGGAGCTGTCTTTAAATCGTTTGACAAGTTGGGAACCTCGATCTGATTAGCCAAATACGCACACAGGTGTGTGCTAGCAGTTGTTTTGGGAGTTTTCCCAAGTTCCCAATTCGAGTGTTACAGAGATATCGCGACTAAGTCGGCCATAACTAATGCCCACTTGAACGATTTTTGGAATCAGAATCGCCTCGGCATCGAGTGCTATGGTTGAATGTCCAGCCAATCCCAGCTGGTAGATAATTGGGCAATCGACTGCCCCAACTGGCAGATATTAACAATCTTATCTAGCGTAGATAGCCGCACTTGGTATAAATATCAGCCTGAGCAGCTCTTAACAATTAGTCGAACTCGAGTAGACAACCATTGGAAATATGTTAAAAGCAATCACAGTACTCGCTGTGGTCCTGGCACTGGCCAGCGCCGAGCTGCACCGTGTGCCCGTCCTGAAGCAGGAGAACTTTGTGAAGACTCGCGCCAATGTGAGGGCCGAGGTTTCCCATTTGCGTGCCAAGTATCGCCTGCCGACCGCACGTAGCGTCAACGAGGAGGATCTGTCCAACTCAATGAACATGGCCTACTATGGCGCCATCACCATTGGCACGCCCCCGCAGAGCTTTAAGGTGCTGTTCGATTCGGGCTCCTCGAACCTGTGGGTGCCCTCCAATGCTTGCTCCAGCTATGCCTGCGAGGTGCACAATCAGTATGACTCCAGCGCCTCCTCCACCTATCAGGCCAATGGCGAGAGCTTCTCCATTCAGTACGGCACCGGCAGCCTGTCCGGCAACCTAGTCACGGATACTGTGAATGTGAATGGTTTGTCTGTGGAGAGCCAGACCTTTGCCGAGGCCACCAATGAGCCGGGCACCAATTTCAATGATGCCAACTTCGATGGTATCCTGGGCATGGGCTACCAGTCAATTGCTCAGGACAATGTTGTGCCTCCTTTCTACAACATGGTCTCCCAGGGCCTGGTCGATCAGTCTGTGTTTTCGTTCTATCTGGCACGCGCTGGCACCTCCAGCCAGGGCGGTGAACTGATCTTTGGTGGCTCCGATTCGTCCCTGTATAGCGGCGACTTCACCTATGTGCCCGTCTCCGAGCAGGGCTACTGGCAGTTCACCATGGCCGGCGCCTCTGTGGAGGGCAACTCCTTGTGCGACAATTGCCAGGCTATTGCCGATACAGGCACCTCTCTAATTGTGGCACCCGCCAATGCCTACGAGCTGCTCAACGAGATCCTCAACGTTGATGATGAGGGTCTGGTCGACTGCTCCAGCGTCAGCTCAATGCCTGTGATCACCTTCAACATTGGTGGCACCAACTTTGATCTGCAGCCCTCGGCATATATCATCCAATCCGATGGCGAGTGCCAGTCCAGCTTCCAGTATATGGGCACCGATTTCTGGATCTTGGGCGATGTCTTCATTGGACAGTACTACACCGAGTTCGATTTGGGCAACAATCGCATTGGCTTTGCGCCCGTGGCCTAAACAGAACATCCCCTCCCCGCCCTCCCTTTAAAAATAAAGTGATTTCATAGAGCATTATCTACAGTTAGTATCAATTAATCGGACTGTAATGTTTCGTAATATTCTTTTCGTTTATTGCTATCAGTTCCTTGGCTCAAACGGAACTATTTTGATTTTCAATATCTCGATCATTATTTGAAATTAATTCGTTTGTAGTTTCATGTTTTTTCGTTTCCCTATCTATTAGATAGCTGTACATATGTACATATATATAAATAATTAGTCAAGCGTAGCACGCAAGTGTTTCGCAATATATCTATTACGGGCCTGCTGCAATGCCTTTAAGGGTAGGCTTACGTTAACTTAATCCAATTAAATTACTTATCGTCACTTTGTGCGTCAGCTTGTGAGTCTTGCGGAAGGAAGATATTTTGTTTTGTTTGTGCCCCATATTGATTCTGCATGTGTCATACATGTGCGTACATATCTCTATATATAAAACCCCAAACTGTTACAGCTAGCGAGCTGAAATGTTCACTGCAGGCGCCTTACGTAATGAAGGGATTCACTTTAAGACATGATTTCGGCAAATTCCAGCCGCATGTATAACACTTAATTGTTCAAAGATCTTTGAGAGAATTTATTTAATAGGTGCCGCGGGGAAGGCCGGGGTGTACTCGAAAATATCCAAATATCTCAAAGTATCAAATAGACATAGGTCGAAATTTCCCACCGCCATAACTCTGTCAAATCTCTTCCTATTTTCACGAGGTTTGGCTCGTTGTTCATGGCTTTGCTTTTAGATTTTGGAGTATAAGTCTGGCAATATCATTTTCGGTCAAAGTTTATGTGAAAATGTTACACTCAAATATTCGATATAGAGATAGATCGAAATTTTGGAAATTTCACCCGCAACAGTGGAAAATTGGTGGAAAACGGTTGTATAAACGTATTTTGTATGTGAGCTTTGACGCTGGAGAAGACGGAAATTCCAAAATCGTTGTGTTCTGATATCTAATTTGGAGATTTTTACAATTATTGGATATATGATATGGATATATATATATATGATATATTGATTGATTTGTAGGGCAACTTGTGTGGTTCAGTATACTTATCTTTGGATTCTTTGTAAATATTGCAATTGTTCTATTTGTAATGAAATATGAAATACATTTAATTTGCTTGGCTTTCAAACCTTGTGACGCCCCCTTGGTAACCGTTGTAATATATATATATGTATGTATATATAATTTTTTAAAGCTTCTCACTTATCATTCGAATGTCTTGTGTCTTTCCCCTCTCTCCACTTGCCAACCAGCCCCGATTTTGTTCTAATGCCTTTGCTACTAGATACTCCATAATACCCTGTAGCTATGGGAAATGGGTATAAAAAGGTTTCTATTGCAGTTGTGCGACCGCATGAAAGCATATTTGAAGTTAGATATATTTATTCTCCCATCTCATGCGCAGAATGGGCTTATCTCATCTTCGATATCCGATCCAATTTGCATGGCATCGACAAAAAATATGGATTTTTAATCAGAGCTCGAGAACTATAAGAGCTATTCACACCAAACTCTTAGCATAAAGTAATTGGAAAAGTCATAACACTTAAGTTATTCCAGAAAATGAGGCTCAGCCGTCGTGTGGGAGTTTTAAATGGCGCAGGTTCAAATGCTCGTAGCTAATTACAGGGTATCTACTCGAAACGAGCTGACTTTTGGTCATGTTGTGCGGGGACTTTGTTGGCGCTTAAAATGTCATTACTGAGTGTGTGTGTGTGTGTGTGTGTGGTTGCCTATTTGTGTTTTTTAAGTTTTTTAGATATAAACAATCTTATCTATGTCAGATTTTCAGCGATTTGATTGATTTGCCCGTAGCGATAAGTACAACCGGTGGCTCGTATAAAAGTGCGTGCTGTTAGAGCCTCCAACTTTAGTGTACGTAAAATAGAATCAACATGCTGAAGGTGTTTATTGTGGGCTCGTTGGCGCTCCTTGTGGCCATCTCCAGCGCCGGCGCCAGCTCCGTTGCCCAGCAGCTGCATCGGGTGCCGGTCTACAGGCAAAAGAACTTTGTGAAGACACGCGCCAATATCAGGGCCGAGTTGGCCTATGTGCGTGCCAAATATCAGGCGCCGGTAGTTATGGATGCAGCAACAGCAACGAGCACGACCACGAACGGGAGCACGACCACAGCGAGCATTCCATCGTTGGAGCTGTCGAACACAATGAATATGGAATACTTTGGCGTCATAACCATTGGCACACCGCCTCAAAGCTTCAATGTACAGTTCGACACGGGCTCCTCGAACTTGTGGGTGCCATTGAATCAGTGCACCAGCTTGGCCTGCATGGGTCACGTCCAATACAATCCGGCCGCCTCCACCAGCTATAAGTACAATGGAACCCCGATAACGCTCCAGTATGGAACCGGTAACATGACGGGCTATCTGGCCGTGGATGTGGTCAATGTGAATGGCCTGAATATACCGGATCAGACGTTTGGTGTGGCCACAACCGAACTGGGTAATGCCTTGGTGGGAGCCAGTTTTGATGGTATACTGGGCATGGCCTATCAGAGTCTGGCCGTAGACAATGTTGTGCCGCCATTCTACAATATGATATCATTGGGTCTGGTCGCGAATCCTGTCTTCTCATTTTATTTGGCACGCAATGGCACCTCTGATTTTGGCGGTGAACTGATCTTTGGCGGCTCCGATCAAAGCCTGTTTGCGGGCAACATGGTCTATGTGGATGTCAGCACACAGGATTATTGGCAATTTCAAGTGGATAACATAACAATGAACGGTCAAGTGTTGTGCACCCAGTGTCAGGCTGTTGCCGATACGGGCACCTCATTAATTTTGGCACCGATAGCTGCCTATAAATTGATCGAGTCTCAACTGGGTATCGGTGCCGATGGATCAATCGATTGCACTCGCGCCTATCCAACGCTTAAGCTTGCCATTGGTGGTGTCATCTTTGGCATACCATCCTCGGTCTATATTGTTTCCGAATCGGACATCTGCGTACTGGGCATTGGTTACATAAGCACCGATTTATGGATCTTGGGCGATGTCTTTATTGGTCAGTATTATACGGAGTTTGATTTGGGCAAGAATCGCATCGGATTCGCTTCCGTCAATGGATTAAACTATACCGCCGGTGGCGGGGCGTCCAGCCTGAAACACTTGCGCTTCCTGAAATTTGGAGTCCTGTTCGCTCTTCTTTGGAAAGCTTTGGAATATTTTAATTGAGAGACGATATACATATCTCACATCTATATCACTTAATCAATTCATTTTTTTTTTGTTTTTGTTAAAATTTAATTATAAATCTCTGTGCTGAATCTGATCTGATATGCAGTTATACTATCTGAAATAAATACGATATATATTTGGTAGACCTACAATTTTATGGAACAGAAAGCCAAAATAGGGTTATGTGTTTGAATAAAGTAGAAAGTAGTTTGAGAAAATATGAGAATAGATGAGAATAGATGAGAATAGATGAGAATAGATGAGAATAGATGAGAATAGATGAGAATAGATGAGAATAGATGAGAATAGATGAGAATAGATGAGAATAGATGAGAATAGAAGAGATGAGATGAGAGAAGAGTGAAGAGTGAAGAGTGAAGAGAGAAGAGAGAAGAGAGAAGCGAGAAGAGAGAAGAGAGAAGAGAGAAGAGAGAAGAGGGAAGGAGAAGAGAGAAGAGAGAAGTAGAAGAGAGAAGAGAAGAGAGAAGACAGAAGACAGAAGAGAGAAGAGAGAAGAGAGAAGAGAGAAGAGAGAAGAGAGAAGAGAGAAGAGAGCAGAGAGAAGAGAGAAGAGAGAAGAGAGAAGAGAGAAGAGAGAAGAGAGAAGAGAGAAGAGAGAAGAGAGAAGAGAGAAGAGAGAAGAGAGAAGAGAGAAGAGAGAAGAGAGAAGAGAGAAGAGAGAAGAGAGAAGAGAGAAGAGAGAAGAGAGAAGAGAGAAGAGAGAAGAGAGAAGAGAGAAGAGAGAAGAGAGAAGAGAGAAGAGAGAAGAGAGAAGAGAGAAGAGAGAAGAGAGAAGAGAGAAGAGAAGAGAAGAGAAGAGAAGAGAAGAGAAGAGAAGAGAAGAGAAGAGGAAAAGTGAAGTAAACAGTAGTAAAAGAGAGAGGAGGAAGAAAAGAGAAGATCTTATAGATCTCAGTAGATTCTTTTGCAAAAAACAAAAGTAACAAAAATGATAAAAGGACTTGCCAAATTCAAGTAAAGTTGTAAGTCAAAGTAAAAAATCGTGTTTACGATCCAAAGAATGTTAAAGTGAACCTTAAGATTGCGCTGGCTTATAATAATCAACACAGCTCCGAGGATGATCTACACTCAAGCCAGTCGGTCAGCTGATTGAGTTGCATCTGGAACTGGAATCGTTGCACAAAAACGGACAAATTGCTATGAAAAAAGCTCAAGATTCTTTTCATCTTCTTGTGGAGTGCGCTTAATTGGGCCGCCGTTTCGCGTGATTTATTGTAAAAAAAAAAGAAAAAAAACGCGCAAGAGAAGTAAAAGATGAAGTTGAAGCTTTGCAGTTACTGAACTGCGAATGCACGCATTATTTATGTGTTGTTATCTGTATACCCTGTACCCATTGAAACATGTAAGCGCGCAGGCATCTAACATATAGTTAATATATCATTTTTTTTGGTCAGGGTCCGGTAATGTCTGTTCCAGCTAGAGACAATTTGATAAAGTGTATAAATTCGCGTCTATCATATGCATTATGTTTCCCGATTTATTCTTGCGCTTGCATACTATCGATAAATATCGATTTTGAGACTTCGTTTTTTAAGCATTACTCGAAAATGATAGCAAGAAATTACACAAGACTTGGTAAGCAGGTTCTCCGAACCTTTGTATATAATGGAATGGAACTAAGTCAAGAATAGTTCAGCTGGCTGCAGGGTATTCCCTAGTCGTGCACGCTCGACTAGAGCTGCTTCTTTTTTTTTTGCGCGTTCTGCTTGGGGATTAGGAATCGCAGCTCCCACACACAAAAAAAAAGATACGTACATATATCTTTGTTGGTGGGCCGCCAACGTTGGAGCCAAAGAACAAACGAGCGAAACTCTAATGAGCGTTGGGGGTTTAATAAGTGCAATTGGCTGGGAAGCTTCGGAGCTGACCGCTTGCTTTTATTTATTGGCCAAGCAATTGCACATTTCGACGCTCATCAAATACCAATAAAATATCATTTGTTGTAATTTGAGAGCCTGACTCGTAGGAGGCGAAGGAGGCGGAGGACCACCACAGTTTTGCCTTTGGCTCTGATGAGCCAGGGGCTTTAGCTTGGAGTCGAGACTCGAACCAGGTTTCAGTTGCGAGGATCTGCGATCTGCGATCTTTGATCATGATCTCTCCCTCTCTGTCTCGCTTTCTCTGTCTCGCTCTTGCTCGGAGCAATCTGTCTCATTAGAGTTGCCACAGCGCTTGATTTATTATTGTTCAGCATGTTGTTGTTGTTGTTGTTGTTGTTCTTGTCGATAAATCACATTAAAATATTTGCTGAAAACACGAAAAAGACAAAAAGAAGAGATTTGCCCCCAGACACAGTTGGGTCTGTCTTTGGGCTTGACAAATCTCTAAACGAAATCAGTTAACAACTTAACTAATGATTATCAATGTGTGTTTAAGCAACACCAACAACAACGAAAACATTTTCGATAAGCGGCCGCAACAACTTTTTTGCCACAGACCACAAAAAGCCGCACAGATCAGTGGCAATCAAACACAGATACAAACACACACAACAAAACAAATGAAAACATCTTTGATAACGGCTTTGTCGCTTTGGCTCATCTGCAAATTGTGCGTATTTGCATAGTTAGTCCTTGGGCTACTCAATACACACAAGCTAAAATGTTAGTATATCACGCAGTCAGTCAGTTAGTCAGTCCTTCAGTCATTTAGTCATCAGATGATGTTTTCGTTCATCCAGCTAGTCGGTTTTCATTCCGTCAATCAATTGATCCAGTAGTCTGTCCAGTAATCCTAGTCAGTCATGCATGAAGTCAATCAATCAGTCATTCATCCAATTACTTATATAATCAATCAATCAGCCAATCACAATCATTTCGACATTCAATCACTAATATAATCAGCCAGTCAGATATTCAGTCACCCAGTTGGTAAGTCATTGTTTCCAGTTCGTCAATCAATAATTAAAACAAAAACGTAGTAAGTTATTTATACAGTCAATCAATCAATCCATTAGTTGGTGTAGTTATCACTCATTAAGTCAGTCAGTCAATTGATCCACTAGTCTGCCTAATAATCAATCATTCAGTCCGTCAGTCATTCAGTCAGTCAGTCAGTCAGTCATTCAATCAGTCATTAATAATCCTACTCTTAGTCAGTCAGTCATTCAATCATTCAATCAGTCATTAATAATCCTACTCCCTGGATATTTTTGTTTGTTTTTCTTTTAGATTTCATACTAACCTTTTGCGACTGGTGTCAGCTTCATTCGAGCACTTGGCAAATCTTTGACGATAATGCCTTGTCTTCAATATATTCGCTTATTGGCAGTTAAATATGCCAAACCCTTAAACGATATCCTTCTCCTCGTTCTGTCCCCCTTTGGCTCGCTGTCTTGATACCCTTCAAAATATGCAAATTAAATGTAAATAAGTTTGCAACTATTCGGCAAAGCTCTTTGGCATATCCATCCAGGCACAGATACTGATACAGAACGTATGTCTTTGTCTGTGTTGCCAGATGTTAATGCTCCGATAAGGATGCCAACTTGTTTTATTTTTTTGTGCGCGTGTGCGTTTGTGTGTTGTAAAATTTCGCAGTTCTCAGTGGGCAGATAAGAGTCGAAAGAGTCGCCTCTCAACAATTTTCCATTTGGCCTACGAAAAGAAAAGGAACGCGCAAAACACAACAACAGCTACCTACGGCACACCGAATACTAAATACTCTTGTCGATCTACTGATTTACGATATGTTTGACCTATTCGAAAAGGTTTTGCAGATATGAAAGGAGAAAAGTAAAAAACTGTCAACAGCCTAGTCAAGAATAGATCTCTTTATATAGAACTGTTTGTCCTGACTGACTGATTGATGGACCGATTGATTGACGGACTGACTGGCTGACTGACTGACGGACTGACGGACTGACTGGCTGACTGATTGTTGATCAACGCACAGCCCAAAACCATAAGAGCTAACAGATTGCAATTTTTACTTTAGTTACCTTATGTGAAGGAAGTGGATTCTAAGACGGGCTTTAGGATAACTTATCCAATTTGTATGAAACTTTGTTAAAATTCATTTGAGACGTGTTTCACAATTTTCGGAAATTCAAAGCCCCACAGAAGCAGTTAATGCATACACGTATTTCACCAATTTTAGAGATTCCACCTGCAACAGTGGAAACTTGGCGGAAAACGGTTGTGTGATCGATTTTTTTGTTTTAAGCACAAGACTTTGTCGCGTAATGCACGCTTGTATATATACCTACTATGCATTCAAAGACTCGCTTGCAGTTTCTTCCGTGCGTTACGCATTTGCTCCCAAAACGATAATACCCTCGGCAAGGGTATATCAACAAGAAGCTAATAAGAAGCACGTAACATCTGATAAAGGGGAGGCTCGAATCGATAAATTCAGTGCCAGTGCTGCCAACTTGTCTCGTTGTTGTCGTTACCGTTGTGGTTGTTGTTGTTGTACTTGTTGTTGTTGTTGTTGTTGTTGTACTTGTTGTTGTTGTTGTAATAATTGTGAAATTGTTTATTATGAACGCAATTAGTGCGGCGTGTGAGTGGCGAGATAAATCAAAAGGATAACTGCGATAAGCAGCGTCTCGAATTGGATCGAGCTTTCCCAACTGCTGCTGCTGCAGCATTTCGATAAACGATAACACGTTTACTTTTCTTCTTCTTCTCCCCCCCCGCTCGTTTTTTTGTCTTCTTCTCGTTTAAGTGATTACAGCTTATGAGTTATTGTTGTTGTTGCTGCCGTAATTATTATTGATATTATTTACTTTAATCTGCTGCAGCGCGATCTGCAACTTAATTGCACTGGGTAAAAGTGTATGCCCCCCCCCCCTGCCCTTGTGACGCGTGCGGCACACTTTTGCGGGCCAAAAAAAAAAGTGTAATTTGTAGCAATTTTGTCTTGAATATCGCGAATGAAACTGGGTCAAACTTTTATAGTTGACCGCCATAAATGGCATATGACGCGATCTTGACGCGAAACCCGAACCTGGGGGACCACAGTTCCTGGTGCCACAATAAAAATTTAGTTTAATGAAAGTGTTTTTATATATTTATTTTCCTTTTTTTTTTTTTTTGGGTTGAATTTTGATGGCTTGATTGCCCGGCGTACGCTGGGATTATGATATAGTTGGGAGATCAGTGCTCGATTCCGATGACGATTACGATTACGACTACGATTATATTACGAGTTTCTCTCTCTCTCTCTCTCTCTCTGTGGGTAACCTCGAAAGCGCGTTGAAAGCGCAATTCACGAAGACGATTCATGATTTTGTTTAAATTTCTTTGCCTCTCTGGCACTTATTTATTTCGCCTTGGCATTTATGGCATAATTTTGGCCATCATTTGGACAAGTCAACATGATGATAATGATCATGATGATCAGCTTGATTATGCATCAGTCAGTAGCTGCATACGGTAGGCAACAGTAGCCGCGCACTCAGAGTTCCGCCCCCAGGGCTTCAAAGTGGGATAAACATTAAGAAATTTTTATTTAAGGGAAAGTTCAGAGCTGTATGGCTATAAAAGCCAAAAGACATTTACTTAAGAACTGCATTTATATAAATGGTTAATATTACTGGCTATATTTGATGTTTGTTGATGCTTGGAAATATTTGTTAGCATAGCCAGAACCCATTGGGAATTAGTAAACAAGTCGATCCAAGTCTGTGTGAATGTGAAGATCTTGACATTCATATAAGCACAAATCATAGGCTCAACCAGCTCAAATTCTTATTTCGAAAACTCTTTCAATTTTCTAAATATTGAAAAATATATATGTTAGATCCTGGTTTTATGTACAAAGCTCGAGGATTATCGGCGCTAGATGAACCAAATTTGGTATGTAGTTCCTCACATAGTAAATACATTTTGAGAATATCTCACTTTTTGAATATCCTCTTTAGCGAAAATGTGTGTCAAAGAAGCGTTCGGCTTGCTGTCTTGCATTGCAAAAGTTTTGCCGCTATCTAAGGCTCCAAGCTTTTAGATGCACTATCTACCATCCGGTGGGCGTCATTGGTTCCTGACTCAGCCAGCTCAGCCTTATCGCTCAGCTATTTCACATTAATGCATTTGAGCCAATTGGCCGTCTATCAACATGAAATCAGTTGGTGACAAAAGAAAAATAATGATAAACTCGAGAAACGAAAAGTTCTCTTTTTGCGACTAAATACTGTGTATACATTTTCTTTTTCTTTTAACATTTTTATACCCTGAACCCATTAAAAATGGTTAAAAAGGGTATATTGTATTTGTGCAAAATGCAAATGTATGTAACAGGCAGAAGGAAGCATCTCCGACCCCATAAAGTATATATATTCTTGATCAGCATCAATAGCCGAGTCGATCTAGCCATGTCCGTCTGTCCGTCCGTCCGTATGTATGAACGCAAGGATCTCAGAACCTATCAGAGCTAGAGACTGAAATTTTAGCTGTAGGTGCTCCTAGTGCCTGCGCAGATCGAGTTTGTTTCCGATAATCGATAACTTACTCCGTTTCCAAGCAATCGATAAAAATCGATATCGACATCCTGTTTTGTGAGCAAATTGGGTAAATAATTAGAGCGAGAGTCACCAAACATGATATGTTGCTTCTAGAATATTATATATATGTCAAGTATCTTTCATTTTAGACCTAATGCCACCTCCCCGCTACCACCTCAAAGAGGGTTCAGGGTATTCCCTACCTCTTACTTGTTCGTTCTATTTCAATGTATGGCTTTGAAGAAAGTGCTGAAGTCTCTCGAATGTGATTAAGTATTCAATTAGGGGAGTATAGAACCTTTTAAACATCTATATGAACTCGGGAACTACTCGACTTTGAGTCGGCAAATTTGGTATTTGGCTTCTGTGAAACATTTCAACTCTAAATAAGCTTTATATCACATATCTCACATGGAACTCCTTAAGCGATACAACTGTATCAAATTTGTGCAAATATTTTTACAGGGTATTCCAGACTAGATTTTGTTCGCAGTCCCTTGTCTGTCCCTTGCATATGGACTGAAGCATTTCTTAGTGGTAAGTGCTTGAAACAATTAAAATATTCTTTTCTTATCTTATCTTTTATTTAATTTGATCTCCTCTTCGTAATTTTATATTAAGATTACATCTGCTTTAAAATCTATTAATCAAAGATCTAGATCAATTATCAATTATAAATAAATTCTTGAAAAAATTCGACATAAATTAGCAATTTATCAAATAAACTCATTTATGAGCTCAACAAGTTTCTGTTCTCGGCTGAGGCTCAACTTGCCGCAGTTTTCGCTCCTGCGATTAACCAAGTGACTTAATTAGCATGCAAAAAATGCATTGGGAATCAATCATTCAAAAAAGGCACAAAATTCCGAAAAGGAGACCCAAACAAATTGTATGGCACAGCATGGGGGCAATTTTCATTCAAGTCCAACTTTCTTCGAGCACATAATGAGTGCAGCTTTTTTGGGTGCCGAGCAATAAGCAGGAGGGCGGCAGCCAAAGGCAACGCTGCTAATTGAAATATTCTTAATCAGATTTCGGCTCTGCTGCGATATTCGCTGGCTGCATTTAATCCGCAATTACCAAAGCAAGCCGGCGCAGCGATACGCTGCCTGGCCTGGGTCGGCTGGGTTGGGCTGGATTGGGCTGGCCGCCAGAGAGACAGGGAGACAGAGAGAGATGCTCGGCTGATTGCCAGGTTCGAGGCTATGGTTTAATTTAGCGTAAAACCTAAAAATAAAGCTCAATGTGGAATCTGGGAATCTCACCTTGTTAAACGCAAACTGCAGGCCCACAGTCAGAGCAGCATCAGGTTGGTGGGCACGTTCGATTGGCGGCACGCACCGCAACGGCCACACTGGACCAGTTTGTGATTTAGCTCTTAACAAGGTAGGCGCAACGTGGCCGATGCATGCCCAGATTTCTGAAAGAAAGTGGTCAGCGCCCAGCAAAATGATGAGCCTTTCTTTACGCTCAGCAGGACGCGCTGTTGGCACTGGCAAGCACGAGAAGCACGGGAAGCACCACGACGCGCCAGGTCGTTGAGATTAAAGAGCTGCCGTTTAGTGGCTACTTAGCCGGCGATAAAAAGTCGAACGTGAAATTGCATTAAACGGCTTTTGTGGTGGTGCCCCAGCGCCTCAGCGCCCCACCGCCCCACTGCATCTGGTGGTGGTGCCCCACAGATTTGGGGCAAGCTTAACAAGCTTGTAAGCTTAAATGGGTTTTTAAAGAGCTGCCGCTGCTTGAGCCAAAGCCAAACCAAAGCCAAAGCCAAAGCCAAAGTCAAAAGCCCAGTCACAGTCAAAGCCAAGTTAATAATCTGCACAGCAGCCGCTGCCAAGCAAGCGGCAGCAACAGCAACAGCAATTACAAGTAGCTCGCAAAGATTGAAGAAGAAAATTGTTGATGGAAACCTGACAGAAGGCTACACAAGAGCCACAAAACGTCGCGTCAGTTTCAGACCAAGAACAACAGCTAACAGCGAAGCGCTAGCCGCGAGCGCTTGTCTAGCAGCTACCCTGTAAACTGTCAATAAATGCATTTACAAATACTCTGTAATATATTGATGTTCGACTGAGACATAGTCTGTGAGCAAATGTATCTAATGGAGTCTTTCAACTGAAGGGCTTCATGATATAATTTCCATCCAATCCATGAGAACCCGTTCACAAAATGTGTTCCCGAGATCTCATAGATTGGACTGGGCAATAACAATGAATATGCAAGCATTCGAGACATATTCGACATTTAAAGAA
Source organism: Drosophila littoralis (assembly GCA_018903485.1). Lineage (NCBI taxonomy): Eukaryota > Metazoa > Arthropoda > Insecta > Diptera > Drosophilidae > Drosophila > Drosophila littoralis. The sequence goes on from JAEIGF010000591.1 coordinate 2,262,552, forward strand.
CTTATCTTAGTTTTAGATAATCCACATACTTATTTTGCTAGCACTAGCTCTTATGGTTTCTGAGTTCAAATAGATGGGCTAGGCATATTTAAGTTCAGATTCAGAATAGTTAACGATTCTAATTGGGTTTCTACTGCTTTAGTTATCGAGTGTTAGGTGGTTGGTATAATTTCTGGAGCAAGAGATGCCTGCTAACTTTTGCCTGACAGCCTTGTCTACTCACTCAATTGCTTACAGGGTATTCAAACTTTATTGACAATGCCCGCTGTGCGTTTACGCTAGCCCACAACAAGAGCTAATGCTATTAAGCCTTCATGATCATCAGCAGCAACAAGCAGCCAGCCGGCCGGCCGGCCAGGCAGGCAGGCAGGCAGGCAGGCAGCAGATACATCACTCACTTGCAGTCCGGCGAGATGTAGACATAGGCCGCCGTCATGGCCAACAATCTGTCCAAAAGCGATAAAGTTATAATGGCGCAAATGTTGGACACAGTGTTTTTTTCATTCTTTCCTTTTTGAAATGGAGCCACCTCTGCCATTGCCCCTGCTCCTGCTCCTGCTTCTGCTTCTGCTCCTGGCTGCCTACTGATCTGGCTCTTGATCTAAGTCGACGCGTCTTAGGCTTAAAGCAAAAAGCGCATCTTTATCGCGATGTGATGTGGCCCTGTGATGTGCTCGACTTTGAAAACTGTTTACAAACTGTCTGACAGAGTTTTGACTGCCGTTTGGCTCTCTCTCTGGTTCCGACGCGACGCGGTTGATGTCGCCGCTGCAAACAGCGACTGATCGGTGCACCACATGCAGCCATGCAGCCGTGCCCCATGCCCCATGCCCTGATGATAGACGGATCTCTTGCAGGACGACGAGTGACTGGCCAGATCGGACGTCAGACGAATGCCTGTGTTGTACTAGCTTCAGGCGACGACACGCTGTGTCTGACGGTCTACTCTTCTCTCTCTCTCTCTCTCTCTCTCTCTGTGTGTGTGTGTGCCATACTCATATGGCTAGAGGGCGGCACAGTGGGCGTGCAAAGCACACATTCAGCGGTTAAAAACAATAATCGAAGAGCCATGAATATTATATGGCTAAATGATGAAAGCTTTAAGCTAGTAAAAATGACAATTAAAGAGTTTTAAAAGTTCATATAAAGCACACAGTGTTGCGAGCATATGCAATAAAGCGCATTAAAGAGCTTTGAAAGCGCATACAATTCATAAAGTGTATCAAGAATACGCTTACCTAAGACTTAAAGCTCGGTTCAATGCAAAGCATTACCAAGCTTTAGGTTAGCAGCAGAGACATTTAAAAGCATAGAAGGCCTTAGATCATTTCAAAACTTTAACTAAAATTGAATTACAGATCTTAAGTACCACGGCTTACCTTGAATGAAAGTTCGAAAGAAAGCTTTTGAAAGCTTCAACTTGATAGTGTTATGATGTCAAAGCTTTAACTTCTAATAACTAGCGAGCTTTTGAGGCGCGCACGTAAAGCTTTAAGCGTGTTAAGCATAAGCGTACAACAAGCGCAAGATATTTAACTAGATACATCTAAGAAAGCTGGCTACACTTTACGTATTAATGCTGAGCCCTGCTCTCATTAATTGCATGTTTCGTTAGGCTATTCTTTTCAACAGAATAAAAGCTGAAATATTAAATAGCAAGATCAAACGATCTGGAATAAATAGCACACGCTTCACTGGACGCGAGCAAAAGAAGACAACTGGTTGGTTCAAGCTCAACACAAAATGAAGATGATCATTTATAAAATGGGAAACGAGTTGCTGATCACGTGAAGCTAAATCTGTACTTTGTCAAACTAATTATAAATTTAATCCCTAGCGAGCGCACTGATCACATGTGATCTATTTTTGGCTGAGCCTAGTGGAGGCTCAGCCCTGCTCTGCCAATGATTAGCGATCGATCGTGTCATGGAAGAAGTGAATTCTCTATCTGATGCTCAATAAAGTTGCACAGATCGATTGAATTGTGAATTGATTAGAAGTGAGAACTGATCCATATATAAGCTACTACAAGATTGCACTGATCGATCGAGCCGAGAATTGGTGTTACGTTAAAGGCGATCGTTATCGATCGAGCTACGAATTGAACGTAACAAGTGATTCATAACTCAAAGCTTTCCGTATCAATTGAGTTAAAAACTAAAAGAAAAGTGATGTTCATATGATCGGCTTGTGATTTGTTGATAGAGCTTAGAATGATGATAGGTCAAAAGTGATCCTCATATGTAAGTATAATAATTACTTGAGCCTGGGATCTATGTGAGAGATCTACTATTGATTCCTCATAGATTTGTATGATCAATTAATGCTTAGGATCAGTAATCAACTGAGAACTGGATCTTCATATGAGCTTGCCGATCCTCAGATGATCCACAACTGTTCCACTGTGCCACAATGGTCAATTGGCCTCTCGCTCTTCCTGTATACCGATCTTCTTTTCAATTACGATTGCTTTCGTAGCAGGCAAGCTGCATTTTGGGTTAACCTGCATTAGATGAAGTTACGTTATTATTGCGATATGTCTGAGGATCATCCGGATGAGTTGAACGATGCCGAGGATCGTTCAATTGATCGATCTGTGCGATGCTCAGAAGACTGGAAGCGTTTGCATCTAAACACCTTCTCGGAAGGTGGGGCTGCCTGAATGCTTCTCCCTCGCAACAATTGCTGTTGTTGTTCTTGTTGTTGTTGTTGTGTTGTGTCTATAGCCTCAAGCTGCTGGCGGCTATTTACACAGTTTGAGCCATAATTTAGGCGCGGGCGAGCCATATATCAAGACTCTGTGGATGCTTGACGGGCAGCCCCGACTTTACACTGACTTTGGCTACGTAGCCAGTCTCTGTGTCTGTCTGGGGCCTCTCCATGTGATATATGACTGCAATGTCCTAATGATAATGACGTGCCGAGGTCGCAGTTGTTGTAGGCGGGCACAGTCAGTGGGCGAGAGAGAGAGAGAGCGGGAGAGGGAGAGGGAGAGGGAGAGAATGGTAGGAAAGGGGGAACAGAGGCCGAGCAACTTATCTCAAGAGTTTCTTCCTTTTTTTTTTTTTCATACATTTTTTATAAGCATATATAGATATATATACATATTTTACGTATTATTGATTTAAATTTGCTGTGGCTTATTGATCGACTCGCGTTTGACACACTCGGCAAATGTTGACTCTGCGCCCGGTGGGTTACCTGGCTGACTGTTTGACTGTGGTTTAGTGGGTTTTTTTTTGCCTGCTTGATAGGTCGATTGGTTTGTTGTCACAGCACGCGACGCCGACGCCCGACGCCCGACCGCCGAGGCCTGACGCCTGACACAGTTATGCAAGTTCACACACAACACCCACGCAATCCATTGCAGTCAGTTGAAGGAGTCGCCGTCGCATTAACCGACTCAACTAAACTCAACTCAACTCAACTCAAATCGATTCGGTGCGATTTGTTGATATTTACATAACAAAGAACCCGACAGCGATCGGCGGCCGATCGACAAAAATTTGTGTGCAAACAGTTCCCCTGAAAATGACAAAAAAAAAAATCATATAAAAACAAGAATCAGCTCAGTTGCGAGCGGGTCATTTGGCGATATCAGTTGGGAATCATAAAAAATACATTTAGAAGAGAAAACAACGCGCGCCAAAATCTTGCTTAAACAAACGATCGATATATATGTATGTATTGATATATAAACCCCTCGCCCTCTCCCGCTCTCTGTCAAACTTGTTGTTGTTGGTTTGTTCAAGTGAATTGTGCTGTGCCGTTTGCCATGTGTAGGAGTGATTATCTGTGCATCCATCTATCTATCTACATATATACTGACAGTATCTATTGGCATTTACATTTATCGTAGCTCCATAGCATTCGCATTTCTATCTATATGGAGCTGTTTTTCTCGCTATTTGCCTAACCAAGTGATTTACATTGCCGTGGCTTTCAGCACACGGAAAGACAGACAAACACACGGACATAAGCGCAAAAAACTGTGTCAATGCATGGGGTAATTGGCGAACGATATTCGAGTTTTCCATAGAATCTACATGATTCAAATGTAATCATGGGGAATTCAAGAACTATTTGATCATAACGCTTTCAGCTGATCTTGAGTACTATAACCGATCTACATACATACTTTAACCGATCTTCATTTATGTTTATCAAATCGAATCGATCTTATTTCACTATAAACGATCTGTCCTCATATATTTTGAATATCTCGATAAAGAGTCATGATCATTTTATCACATTTATTTATGAAAGTCCACGATCAAGTCAGGACCCAAGAACAGCGCTCATTAGAGTTCGATCTTTAGCGATCTTGCTTCGGATCTATAAATCTATAAATTCAAATGAAATGCAAGGCTGCTTTAAAGCATTCAATAAGTTTATATGATCAACATTCTTAACAACGAATGAGAGTTTACCATGTTCTTTGCCTTCATATATTTGAATTTTCTTCTTATTAAATGCGAATCGATCTAATTTCTCTTTGATCTTCGGCATCTTTGGATCACATACTATTAAAATACGCTCCATGCATGCGAAATTTATAAAATTATTTTGGCATTTCTTCGATTCTATATAAGAGTCACGATCATTTCGGATATCTGAGCGAAAATTTACGATGCGCCCCGCACAATTCAAATTCTAACAAACTGTTCATCATCTAAGTGACAGTTTTGTGTGGAACACGGGCTAAGGATCGCGAGGATCATCAGCATGCATGCATGCCCAAGTACCATATATGTATGCCATATATGTACATACATATATGTTCAGTATGTAGTTTATCACACAACGATCATAAACTATTTTGTCTGCTGTCAGAAAAAAGAGTGAACTTCTTTGAATTGTTCAGAATTGCTCTCTCGCTCTCGCTCTCTCTCTCTCTCGCTCTCTCTCTCTCTCTCTCACTCTCTGCTGATTTTCATTCTGTGATCTGTTTGCATTTTTGATTGATCGCTTTATACTGTCGCCCAAAAAAAAAGGAAAGAGAGTACAGAAATGTAAATGCTGCTGCAAACGAAAGACCATTGACATCGATCATCATTTGGCGGTGATTTTTGTTTTCTGACGATGATCTCAGCTTCTCAGGGTACGTCAACAAATGTTGATAATCAAATCAAAGGTACCACAGAGCAACAGATCGAGAAATTGTGATTGTAGTCGCGTTGCCATCATAACTTCAGCCTTCACCTGTGTGTTTGGGTGTTTTTTTTTTTTTTTTTTTTTTTGTTGGGTTTCTCTTTTTTTGTTTTTGTTTTTGTTTTTGGGATACCTACTACTACCTACGCAATGAGAATTGGAGGATCGGCTTGGAATGATCGGCAATCGTTGATATTGATGCATAATTAAATTTAAACAAATCAAACTGCCAGTGCAGTAAAGGAAACAGAAATCAAGTTGTACTTGGAGACCACCGGAGAGTCCAGCAGGCCAGGCGATTGGCGCAAGTGAAATAATTTGCTGGAACGAGATCCAAAAAGAGAGATTCACGATCATCAACAAGGCGATCGACCTACACACACACACACACACACACACACACACACACGCAGTAGCTGGGCAGAAAAAAAAAACAAGTACAACAACTTGTAGCTGGAGCTGAAGCAATGTAGAGGAGCCGCCTGTCTCCGCTGATCGTTTAATCTAGCGCTAAAGATCAGGCAGCGTCCTACGTACCAAAAAGCTGAAATGATTGAATTGTGTCTTGCTGTCGATCAGTGCGTGAGTTGGCCAGAAGGACAGACAGCCTGACTGACTGTCGGCCAGGGGGACGGGGACGGGGACGGGGAGGGCTGAATGGGATGGGACTGTGACTCGATCGGTGGATCCAGTAGTCGTTCGTCTGATCGCCAGACATTGATATTGTTGCATTGATATTGATGCATCGTTGTATTTTGCGTTCGGTCTCCTCCAAGTTTTGTATGCAAAACCGATCAACGCTTTTTGCATAATGTAGACTGGAGCTGTAGCTGGAGCTGTAGCTGGAGATGGCATGCAAATCTCTCTCTAGGCCCGGCTCGGCTCGGCTTGATGTGACTTTGAGTCCTGTTTCCGATCGCTGTCGCAGACTTTCACAGTTTTATAACAAATTTGATTGAATTGCCCAACGGTCTGCTTGCTTGGGGTGCATTGCCTCCCTCCCTCTCCCTCTCCCTCTCCCCCATCCCTCTACCTGGTCTGTCCTTTTGTACTGACTGCTGACTGCCGTCTGCACCTTGCAAATGATTATGAATTGATTTTTGATTGCTTTTAGCTTTATGCATGCATATATTATACGTTCCCATATGAATGTATATTCTTTTCTTTTTTGGGTTCCGGTAGATATACTACGTCTTTACCGTTACATGGAATAATTGAATAGCATTTGGTTCGATCATCAGCTGCAATCTCTTGTGTCATACTTCTTCCCTCTTCTGGGTAATTAGCACACGTGTCCGCATGTGCCGGGTACGAGACTGATCTGTGATCTAGACATGTGTCCAGCTCCGTTTGCAAATATCTCAAATAATCAACAGCGCAATCGCACGTTTCTGTTGCACAATGATTGAGTCATCAGAGCAACGGCCAAGATCATCCATCATATCGCCTGGGTCATACGGGCACGCACCGTATTCGCATTGTTTGGCTGCAGGTAGAACACCAGGAAAGTAGAAAATACTTTTTAATGAAGTGCCCAAAATCCACTGTCCATGTGTGGACTAATGTGCGTTAATGTTTATGCAAAAAATTTCGCAACGCACGACTCGTATCTCTAGAGATCGCTGCGTGTATCTTTCGGCGAGCATCTCTTGCACGTGCTATGCTCTAGGGAATTTCGCCTCGAACAGCAGGTAGTATTAGCTCTTGTGTGAGCAGCCCGAAATTTGCAACTCATATGTGGAGTTGGGTGTTGTTATTGTGCAGGTTGTGCAGGTTGTGCCTAGCCTACGGGCTCAAAGGCCGCATTGTGCTATCAGGCAGTGGGTTTTGTGGAAGAAAGTATGCCAGATCTCAGCAGATATGACAAGCAGAGACAGATATTCCTAGCTAATGTCCGGCCGGATTGCTAAAAGCTTCAGCTGTACTTAACAAAGGATTTCTTCTAAAGACGTGTTGCAGACTTTTTTTTCGTTTCTGCCTCAGCTTCACAGTTATTTGATGGAAGAAAGAGTCTAAAGCTCTAGAGCTTGGCCTTGGGCTTTCAATATTAAGCGCAACTAGACTCTTTCTAATTTTTATACCCTCAAACTGCTAGTTTTTAGCAGATCTGCCTTCTATTTCTAGGTTGGATGCATCCCTCGGTGCGATATATCCCTGAAATTCACATTTCTAAAGTCTTGTTTTTTTCCATGACGAGCTCATCTTATTTATACCATGTGAATGTGGGCTCTTCCTTGACTAATTTCTAGCTTCCAGCCCCCATGCCAAACTCTTCGTGAGCACACAGGCTCCTTCTCATATGTGAGATTTAAGGATCCCGCATGATGTGTGCATTATCTATGGCTGGCATCTGCTATCTGGTTGAGTTAAGCACAAGCTCGAATGTAAGCAGGCATTGCGAGCTGATAAGCTTCCATGTAACTGGCAGATGGGGGCCAGTGATAGGCAGCAGGTAGCTCTAGAGGATTGGCTTAAATCGATTTCTTATGTTGCCGCGCTTATCGATGAGGCGACAGTCGTGGGGCTCAGTAGTGGGCAGGGCGGGAAAGGGGACAAACAGTCGAGGCAATAAAACGGCAAACTTTAAGATTAGCCAAGTGGCAAGTTGATTTCATTATCAGAGCCCGCGGCCCATAAGTTGATGTAAGATATATTAAGAGATAAATAACAGTGCCAGAAACAGATCGATGACGCTGCCAGAGCGAGAGGAGTGCAACTTTATTAGAGCCTCTTAACACGATGCCAATTGATAGGCCCCTCTTTAATTCTGTAGCTGTTGCTAAAGCTGACGCTGAAGCTGAAGCTGCCAAAAGACATTAACAAAACTGGCTGGCAGTTTGGCTGATCAACCGTTGGGCAGATCGCAACAGATCAGAACAGAGATCAGCACAGAGATCAGCGCAATTAAAATGTTATCGCTGTTTGTTGTTAACGTTGACGACGGCAGCAGCGCGATGACTTCCTGTGTGCCCACTGCTTTGATACACTCACCCAATTAAGGCGTGTTGGACTAAGTCTCCAGCTTTGATTATGCTACTGTGGACAATTGAGCTTAAAGCGCTGCACTCACAAGTCGAGCAGAGCAACCTGTATTCCTTGCCATAGATTATCAAGAAGTATATTCAGGTGTTTTTTAATTTTTTTTGATATAGCTTGGCTTATACAGAAAATTTCAGCTTAATAGCTCGCTTGGTTCCTAAGTTCTGAGCTCCGAACCACATTTGAACTAGTTCTCAATCTTGAATTTATTTAGATTGTACTCTACTATGCAACAAATTTGACTACTAAAAGAGGACTTCACATACTTTTTACTTTTAATAAATGCTTCAGTAGTTCCAGAGTTAAGCTCTTCAACACTTCTGAACCAGTTCTCTGAGCTAAAATTCAGCTCCAAGCCAGAAAGAAGCCTTTTGTGTAATACAGATGCTTATATAAGGGTATGCTATGCACTCAATATTTACAGTAGGGTGTAAGTAGGTTTATGCTACTGCAAGAACCGGTTCAAAAAGAATGATAAGCAGACAAAGTAGGAATGGATGGGATAGCGCAACTTCCATGGATCCTCTGTTTGCTCTATATCCTCATTGAACTGGTTCTCTTTACTTATTTTTAATAGTTATGCATGTTTTCGTTCATTGAGCCGAAGTAATTCTGGCTTCTAGCACAGAACCAATTGTGAACCGGTTCACAGGCATCCTTTACCCTACATTGCATATTATAGCATAATTGAATATCTTCTTTACTCTCTTGTCTAAACTCCTGGCTCGGACGCTTTTGTGAACCGGTTCAGAGCATTTTGAACTTTTGCGAACCATGTTCGTCTACAGCAACGTTCAGGCTACTTAATAAGTTACAGCTAGATATCATACTCTAGATAATACTCTGATCTCTAGCCATGAACCACTTTTTGAACCGCTTTACAAATATTCTTGCCTGAAAATTTGGTAAATCTTTGGGCAGTTATTTTATTCTACAGATAAATTTTCAGCAATAATAATTTTGAGCCTAATATGTATCTGTATACATTATGCAAATTTATTTGAGCTCTAGTTTTACTACTAACTGAACTTGAGGTTTGAACCACTTTCAAACCGGTTCATAGACATGAAGCTTATCAACCTGGAGCGTATTGAAGTCTGCTTAACAATCTTTAGACTGATTGCATCCACTATAATATCACTTATTACATTTGAAGACTTAAACACTTTCTGAGTTTTGACTATGAACCACTCAGTGAACCGGTTCAGGAATAAGATGCTAATTCCACGATCATATTTTGATGAAACTGTGTCGCGTATCTCATACTGTCCACAGTTATAGCTGACTATTTGCGACATTTGATAGTATTCTTGTACTTGAATACGGTTGAGCAAGGGTATTGACGGTTTCGGTGATTTGGCAAATTTGCATTGGCCGCTTGTTGCTTCACGCCTTTGGCATTTCGCTGAAAACTTAATTTAATTAATTGCCAAACACACACATTTCCACCCATTTCCAGTTACTGGCCAATTCGCAGTCGCATATTCACAGTTGCTCAGTTGCTCAGTTGCTCGGTTCGATCATCACTTAAGGCGCAAACTTGAATAATTGGACCTGCAGTTGTTGGGGCATTTAAAAGTGATTCGTTTTACGAGCGCAATGCACTCGCCTTTATGATTGGCAATTAATTAGGCCAAAAGCGCGAATGCGAATTCGATCGTGTATTCCACAATGAACGTGCGATCGATTCAGTTCAGTTCAATTCAGTTGAACTGGGTTCAGTTCGATGTGTCTGCCTTGGGGTTATTTGTTTTTACAGCTACCGTATTTAATAGTTGGGCCTCATCGATATGGCTGCCCGCTGCCCGATTTGTTTGCTTAATTAATCGCAGCTGTAATAATAATATGAACCGAGCGGCTCTTCAGTGTGTGCCCAGCCCTCCTTATAAGCAGGCATGAAATTCGTTTTTTTCTCTTTTGAGTTGAAACTCGCTCGCTGAATCGATTATCACGCGCAATTGCATTTGAATGGCAAATGTGGCGCATTGCTCGATTGTTTTCTCGATTGTTTTGTCCGGCCTTGGACGCCTTGGTCACCCTCAACCCTCAACTCTCAATCCTCAACTCTCAACCTTTACTCCGAAGTGCTCAGTTTTTGGCTGGTTCTAATCCATGGCCCTCACACTTGGCCATTGTGTCGCCATTGTGTGGCGATTCGACATGGCAATAATAATACATGAAATGCTCCCATAACAATTCCCATCCCATCCAATCCCATCCCATCCCATCCATCCGTCCAGAGATGCCCATTCCGAAAGGCAAACGAATGCAACGCATGCTAATCCTTTGCAGCCGAAGGAGACGTGTGTGGGCTGCGCCAGCGCGGGATTAGTGCGTGATGCATTTTGGCATGAAATGAGTGCATCAAGCCCAAAAGAAGATCATCATGAAGATCAACTGGCAACAGAAGAAAACTGAACAAAAGTATGCGTATAAAAAATATTGTAAAAAATGTTTAAGAATGCGCTATTAGAGAGCAGTGGAAGGCGGACAGATACCCTGGCGAAAGTACTTTTTGTTTGTTCTTTTGAAAATATATTACCGAACAGCCTAAAGTACATTCCATATATATATATATATACAGATCATGTAGATCATATATATTAATCATATATCCATATCTGCTTGATGGAAATCTTAACTGCAAGTAAATATAGATATAGATATAGATATAGATACCCTGGCGAAAGTACTTTTTGTTTGTTCTTTTGTACATGTTTTATCGAACAGCCTAAAGTACATTCCACATATATATATATACAGATCATGTAGATCATATATATTAATCATATTTCCATTCATTCAAATTTGTCAGTTTGATTTCCTTTGGACTCTCAGCTTTATCCTGTCCTGTTCATATCTGAAAGATATATGAAATATACTGAGTTATGCATGCTTCTATACGCCCTGCTCAGTTCACTTTCTACAGGGTATAAAAATGCGTTTTTTATTGTAATATCGGGTCCACATTCAAAAACTATAGAGATCGTGGACCAGAAAAAAACAAAAAAAAAAACAAAAAAAACACGAACGTGCCAACCAAAAGATGAGATCCGAACCGAGGCAGAGTCAGGGACCACCCTAAAGAACCGCGTGCCCAGATACCAAAATTTATTGCTCTGCTCTGGGACAGTCGCGAGACCCTTGGCCCCGTGTGTGCGTGTGTGTGCGTGTGTGTGTGTGAAAGGACCTTCTTATTGCCCGCTCGCATGCCGAACACTTAATTTCAATTTTAATTAGAGCATCGCTAGGAATTTTCAATTCAGTTCAGGTCGACTCGGGAAAATTGTCCAGTCCAATTGTTGTTGTGTTTTTTCTTGCTTCACATCATTTGATTTTGATTTTCTCAAATTTTAATTTAAAATTTTAGTTAGTTGCGACGCGGCGCATTTTGTTTGATTTCTGTGCCCGCTCGTCCTCGATTATAATTAGATGGCAAAATGCCGCTGCAAAGAAATTGAAATTGATTGTTAAATAATTTTCTTGTGCCACCTTTGCGGCAACTGATTGGCCCCGCGTCGGCGACGTTTGAGAGTCAACCTCTGTGCCTGCGACGAGGTGCCTGCGAGTCGTTTTAGCAAGAGTCGCCGCAGCAGACAGAAACTGAAGTTACATGCATAAGAAACTGCTCTGTGGGTCTATAATTGAGTTAATGGAATTGAATTCACACTGGTTGAGGGACAGTATAACGTTCTGGACCTTGTCAACTTTTGTGTATTGAAGAATCCTTGAGTTTTAGCATAAATGCTATTAACTACTTTGACACTTAAAGCTCTTGTTTTAAGCTTGCGTCCATTCATCTCTTCTTCATTAAAACTGCCAAAAGCTTTGACTTAAAGCTTCTTGTTGCTGTCACATTTAAAGAGCGCAAAGCGTAAAACATCTAAGTAATTAGCTTTAAGCTTTACAATTATCTCTTGCATATTAAAGCTTTCATAAGCTTGGGCTTAAAGCTCCTTGCACGTTTTGGGGATTGGCATACAACAGCTTAGCTTTAGAACTCTACCTTAAACTTTAAGGAAAGAAAAAATGTAAATAAGAATCGAATAACAAATGAGATTTTTTAATAGATTTCAAAAAAAGATCATACGAGCCAAGCTTTTGGTGCGAAGCGTGAACCGAACCAAAGGAAATATGTATGAACATTGTTTATTTATAATTATAAGAAGTATAAACAGTTAGATCTGTATATAAGGTTTTTGCGCTTGGGATTTTGAAGATATTCGAAATTGATTGAAATGCGAAGTGTATTCGATCTCTGGGGTTTTGGATGGATTGGATATGATGGGATGGCATATGCAAGGATGTGATATGATTAGGATAGGATGGAATAGACTATGATACGTGCATGTTTTGAAACGATATGGTATTGTACCTGTTACTATACTATTGTATTGGATAGGATAGGATAGGACGTGAGTATTATATGCGACGATGTGATATATGATGGGGCATACTAGGATACGAGTATGATATGGATGGATTGGATATAAAAGGATATTATATGACTAGAATAGGATGAGATAGACTCTGATACGAGTGCTATGTGAAACGATATGGTATTGTACTATTACCATACTATTGTATTGGATAGGATAGGATAGGACGTGAATATTATATGAGACGATGTGATATATGATGGGGCATACTATGCTACGAGTATGATATGGATGGATTGGATATAAAAGGATATTATATGACTAGAATAGGATGAGATAGACTCTGATACGAGTACTATGTGAAACGAAATGGCCTTCAAAGTTGTTATAGAGTAGAAGGCTGATCTCTCCCTCTCTCGAACTCGTTATCTCTCCTTCTGTCGCTGCATAAAGCATACTCGCCTTTAACTTTTGTGGCGCCCCTCGCATTAGCCACTTGCTGCACCCATTCCGCAGTTGTATGCAAAATATGCCGACACAAATCAAAAATGAAATCGCCAATCGCACGGCTAACGAGGCAAATGGAACGCAATGCTGTGGTCCATTGGTTAGAGTAGTTGAGTGGTGGGGGAATTAGTGAGGGTGAACGCGAGGGGCGAGGGGGCAACGTCTGCGCATGCGCGGAAGCAGTCGCAGAAAATTAGGCGTAAATTTTTATTGAGGCGACAGTTGGACTTGGCCCTGGCCCTGGCCGTGGCCCCTAACTATAAAGCGACTGCCGAATGGATCCGGGCCTGGGCTTAAGGATGGGTATTGAGAATTGGAATTCGAGTTGTGTGCGTGTGTGTGAAATACAATGCTAAGCCACTTAAGTGGGCACAGCCCAGGCAAACAGTCAAGATTTCGCAGTTCCGCAGAAAGACAACAGGGCAAAGTGCATAAGAAAAGGGTTGTCTGTGAAGTTGAAAGTCTGTTGTTTATTTGCTTAAACGCACAGATTGAGGGCGGAACCAGTAGCTGACCACAAAATATATAAACAAAGTAATAGTTCAATAGAAAGCGGAAGAGTTGAGATTGATGTCTCTCGTGAGGCAGTTCCGAGTAGAGTTTAACAAACGTTGCTGAAGAGCAGGAAGTGTGGCTATAGTATTTCGGGCTACTTACCAAGAACTGGCTCTATATCTAACCAAGCAGATATTTGTATATAAGTATGTATATGCCTGCATAAAAGCGTGGGCTTGTGTCTGGCGCGTGTGGCTCTGCTCGGATCTCGGAGAGATGCTGGTAGGTGGCTGAGGCCTGGACGACCGCAACAAGTCCCAATAGAGAAATTAAATATCAGACCAGGTGTCTGTGTGTGTGTGTGTGTGTGTGCGTCTAGTCGGGTATACAGCTGTCCTGTCACTCTCGTGCCATTTTGCGCTAATTGTGTCTAAATATTTTGGCCAGAGTCGAGCGAGCCAAACACCAAACACCAAACACCAGAGACCAGAGACCAGACACAGCGAGCAGCCAGGCAAATGAGCAACTCCTATTATAATAGATACATTCGTATTTTGGCTATTCATGTTTGTTGCGACAATTAGAAACTGCTTAGCTTTGTTCTCGCTGCGCTGCTGGAGTGTCCTGCTGGGCACACAGCTCTGCCCAGCATGCTAATAACAGTTAAGAACCCAAATGCTCATTTCGAAGGTATTTTCCTAACATTTTGGCGAACTGCGAACTGCGCCCTGTGCGGTCCCGTGCTCTGCGCTATGCCAGCATTGTTTTCATAGACAATGTTTTGACCGCATTGCCAAAACCAAAAATATCTATATGTGTACATATATATATATATATATATATATGTATTTAGTAGACAAATCCCGCTGGCCGAAAACCGTACAACAAAAAGGCCATAAAACTGCTGGCCCAGTGAGCGCGGGCTCTGAATCACGCTCATCTCGTACTGTGGTGGTCCTCATTCGATGCTCTTTTGTTTTTCTACCTCAACTGTCACACGAAGGCGCGTTTTTATATGCGTGACATCTCTATATAGCACACACACACGCACACGCACACGCACACATTTATATTTATCTCTCTATTATGGATGTGAGGTTGCGCAGGGTATCGAAACTTTTTAGAAATCATTTGTGGTGGGCGGTTTGTCAATTGTTATTGAATTTGAGGCTCGTCTTTACTGCCAACTGCAATTGTCATTGTTTTGCTTGTCTTGCTTGTCTTGTCAATTGCCAAACGATTCGAGATGCATTCCAGCGATAGGATTCAACAAATTTTCACCATCAATTGCAGTCTTCATTTATTTTTCTCCTCGCAGCATCTGCAACTGCAACTGCAAATTGCATTAACTTGGCCCATGGACAATTGAGGCGTGATTCGAGGCGTTGTGTGCGGTAGCTGATTTCCCTCTAACGACCGCAATTTCTATTCACAGCCATTGTTCGATTGCAATTGTTTTCGGCCCTCGGGGAGAACCGATGGAACGGACTCTTCCAGCGAACGTCTTTATTCTATACAGAAAAAGAAGAGCTCCATAGCCATAAAGTGCATACAAATTCAATTGAATTTGTAAATTTATAAACGTTTTTCTTAGCTCTTCTCTTTTCTTCTCTTCTCTCAAAGTGTTCTATGCTGATATTATTGGGAAAATATACACATAGATTATTGTAAATCCAATTAGAAATATTTGCAACTTCTTTGTGTCCATGTTCAATGAGCTCAAATTGTTGTCGTTCTGTATAAAAACAACTTCTTATAGCATTCAAAAGTAGATCATTGAAGCTTTATAAAGCTCATGATCTTCATATATGATCCGACTTTTTATATGTTCTACATGAACTAGGGTCTCGCTGAAGATATCCTGTTAAAATTGGTTGCTTCAGGCTGAACATATGTCATATGTCGTATATCATAAATAAATAAAAGCATAATTGTGCTTTGAGAATTGAAATCAGATCTTATCGATGTCGGATCACTTTATCATAAAAATGTCATGCGAACAATCGGTGGAGAATTTAGTTGTTAATTAAACAATTTTGTATACCCTTGTGGAGGACATTATAATTTTGTCAAGAAATGTGTCACGCATAGAAGGAGATATCTCCGATCCAATAAAGTATATACATATATTTTAGCTCAGCCACGTCCATCTGTCTGTTTCTAAAGCTTCTCTTGAGGCCTTGCACTGGCCCGTCTTTCTGTTGTTGGCAGTACACAACTTAGGAGCACATTTCTCTGTGGAGGAAGCTTCTTTATGCTTTTCATATTTGAGGTAAATTTGATCAAAGTCGAAAAACTCTCATAGAAACTATTGAGGAAAAAGGGCACACATTATTTTTTGCAAGATATTTGAATAATATCAGAACGAGATGGGATTTGATTTGAGGACATATGCTCGTCAACTGCTAAGCTACCGTTTTTTATACCCTGAACCCATTAAAAATGGGTAAAAGGGGTATTATGTTTTTGTGCAAAATCCAAATGTATGTAACAGGCAGAAGGAAGCATCTCCGACCCCATAAAGTACATATATTCTTGATCAGCATCAACAGCCGAGTCGATCTAGCCATGTCCGTCTGTCTGTCCGTCCGTCCGTCCGTTTGTCCGTCTGTCCGTATGTATGAACGCAAGGATCTCAGAACCTATAAGAGCTAGAGACTTGAAATTTTAGATGTAGGTGCTCCTAGTGGTATCGATAATCGATAACTTACTCCGTTTCCAAGAAATCGATAAAAATCGATATCGACATTCTGTTTTTTGAGCAAATTGGGTAAATAATAAGAGCTAGCGTCACCAAACTAGACATGTAGCTTCTAGAATAGTATATATATCTGCATTTGGTGTTGGAAGATGAGGGTTCAGGGTATCCCCTAGTCGAGAGCTCCCGACTAGAACCTCTTACTTGTTTTCAATGGTTTAATTGAAATGTTCTCGTCAATCTGTCAGATACAAATGTATCTTTCAATTATAAAATGCCTGCCCAGCCATTTGCAGAGGGACAGAGTGTGAAACTCTTAATAACACCGCCTTGTTGCCTTCTCTATAAGCTGCCACGCCCACTCGCCTAACAGGCACTTCGCACTTGGGCCACGCCTGAGCAGGGCGCGTGCGTGCTGGCCCACGGCTCAGGGCATATTACGTCAGCCTAATCCAAGCGTCAAGCATGTCCATGTCCATGTCCAGGCAAATGATCCTGACTAGCAGCAGGATCAGCACTCGCACTCGCACTCTCTCTCTCCCTCTCCCACTCTTTCTCTCCCTCCCTCTCTCTTATGCGCCAGGGAGAGGGCCTGGCGACGGGCAGCGCTGGGCTGCGGTCAAAGCTGTTAAGCGCATTCGACGCGCATGCCGCCCACGTCCTCTGCCAGCCTTTGACTTTTTCCCATTTCCCATCTTTCATTTTCCATTTCGCTCTGTGAAAATTAATTAGTTAAAAACCTCGACGAAAAGGTGTCGGAAATCTCTGATTACGCTGGTAATTTTACACTGTGTGGGCTGTGTAATGCGAGTCATTTTCCCGGGTTTCGGCATTTTCGACACATTTCGTGCTCAGCAAATTTTATTCCCCCATTTTTCTTCTTATCTCCCATTTCTCTCTCTCTTAATTTTCTCTGCACAGTTTCTTATCATAATCATATTTGCCACGCCAGGTTTTTTAAGTGAGTGTGCAATTCTAAGCCACAGGAAACAGCTCAATTTGTACGTATATCCTGTGCAAGGTGTCGGTGTCCTGCCGCCTCCCTTCCCGCACTCTCTCTCTCTCCCCCAATTATCTATCTTTTTCTCTATTATTTTTTTTGGTGGTTTTCCTCATCGTTTTGATAGGATTTTTCACATTTTTTTTTTGGTATTTTTGTCACATTTCCTTCCGTTTTGCTTGTAATTTCAAACGTCAATTATAATTTCTTTTCCATTCGCATCTCTGGAGTAGTTTCTTCTTCTTCTTCGGTTCGTCTGGTTCTGGCAACTTTCGAACACTGGCTGATCCACTTTTGAGTGCTGCTGCTGCCGGTCTTGCCCCTTCCCCTACCCCTCGCCATTTGCCTGTCAATGTCCATAGATATCTAAATTTGTTTGCTCTCGAGGCGATGACAGGCTGGCGAGTCTCGGGATTTAAACGCCTGTTGCCTGTCAATTAGACGTCACGATATGCAGCTCAAAACTCTTTCACAACCCAAAGCCACAGCCAGACACGCGTCAAACAACACTCGGCTGCCGTTGCCGAGCAGAGCTGCCTCAGATACCTTGTGTGGATGGATGCGAGCGAGTATCTACACAAGTGCGTCAGTCAACGCTTCGCTATCTTACATTGCGTTATGTGGCATCCACTTGCGTGGAGTATTTAAAATTTGTTTTTACAATAATTGGAGTAGCACAGAAGAAAGCGTACAGCAGACAGCAACAAGAAAGCATATATAAAGCTAGTCCATTTGTACGTATCAGATAGATTTGTATCCATATGGTATTATTGTATCTATTAGATACATTTGTATCTTATTTATGCCCACCAAATGTAGGATACATTTATATGCATATGAAAAACAAATGCATCTGGTCGATAAATATCTTTTTCTATGTGATATATCTAGTTCCATCTATGAAGTAGATTTCTATACATAAGATACATTTAAATCTGAACAAATGTATTATTATCGTTAGTATTATTGTATCGATTAGATACATTTGTATCTTTAGATGTATCTAGTATGTCAACCCAAATGTTAAATACATTTGCATATGCAATACAATTGTTTCTGGTAGATAAATCCTTATATGATATATTTCGTCCTTTTCATGAAATAGGTATCTATCCTTAAGATATGTATCTTAAATATCGTATACCTGGCATCTGTATAGGAAGTATACATTTTAAGCTATGAAAGCTATGGATCCATAAGATACAGCAATATTTTTTGTTTATTCCATACTTCTATTATAGTTATTTTAATGATTGAGCTTTAGGAAATCTTGTCTCTCACTTAACTTTATGGAACTCTAGTTTCTTCTTTCTGAAAAATAATACTAAATGGCTTTCAAACGATTTCAAAGACTTATCTTTGAAGATACTTAAGCTAAACCTAGGATATTAAATATAATCTTTTTAATATGCTTTAATATGCATCGAAAAAATATAACAATATATATTGGCCTCTGCCTCTGCCTTGTAGCATATTCAAGTTTCGCTCTATTAGTAAATAAATAATTTTCATAGCCTATGCAAAGTGTTTGCTGTCTTCTGGCTTGGTTTTTGTCTGTTGCGGCCCGCCACGACACGCCCCTTGCGGAGCAGGTCCGTCGGCTCAATGGAACCGCTTGGCACTTGTTTCTACGAAAGATGTGCGCCTCAATTAAAAGACAGCCTGCTGTGCTGTTGGCGGCGTCTGCTCTGAATTTCTCTAAATTGGCGGAAGCAAAATAATTCAGAATGAATTTCTCGCCCTCTCTCGCTCTGTCGCCTTGTTCCTTGTAGCTGGGGTGTTGCCGTTGTTTGAGGCAAGTGTTTAGGACATAATTGTTCACGCCTTGGTCGCGTTATAGACACTTTGATGCGCCGGCGCTTTGGCCTACATTAATTGCCCAAACACACACATCCTGGCCAGCCTCTGGGCGCTATGCAAAGCGACGCTAAACGCTGAAGCGTGTGCTCCGATCGGATATCGGGCGCCGAATTGCAATCGGGGCAAACGTAAGCGACGATCGTGGGTTGATTTCCCAGGAAAATCATAAATCGTATGCCCGCTGTGCGAGTAGGCGGGCAGTTCAGGTTAGTTCTAGGGCCCAGAGTAGAGGTGCGTTTCAGGGTCGGGGCTGCCCGCTACCCGCTACCCGCTGCCCGCTGTTTGTTCCTAATTGAAGTTACCAAAAGTAAAATAAAATTGATTTTCGTATCTGCAACTGCACCCCGAGCCGTTGCTGTATCTATCTAGCCATGCCTTTTTGGCGAAAAACCAGCAGCGACAACAGGCACTGATAAGATAAGCCCGCATACGGCCAAAGATACAAATGTATCTCAGGGATTGCACACGTGCAGCACTGCTTGCGATGCGAGTTTCGATTAGTTAAAGGTTTGTCGCAAGTGTCAGGAGAGCGATAAGTAGGGTTTGCATTTGATATAGATGCCAAATGTATCTCCAGAGACTGTGAAGCGCAAAGATACAAATGTATCTCAGGAATTGAATTTAAGATTAGGTCTCAGAATGAGATACTTTCATATTTATAATTCTAAGCCAATCGATCTTAGTTCGCGTTGCGATAAGATTTGCTGTAATTGCGACTTAAGTATGTATATATGTCATAAGATGCATTTGTATCTCTCAGATATATTTGTATTTTTCAGTTAATGTTGAATCTATCATTTTTGTTCCTGAGAATCCGTTCATGAGTATCCTTTAGATACTTTTGTATGTATCAAATACATTTGTACTTGTCAGATACATATGTATTCATCAGATACATTTATATCCATCAAATACATTTGTATTTGTTAGATACATTTGTGTCTAACAGCTACATTTGCAAATATGAAATACATATGTATTCATCAGATACATTTGTATCTCTCAGAGATGTCTTGTCTTACGGTGTCAGCTTAAGCGTAAGATACTTTTGCATATGAAAACGAGCAGCAGCAGCAAAACGCATCTACGAATCGTAGAGATATTTTCATCCTCTCCTCCCCTCTTTATAAAAATATCTTGTCCAAGAAAGGCTTTCTTTGCTGTACCATGTACTTTTAATCCTGCTCAGACTGTGGATCGTTTAGATATCGAAAACTGATGGACTTTATGAATAAACGCAGCCTGCTCGATCCACATGTGCATTCAATAGCTGCTTCGTTTTTTTTTATCATTAGCAAATTTCTAGCTACGCTTGACCAGCTTAAGCGGCTCTTTGGACCATGGGAAGAGGAGATCGGCGAGTTCTGTGGCCAAAATCAAGGCATGACAAAAAACGGATTTAGTTAAAATCGCATCGAGAAATCAGATTCAGAGCAGGGAAACTACACAAAAAAGGAAAAGCGAAAGCGATGGCAAAACAAAGCGAGCCATCGGCATCGGCATCGGCATTAACCCGCGCCGGGGTCACAGTCATAGTCAAAATTGGGCCATGTATCTGGATCGGTAACCAAGGGGTCGGGGCTGTGTATGCCTGCCCCATGCCGGGCATCAAAGCAGAGTCACCGACCGTAACGCACATACTGAAATAGAAGAAGCAGAAAAAATAAAACATAGAAAATGTCAACCACAAAACTGCGGCAACGACATCGATCGATGGATCTGCATTCAGCGACCACAAAGACCAAACCAGAAAAAAAAAAAAAAAATGAAAAACCGATGATGAGGATAATGCTGACGATGATGATGATGAGGTTGAGGTTCACTTTGAGGTTGAGGAGCTGTCGATGGCCATTCTGATTGCATTGTGAATCGCTGCTGAATTCTCTTTTCTAGTTTTGCGCATCGCATTGTTTTTGTGACTGCCTCCTACGATGCGATAATCGATTTATCAAAAAGCAAAATACGCTTTGCCAAAAACAAAAAAATAAGGAATGAAATATGAAAGGAAAAGCAAAAGTAGCCGCCGCCCGGGTCAAAGAGGGCGGCGAATTTTTAACGCGCATTCATGTGCATTAAGATGTGAAATTGTCACCATTGTCCCGGCCATTGTGCCGCATGCAACGGCCCACAATACTGTTGCTGTTGCTGCTGCGGCAAAGAGAGCAGCTCGCTCGGGCGGAGCTGCAACAGTCGGCGGTCTGCGCGTTGACAGCATTAAAAGTCATGTGAATAGAATGAAATCTTTGAGCTACATACGCTAACAGTCCGGAGTCTATTCAGCGACGCTCGGGCGGCTACCTTGGCCCTGCTTGCCACACCCATTTGCGGCGGGCTAGCAAAAAAACACCGAGAAGAATGACTTAGTGGGCGTCTACGCAGCTCTGCTCGACTTTTACACCGCAACTTTGCCGCCTCCGGTCGTAGGGCTGCGGGTTCACACGTGCACATTAGGTCCGGGAGATACATTTGTATCTGGCATGCCATTCAGTTTTATTCAATCGATCTTAGTTCGCATTGTCGAACAACCTTTGCTGTAATCGCAGCTAATGTGCTACTTTTTGCTCACTGCAAGCTATCAGATACATTTGTATCTAAGCATGTTGCTATCCTCCGATCTACTAAGTCTTTCATCTGAATCACACGTGCATTTGCAGATACATCTTTGTATCTATCAGCAGCGCTTCCTTCGTGCGGTCCGTGGGATACACTCGGGTCTGCCTTAAACAATCCATCTTCTTTTTTTTTTTTGTTGCAGCTAATTTTGCTCTAATCGCTGCTCAAATTTGATCTATAAGATACATTTGTATTAATCAGTTTCATATATATCTTTAAGATACATTTGTATCTATGCATACTGCTATCTTCGGATCTAATACGTCTTCGCTCTGACAAAGTAACTTTGAGCTGATCTGCATGTCTATTCGTAGATACATCTCAGTATCTATCAGCGCTTTCCTCGTGTGCTTGCAATCCATAAGATACATTAGTACCTATGATCCATCATAATCCATCAGATATACTTGCATCTGCCGGAAAAATTTGTTTTTATCATTTACTTTTGTATCTATCAGATATATTAGTATCGATCAAGTATTCTTTGATCTATTAGATACTATTGTATCTATCAGATACTTTTGTATCTACAGATCATATGTATTCATAAGCTTCTTTTGTGTCTATAGGATACATTTGTAACTGTGCATTTGTATTTCTTAAATAAATGTGTATCTTTAAGATACATTTGTATTTGTTAGTTACCTGTGTATTCATCAGGTGCATTTTTTCCTATGAGATACATGAGCATTTATCTTATGCATATGTATCTATAAGGTATATATTTATATTTAACAGATGCATTTGTATCTTTCAGCTATATTTGTATCTATTACACATCCATCCGAATTTGTGGGATACATTTGTATCTAGAGAGAGCTGTAAGCCTAAATGTCAACACAGCGTGAATATAATTATCTATGTTCTTGAGATACATATATGGGATTCGAATTAAATCCCTAGAGTTATTTGCAGTACGATTCATGAATCTGGCTTTTCTCATTCCCGGTTTAATTTTGCCTTCGGCTCGAGCAGACTGGGGTTTAGTTCGTATATCTTATGCCCAAGTTAGCTTTCACTTCTTCAGAGTTACCTAAACTATTTTTGCAATTTAAAATTTGCAGAATTAGTTTAGTTCTGGCTCATAATGTGCAAGGATTCAGTTGATTTTACAGATTCCTTTGTGTTGGGCATTTATCGGAGGGCAGATCCCTCGCTGATCTCTGACCCATGGCCCGTGACATTGTCGCGCCTTTTGAATATGCGCACAACACATGTGTGGGCCGGGATTTTCTGCCTGATTCTGGTTCCGGTTCCACTTGCCAATGTCGCAAACTGCACTTGCAAATATCCACGACAGGGAAACTCCGAGGGTTGTCTACCTTCCAAACAGGTAGAAATCGTTGTAAACAGCGAGAAATCAGACATGCTTCAATGTCGTGACGAATGTCGGAATTGTCCTTTATACAGGACTATTCCTAATGCTAATGACCAGACACTGAGAGCCGCCCCGCGGTCTGCTGCGAGGCATCAATAAAACTAGGGAAACCCTAAGGAACTAGACGACTCTGGAACTGTTGCAAGTGCTGCGCAATTTGCTCGGCTCTGGCTCGGGCGCGCAGCCCTTTGAGCTGTTTCGCAGAGTATTTGACCTTAGCGTTGACCTTTCGATGGGTGCGCAGCACAAAAATTCAAACAATACCGAGGAAAGCGGGGGAGTCTACGAGCCAGAGCCAGAGCCACGCCACAATGAACAATTTCTATGCAGCGAAAATGAGAGCTCGCGCTACGGGAATGTCGTGATATCAGAAAAAAACAAAAGTGCTCTAGTTGGATGCGCTAGACTAGAAGATACCCTGCACCCAGCGCAGTGCTGCCTTTGTACAGATTCTCGCTTTCGTCTATGCTTACACACATAAAAACACACACACATACACTCACATACGCATCGTCTATGCTTGTTCTTTGCTTTGCTCCACACGCTGTCAAATGATCCCTGATGGGGGATATATATAAATAGATATGCTTAATGGGCATCTACGACGCCTCCTTCTGCCTGTTACATGCATGGTCGCAAAACATGCATAGTATACCCTTTTTTGTCCACATTTAAAGGGTATACAAAAAATAGAATATCTGAAGGAAAAAAGAAAATTAGAAATAAAAAGTGATCGCAAGGAAAATAGAAATCACTTTTCATGCGATTGAAGCGCTGAGAGTGCCCAAACAATGCTCGAAGGATATTCCAGTGAAAACGTTTTCAATGGGATTTTGCTTTTCGCTTTTGCCTTTTCAGCCCCATTGTCTCCTGTATGCTGTAGCCGTCGTCCTGGATGATATGCTCGATATGGCTTTTGCTTGTGCTCTAAAAACGCTCTGACATTGATTGCCTCCGATGGTTTATAGTATAGTATAGTATCGTACGCCGTGATTCCTGCACGATGAGAACCTGCATGGCCAGGAATTGAACACGTGTGCGTGTGTGTGAATGAGTGAATGCAACTGCGTTTTCTACACATTGATCCTTGCATTGTGCTTGGGCGCTTTTGTAATATCTGCGGTTAGTTTTCATCATGTCAACAATCAAGTCAAAGTTGAACCCGCATTGAAACTGGCACTCTATATAACTGTTGCCTCTCTCTCTCTCTCTCTCTCTCTCTCTCTCTCTCTCTCTCTCTCTCTCCCCCTCTTCCTATTTGGCTGCCTTTTCTGAAGGGTTGTGCGCTCTGTAAAGTCATTTAACTACCGACAGTTCACACTGTGCTAAATGTAGCGTGTGTTGAGGATCAATAAAATCAAGAAAAAAAAAAAAAGATGCGATACCAAAGTGAAATGCAATATCGAAGATTACCTTTTAGCTGTTCCAGCCAAAACTGACAGTTCTATAGATAGTCAAAAACTGGAAAAAAAAAAGATATCGGGGGTGGCTCTTGCTGTGCCTGTTGCGATAGGCGATTCTAATGATCGTGCGGCCTGACCTGATCGTGTCCTGCTGTTCAGCAATCGCTTGCTCTAGATACATTTTGTGATTTCGTTGGAATTTTTTAGCAGAAGCCGAAATCAAGCTGTTTAATATGTACATACAGGCCTTTAAACGATCAGCATGTTCGGCAAACGATCAGTTGTGCAAATCGCTCGCTCTGCATAGTTGTAAACAGTTTCCATATTCCGATCAGCCAGAGCAGCAATCGATCGATGGGCTGATCTTGGCACCCAGAGTCTCTTCTGTCTTTAACTGATCAGCAAGATTCTGTGATCAATTTGCAATATTATTCAGAACTTTGTCCTTCTGCTTACGCATGTCGAATTGGATTTTTATTTAGGAATAGGCTACATTCTTGAGGA
Source organism: Drosophila littoralis (assembly GCA_018903485.1). Lineage (NCBI taxonomy): Eukaryota > Metazoa > Arthropoda > Insecta > Diptera > Drosophilidae > Drosophila > Drosophila littoralis. The sequence goes on from JAEIGF010000591.1 coordinate 2,287,579, forward strand.
TCTGTAGAGGATGTTCAGAAGATCTTTGAAGATCAGTGTTCTACCAATCCGTGCTCGAGAAACTCAGCGATCGAGTAATATTTTTGCTGGTTTTAGTCATGAACTGTAGAAAACGCTTAGCCAGTAGAAATTTAAACAAACAAGTGATCTTAACTAATCTTTTGAGTTTATAGTTAATGGAGGTCTCTCAGTGTATGACGAGCCCCTTCTTCAGTAATCACTTGATTCCTAGTGCTTCAAGAATTCGTTTAAAAATGTTGCGCTTGTCACTAAGATATTGATCGTGACATAATGTGATCTGGTAGAGATCTGAAATAAAAATAAAAATGTACAAGATCTATTGATCTGTATTGATTACATTTTATATTTGCCAAGAATACCCTACCAATTGTCTTGGCCTGTTGTGCTGTCAGCGATCTAGCGATCCTCTGAGCAAGTGATCTACATTGCACTCAAACAAAGTCTTGCTGCTGAGTGTTATATATAAATGATTTTTCTTGGTAGTTTTTGACAAAATGATCTGCCATATTCGACGAACTGTAGACTGTTGATCGTGCCAGCTCGAATGCTACAACTCAATTGGGCAAATATCTAGTCTTAGGAGCAGGGTACAAGCATGTCTGGTAGCACTCGGCGTCGCCTTATTAATGAGCTACTAGGAAAGTGGACAACTAGGACAACGTCCACTTGACGCCTAGTTAAGTGCGAAATCTGACAAGCCTCCGTTCGCCGTTCGAGTGGTATGGCCATTGTGATCGATGGAAGGATGCGCTGGACACTCTACCGGCTGCTCAAAGAGTCTTCAGTTTTTGTTGGAGGCGCAACAAGCGCTCTCGTATTTTGACACATGGTTCATAAATCAAGTGCAGTGAGGCGCGCGCGCCGCCGTCATAAAGTCACATAACTCACGGCTGGCACTGAAAATGATGTCGCTACAAGTACCAGGACAAGTGTCCTGGCAGCGAGACAGAGCCAGATTTAGCGGGTGTGCGCCCAGTTTTCTTTGAATTGCGACATGATAAAATAACATGCGACTCGGATTTCCCGAAGAGCAGAAAGAAAAACACAGGCGCACATTACAAAAATAAATAAAAACACGAGCAGCACTCAGCAGTGCCCAAGGACCAAGACCTTCTGGCCAGGACATTCTATATTCTGTATATGGAGACGAAGCGCTTGCGCTCAAGATGCAAAACAAATACGCACTTCCTGCGACCTGCGACCTGCGACGAAACGGCGGACATGTCTCGATCTAAAGTGGCGCACAAAAGAAGTTACTTCCTGCCTGCCAAAAATATAAAAATAAAAAGGACCAAAAGGACCAACCAGCCAGCCAGCCAGTCATCCCGCTCAAATGAATTTATTGCAATTGCCCGTCTGTCCGTCCAATTGTCTGTCGTTTGAGTTATTTGAGTGCTCAGCTGAAATCTTAGCTAAAATTGCATAAAAACTCGAGCGACCCGTCCATCTAGAGCCTATTAAAGGACATTGGCTTAGTCTCATATTTTGACACCTAGGCCCGGAGCAAGTCCTGCGCTGGACATGAGTCTCTCTATCCGGCAGCTAAGCTTCTTTTGATAACAACGTCTAACAATGCACGGATTTCTTCCTCTCTCTCTCTCTCTCTCGCTGTCTGTCTGCTCTTGTCTCCTGTTTCCTGGTCTTATCCGGGCCCTGGTCTCATCTTAAGCTGACATACAATCACATTTCGCATTGTCCTACCGTACGGCGCGCGCGCGCGCGCGCGTTTACCTACCTTGGCCCTGCGCTCCTTGGGCTGCTTCCTTCCCGTCCTTTGCTTTCCTTGGTTTTTGTTTTTTTTCCTCTCGTTTTTGAGGCAAAATCTCGCTGAAATTTTTGGCTGGCTATGTTCTCCGGTTTCCTGTCGCCTCTGCCGGGGCGGGTCAGCCGTGCGGGGCAACACCCTACGCCAGCCTCTGTCTATCCATCTATATGCAACATTCAGGCACTTCCTTTGATTCCTGCACGTGTCCAGCAGTGGCATTGGCATTGCCATTGGCATTTGCATTTATGTCGTCTATCTGAATATTAATGTTCCCTGTGGGCGTGGCACACATTTGCATTTTCTTAGATCGCATTCCACACAACGCGCCGTCAAAGCCCACCTGGGCAATTTAACATAATTTTCTTGTCCTGCGTCTTGGCACACGCCTAAGCAAGCTCGTCCTCGTCCTCGTCCTCTTTTTTTTCAGCTGGGGTTGAGTACGCGTCATTTAGGGGTAGCTAATGGCGCGGCGCGGCGCGGCGCGGCGCAACTTTCTACCCCGCGAGGCACAACGCCTAGCCGGAAGTGCATTTTATGCCTTGTGATTACGTCCAGCTTTTTTTTTTTGTTGTTTTGTTTTTCTTAACGTAAGTTGGGGTGCGCCAGACACGTGGGTTCCGCGATTGCGATTGCGCCTAGCGCGCAAGTCTGGTCCTTCAGCTGGTCCTGTTGGGTCCGCTTCAGCCTCTCAGGCGTGACTGCCTATTTCCTGCTGCCGGGCAATTTACAATGCCAAAACCAAATTGAAACTCGTTAAAAACTATGGACAAAAAAAACAAACTAAAACATATTTCATCAAATATTTGCTGTTATTTCCGGTCCCGAGTGTTGATTATTGAGTGTGTGGGTTGCCAAGGGTCTTGCCCCGAGCTACGCGCAGGAAGTTGAACCCCCTTCTGGCCTCTAATGCAGCGCGCCTTGTCCTGACTCTGACTCATTCGCCGTTATCTTTGGCCCTGTAAAGCACATGCCCCTGCTCCTGATTAGCACCCGGCTGCCAAAAGAGCTTGAGCCAGCATATTTGGCATGCGAATTCCCTTACACAGGATATGTTTAATATGCTCTACTCTAGCTCAGAAATCGATATAAACTAGTTTTAAATACCATTTAAAGACTCGATTTCAAAAGTTTTCAATTATGCACACTGAGCAAAAGATGGTTTTATCAATATGAATTTGAAGGTGCGCCAAGATTTGGTTGATTCCTTGATTTCCTTGCCTACATTCAACTCTTTTATCTCAGGATCTTTTATAGCTATGTCCGAAAAATTTGGTATGTAAATTCAAGTAGATCAAATACAATTCCAATGCATTTCAGCTAATGGATGTATTCCACAATTTCCTTACAAATCAAAAAAGACGATCTGTAAATGGAGCTTAAACGCGATGTGCCTGACTCGAGCTGACCCGAACTTTTGATATACATTAAACGATCTAGATATTTCTTAGCCGCACAGCTACTTTTCTAATAATTGATCCATCTATAATTTTAGCTCAGGTTTATGTAAAATGCTACAGAGAAAAGAACATAATGAATTTTCATATAATACTAGTGCATATACATATGTTATAGATCTTAAAACAATGAAGGTATCTGAATATGAACATATATAGACAATTAGCTTCTAGTGAAACCTTCTCCTAGACAGCATCTCGTGTGCTCTTCAAGTAATTTCAACTACTTTGCAGCATTTATGGAAATGGTTTCATTTTCAATCTGCTTCTAAGCACTTGAGCCTAAAGAAGTGCCATAAATCATAGTCAGACATGCGGATAAGATAGTTGAGCATATTTATAAGAAAGATGCTCGCCTGAATTCTCGAAATCTTTTAGGTATCATATAGAGTATAGATTGAATAAATTGTGATTATAGGTAAGTGCAGCTCCCCTTGGGGCTAGTATTGAAAGAAAATTATTAAATGTAGTATATATGCAGATAGACAAGTATACATATTTATATATATGTATGATCAGAATCTTTGAGAACACATTTGGTTAAGGCTTTTTGATGCCTAGGAATACAATTTCTTCACTTGATTCGCGATTCACTTGACCATGGGAGAACTTCAGCTAACATTTGTTTAGGCTTAAAATCCTCAAAGGCTGAACTTCCCATAGCGAATATTTTAATATGGATCCTCAAGATCATGAATATTTTTCGATATTGTTTCTTGTTTGTTAAAAATTTTAGTGCTTATTTCATAGAGACACACATTCTGAAATATCTCTCCCCCCTCTCTTTCTCCCTCTCTCTCTCTCTCTCGCTCTCTCTCTCTCTCTCTCTCTCGCTCTCCTCGCTCTCTCTCGCTCTTTTACTGCCTCTCTCATGCTTGCAGTCAACCTATTGTACTTTACTTTGGAAGTTCTGTAACTTTGCTGAAATATTTGAGAATCGTTTCAATGAGAAGATTTTGTTTGAATTTCGTTTTTGAATTGTTTTCTTTTTTAATTTGTTGTTGCTATTATTGCATTTCAATAATAATAATAATAATAATAATAATAATAAAAATAATAATACTTAGTAGCTAGTTTAGTGTCTTCCATGCTTATAACAAAAACTTAAAACTATGAAAAAAAATTGTGGTTTTATATCATTGTCTTCCATGCTTAAACTATGAAAAAAAAAAAAAAAGTATTGTTAAAACTAAGAGACTTCTAGAATCTGGGACTTGGTTTGTTTTTGTTTTTTGTTTTCACTAAGGCAACAGTTTTTTTCTTCTTATTTTTCGCTGGTTATATACAGTTTGTACAGGATTTTTTTGGCTTGGCTGCTGTTCCGGGCCACGGATCTCGCTCACTGTTCCTGCCACGAGGAGATATAGTCGAGCAGCTCCTCATCATCGGGCTGCTCGTCGCTGAAGCTATCGAAGGACTCGAATTTGAAATGTTGCTGCTGCTGCTGCTGTTGCTGCTGTTGCTGCTGTTGCTGCTGCTGCTGCTCGGACTCCTGTTCGGTGAGCTCCTGCTTCACATAGCTGGCCGAGAGATCGGAGGCATCGTCGCTGTACGAGTGCGTGGGCGAGCTGGAGTGATACGAATGTCCGGCATATTGTTGTCCAGCGCCCAGTCCGCCAGCCGGCGTTGGTGAGCCGCTGCTGTCCAGGCTATCGTTATAGTCGTTATAGTCATGGCTGCCATCGTTGCTGCTCTCGTCCGCCAGGCTGCTGAACAGCTGCTGGCGCATTGGCTGGCCATCATCCAGCATATCTTGCAGTCCACGTATATACTCGACGGCAATGCGCAGTGTGTCCACCTTGGAGAGTTTCTTGCTGGCGCCGCGTCCGCCGTTCGATAGCGTATTGATGACAGTCTGTGGCAAATGCTGGCGCAGATTGACAAAGCCGTTGTTCACCTGCTTGACACGATTGCGTTCCCGGGCATTGCGACGTGCCACCGATGGCAGCTGCTCGCCGCCGCCGTACGGCAGACTCGAATAGTTGTATTTCTTTTTGGCCAACATGGGCCCAATCGAGGACTGTTGCATGTTCTGCAATTGGCTGTTGCCCAGCGGCAGCTTGGGCGCAATCAGCTGATGTTGTTGCTGCTGCTGCTGTTGTTGTTGTTGTTGATGCTGTTGCTGGAGCTGTTGCTGCAGTTGTTGCTGCTGCTGATGCAGCAACATGATGTTGCCGTTGGTCAGCTGAAAGTGCGGATAGTTGCTGCAGATGCTCGTCATGTTTGTTATATATGTATTTTGTTCGTCTAGTAACAACTTTGTATGAGTTTGTTAATCCGTTTGCTAGTTGTTGACTGTCTGGAATCAAATTCCGCAATGATAAACCTCGTCCTGCGCGCTCGCCCTTAAGTAGCTGGCCCGACCGCTGTCGCTGCCGGCGTCGACTGCGCTGCTGCCGCGGATCGCACTACCTGCCTGAGGGCTCGTTAACTGCCTGCCAGCCCAGCCTGCCAGCCTGTGAGCACAAGTGATCTCTCGTTCTCTCTCTCTGCTGCTCTCTGCAGAGCTAGGGGTTAATCGCTAGGGGTTGCTCTTGTGCTCATGTGGGTGCCCGCGCTTACCCTCTCTCCCTCTCTCCCTCTCTCTCTCTCTCTCTCTCACTTGCTCCCTCTCGCTCCGGCCAGACCATTCAACTTGTCTTGTAGCTCTGCTTTTTGTATGTCACAATTCCTTTTGTGCCGCGTTTTCTGCTTGTCTCTCGTTTTTCTTCATAGAGTTTTCTTTAGTTTTTCAGTTTGGGAAAAACTACATCGAAATCGAGACTTAAATCTTATGCACAATGATCCTAACTGCTGATCCTTGTCACAAAATGCTCACACACACACACACACACACACACACACGCACACACATAAGAAGCAAAAGAATCTGAAGAATGAAGCAAACTCGCTTTTCAATGCACTTCCACTTTTTGTCAGGGCAAAAAATAATAAATAAAAAATATCATAAAAAAAAAAACAGAATACATGAGAGAAAAGTATAATAAAAAACTGCGCACTCTCTACTATATAAAAATGTGATCCATCATGTGTGCGCCACTGCCCTCTGGCACTTTCGCTTGTCCCAGCCCCCTCGCCCGCCCCCTTCCACTCCCCTTTGGCACCTACATGCCTACATGCTGGACACCCGCTGTATGCCACAGTGTATGACTTGTTGGGGCTGTCTGTTGGCCTTGGGGCAGCAGACGCCGAGGCAACTGTTCTTTTGCATTAAGCATTTGCCGCATTGCCGCATTTGACACGTGCTTCCGATTCCGAGGCTGATTAACATAAGGCAACAACAACAACAACAAATCCCACAAGTGTGTGCCGTCTCATGCATATCAAGTGCGTGCCTGACAGAACGGGAGAGAGAGAGAGAGAGAGAGAGTGGGCGAGTGGGCTGAGAGGGCCGAGAGGGGCTGCCCTTGGCTGCATTGCAACTCATTTGCTTGAAGCTTTGTCACGAAGCTGCAACTTGACGTGCCTGACAGACCCCCAGTGTCTGGCATGCTCAGCGTCGTATACCCTCTGTCTCAGGAGAGGATTAAAAGCAACGGGGCATATTCGGTTTTCGGAGAGATCCTATTTGTATTTACCACAAGCAACTGAAATTGAGTCTATCTAGTCATATTCATATAAAGTTTGAGAACCCGGAAATTGGAAGAGCTTATCTTGGCGAATATGTTATATGAGCACGTCCAGACTTTATATACTTGTACTTCGCATAGGCTTGGCCTTCGGAAACTATAAGAGCTACTCTGAGCAAATTTGATAGATGTCTGCTCAATATCGAATCTGGCCTCAGTATATACATATATATATGTTTAGCTTACCTATGTGAACTCGGGAACTAAACGAACTACTTTAAGCAAATTTGTTATAAGTACACTTCATAATTCATTTAATCTAAATATTTATATATACATCGGATATGAACTCACGAGCTATAAGAGCAACCCTTAGCATATTTGGTATAAGAGCTCGTCTAGACTCAATATGTATACTTCATAAATAATGTGATCCCAAATATTTATAAATTTATCGGATATGTTTAGTCTACCTCTATGAACTCGGGAACTGTAACAATTACTCTTAGCAAACTTGGTATGTAGTTATCACTAGACATAAGGCTAGAGATTCAATAGATAACCAATGCCAACAGACACTCCACTCCGATTGTAGAAAGCATTTTGTAGAATTCTAGAATTCTGAATGGTATCGGCAAGTTTTAACTGCCTGATTTAATGTTTCCTTTTTTTTTTTACAGAAGAAGACATTGCTGATGTTACAAACTATATAAAGTGGCATTTCTGAAAGGAATCCATAGCCAAGTCTATTGATCTATATCTATGCCCATCTCGAGGAACTCAGGAACTATAAGTCCTTTACTCAGCAGGTTTGGTAAGTGAGACTTTTGCACGAATTACAGAATGCTCTTTTTGTATAAGTCTGTTAATATTAAGATTGTATATAGATTTTTACAAATTTACGAATCTTTGGCATTGATTTGTCTTCTGTGTACATAACTTTTAACTAAATCCTAACTAGGGACATCTTTCGTTTCTATTGCCCGTCTATCTCCATGAACTTTGAACCTATTCGAACTAGAGTCAGATATTTTTGATATTTGACCATATTTTCATGTGATATTGCATTTTATATTTGAGATTTTTTGATATCCCTTGCCCAGTGTGCTTTTGCACTCGCTACAGAGTATCTGTGCAGTCGAGTGCGTGCTGGGACTGGCTTTTATTGGAGCTCGTGAGGTTGTCCGAAGTTCTTGGCGCTAGGCGCAAACGTGTCCACGTGCGTCGCGCTGGCTATTTATACGCCCGCAACAATGGAAGTGGCCCCCATAAAGCACACTCGTAAATTTGTTATGGGCTGCAACATTGTTGTCCAGGGTAGGGTTCGGGGTTCGGGGTTCGGGTTCGGTCTCGGGTTCATGGATGCGTCTGCAGTTACCGTTACAGTTGATCTGCACTGCGCTGGGGTAACGAGATTGCGGCCCATAAATGCATAAAAAAAAAAAAACGTTGATTAACCTTAAGCAGCTGCCACAACGAGTGCAATTCCGGCGGGTTGCGGGGTGCGGGCTCGAGCTGAAGGTTTGATTTTGAGCCGCTCCAGAAAATGGTTTAATCGTTTTTTAAAAGCTGCCACCGATTGTGGAGGAAATTCTCTAGGAAAATTCCATTTCATTAATGCATTTCTAATATCCTGCAGGGGCAAATGCCTTGCGTCATCGCCTACACGCCCATTGATTGGAAAATTGAAACCCTCTAGGAAAATCCATTTTCAACTCTTTTATTTTTACATTAACCCCAACACACCCACAAATACGAATAGAACAAAAAGGAGCGAGAAAATGTTTTGGTAGCATATTAATTAGCTTCTGCATTTCCATTTTGATTAATTAAAGTGCACGTAATGCTCGGGGGTTGGCAACGACAACAGGTAGCTGCCGCCAGGAGTAGCTCACAGGATCAACAGGATTGCCAGAGTTGCCAGGCCAATCGGATCAATTGGCAGCTGACAGCTGACAGCTGGCGGCATCTGTAGCTCATGCGGCATTCCAATTGGATGTAATGGCATCTAATGGGATGTATGCAGCGCCCTCTAGCGTTCAGATTGGTTCGCAATCGGCAGATTGTAAATCCCATTGCTGAGCATGAAATGAATCTTGTAAGAAATCGAAGGCGTTTTAATGTTTGTAGAGGTTTACATAAATGTGCCCCTGTAGGGGATGTTATAAATTTGTCAAGAAATGTTTAGCGCATAGAAGAAGATGTCCTTGACCCTATAGGGCATATATATATATATATATTCTAGATCGGCAGCATCAGACGGGCTTCATCTGTATGTTTCTATGCGAACTTATCTCTCAGTTTTAAAGAAACCTTGTATAGGTCCATCTTATTGTTGCATGCGATGCATATCTTCGAATCGGACCACTATATCATATACATAGCTGCCATAGGAACGATCGGTCGGAATGTGGGTTCTTGTTGGAAATCTTCTTTGATGATCATTGATGATGATTTTCATATATATGCAAAATCGCATCAACATCGGACCATTATATCATAGGAACTATCGGTCGAAAAGTAAGTTCTTGTTGGAAAAATATTCTGTTTCCCAAGCTATTTTCACCGAACTGAGCAAACAAACAAACACAAACAAATTTCACTATTCTGTATCCATTCTATATTTGCAAAATTGTAAGGCGAATGTCTGCAATTTGTTCCTGTCTCTTACCAAACTATAAAAGAATCTCTTAGTCAATATGCGCTCGCTTCATCTGGCACGCTATTTGTGGCTGCAGGTTTTCTAAGAACTCTAGCAAATGTCTTCACTTCTCTGGCTGAGTTTCTCCCTGTCTCGCTCCCCCTCGCTGGAGCGCGTCCTTAGGCAAGCTGCCAGAAACGGAAGCACACTCCGAGTGTCAATAATTCCGATTTGCCGCGTCTGTTCTAGCTATCTAACGATATCAATATCGATATCGATATGACAATTAATTACGTACTTTATGTGACAGTTCTGTTCATTAAGCCTAATTGGAATTCCGTACAGCAGCTACTGAAGAGCCGGGCTACTTGAAGAGCTGGGCTACTTGAAGAGCTGGGCTACTTGAAGCCTAACTCTGGAACCCTTCAGTCGCATCACGTACGCATCGAACAAGTGTAAAACGTGATGGAGTAGGTCACCGAGTTTACAGGATTTACAGTTTATCTGTTTTTGGCTAAGGTTTTGGTTTTCTCATAACGATATCGTGAGCGTGAAATCTGTCGCCCTTCTTATACCCAATGAGCATAAGCAGAATGGGTTAGTTTGAAAATAAGCCAGTGTGTGTAACAGATTAGAGAGGCGGACAGCCTACACATATTCTTGATCAGGCCGTCGATCTAGTCGGATCGGGGCTTATGTAAGCTTCAAATTTTCCACCCTTCTACTTGTACCGATATACATATTTTTGTTTTAAGTTTTTCAATAAATTCCCGCAATTTTCCCAAAATCGATAAATATCGATTTCGAGTCCAGCTGGTTTTGAACATATCGCGTAGATTTTAAGAGCTAGATCAAATTTGGCTTGTAGCTTGATTTATTTAACATTTACGAACTAATTTTCACACACAGATTGCAATTTTTGATCTGGTTCTCCAAAATAACCCAAAAACGATAAATATCGATTTCCAACCCTACAGTTTTGAACGTTTCTCAACGTTTTTGAGAGCTAGTCACACCAAATTTGACAAGTATCCGACTTGATGTGAGATTAACTATCTTTTATATAAGAAATACAATAGGAACACAGGGTATCTACTAGTCTGCCGCTCTATGCCTAGTTGTTGCCGTGGGGGTTGGGTTGTTCTGCTTTTTGCTTATCGCTTATCGGTTAGTTCTTCTCTCCCCTTTGTTTCTGTGGATTGTTGTCAACACATTAATTTGACTTTTTATGTCTGTTTGAGAAAAAAAAAACCATCGGGCGGAAATTGTCACTTTTCGCCGCGTGATTTGTAAAAGTGAAAACCGAAGCAGTTGCTGCTGCGGCTGCTGCCAGCTCTGAAGGCTGCGTTTGGGCTTAGGGCTGGCATTTTTTTTTTTTGTTTTTGGGCTTGGCTTTGGATTTGGGAGCTGTGCGCTTAAGTGGGGAGCCTTTGTGAAATTCGCACGATCACACCTAATAACGGTAATTTGTACGCACGCCACTCGCCACCGATAATTGCGAGGGCACAGGATATGCCCCTCCCCTCCCCACCCCACCCCCCACACACACACATACACCCCGCCGCACCTGAAGAGTCCGCTGCTGATGAGCTGAGTGAGATAACAGCGGCTGCAGCGGTTATTAAAAACGCGGCGGCGGCGGCGGCGGCGATGTTTGTGCTTCCTCTTCTCGCTGTAGTAACCGAATACGCCGCCAAGTGCGAACAGCTACAGAAAAAAAAAAAAAAAGGCAACGAGAAAGCCAGGATATCTTCGTCAGGCCGAACATTTGATACCCTTGCAGACATTTGCCTTTTGCAGATATGTGAGAAAAGTGAAGCTCGCCAATGCTGAGTTTGATGAAATCCTTCCTCTGATATGGGCGTCCGATGTCGATGAGATTATGCATATATATTATATATATATATATGTAGAGCATATTGATAAACCAAAGAGGTATGGCACCTATATGATATGGTGGTCCGAGCCGGCTATGTACTGCCTGCAACAGAAAGACGGACCTATGCTAGGTTTCAAGACAATACGATTAAGACTGAGAGACTAGTTCGCATAGAAACAGACAGACAGCCAGAGGAACGGGCGAACAGAGGAACGGAAGGACAGAGGGACGGACCAACTGACACATAGACGGACTTGGTTATATCAAGAGTCGGCTGATCTAGATTATAGTCTATATACTTCATATATAAATTCGGATGATGTCTCCTTCTATGCTTCGCACATTCCATGACAAAATTATAATATCCTCTACAAGTGTATAAAAATGAATGAAGAAGAAAAGAAGCGCAGCTAAAAAATGTTGTCGAGGTGTGAAAAATAACTGGCCACAGGTTGTCGGCAGCGGCAGGTTGGTTAAGGGGGTGAGGGGGAGGGGGGAGGTAGGGTTAGCTGCCGCTGTTGCTGCTGCTGCTGTGGCAAGCCTGAAGCCTGTTCCTGGGCACGCATCGAAGGTGTTGAAAGCTTTGCGCTTCTAAGAAACGTTTGTCGTTGTTGTTGTTGTTGGTGTTGTTGTTGTTGTTGTTGTTGTGATTTTGGCTGCTTGATAGGAAGAGCGCGCTACTTCTGTAGTACGAGTCGGCCGAGGCACCGGTACGGTGCCCGCTCGTGAAGATGATATTTGTCGATGGTGTCCGAGGTGTTAAAATTACCCCAAAGGTACATAATAATTACCTTAAATTGCAAAAACAGCGAAATAAATTTTCAAGCTGCCACAGACAACGCCGCACAGCCCAAAGCCCGCGTTACGATAGCTGCCCCCCCCCCCTGTCCTTCCCCCTCCACCTCCACCGTAGCTGTCGTAGCAACCCGTAACCCCTCTGGTACGCATTAAATAAAACCCTTTAAGCAGCCCGAACACGCGGTCACGTTTGAAGAAAAGAAAAGAAAAAAAAGAAAGGCCAAAGCGTTGCCAGATCGTTACGTAGGCATGCAAATGCCGCCGCCGCCGCCGAATGGGGCGTGTGTCCTCCATAAAAATTGAATGCTGTTGCGGTAATTAAGCCAGGGCGGAGCAGGAGGCGGTGGTAGGGAGCCGGGGTGAGGTGTGCCACATATATCGATGGGGACATTTTGTGAGAGAATAATGACAAGATGCAGAGTCAGGCTGTTGCCACGGGCTGCCGCCGCCGCCGCTGCGATCTATTTAATTAATTGCTAACAAGTCGCAAAATGTTTAAATGGTTTATGGCAGCAAGGGCGGACGGGCGAGGGGGCCAGGGGGCCAGGGGGCGCAGAGCGTAGCTGCCCTGTGCGATCGCCTTGAAAGCGCTTTGGGGCTTTGCCATAAAGACAAATTGTGGCAGCTTCTCTGCTGCTGCTGCTGTTGCTGCTGCTGTTGCTTCTTCTTCTCGTTGGTGGCTCGTTGTGCGGCCATAAAGCCATTTTGGGGCACTCGGCAACGTGACGATTTTATTTTGTTGCGCCAGGTCAAGGCCCGAATCGCAAAGTGTCGACAGATAGAAAGAGCGTCAATTTTAGAAGTCCTTCAAATATATATGAAATGCAATAGAGGCGGAAAACACGCTCAACGATTTATGTAAATGTTTTAAGCACTCCAAATTTAATTAAATTAATTAATTTCTATTTAATTTGCTTTTAGTCTAGATTATTTCTCTATACTCAGCCCATGCATTATGCTCTGCAAGGCTTTCATATCAGCCCATAAAGTATATATCTTCTAGATCGGCATCAACGGCCGTGAAAACTTTTGAAAATTTTGAACAATTTTCTGCCATATAACATGTAAGAAACAATTCGTAAATATATTAACTCTTTGTACAAGAAATAGACAATAAAATGAAATAATATATGAATTTGTAGAATAAACTTAGTCCCGATCAATCACTTGAATCCAGCCTCAGCTTTATTTAGGCGCACATATAAAAATATATAACAAGTGAGAGGTTCTAGTCGGGAGCTCCCGACTAGGGAATACCCTGAACCCTCTTTGAGGTGGTAGCGGGGAGCTGGCGATAGGTCTAAAGTGAAAGATACTTGACATATATATAATATTCTAGAAGCAACATATCATGTTTGGTGACTCTCGCTCTAATTATTTACTCAATTTGCTCAAAAAACAGAATGTCGATATCGATTTTTATCGATTGCTTGGAAACGGAGTAAGTTATCGATTATCGGAAACAAACTCGATCTGCGTAGGAACTAGGAGGACCTACAGTCTATAGCTCTTATAGTTTTTGATATCCTTGCGTTCATACATACGGACGGACAGACGGACGGACAGACAGACGGACAGACGGACGGACGGACATGGCTAGATCGACTCGGAATATATATACTCGAGAATATATATACTTTATGCGGTCGGAGATGCTTCCTTCTGCCTGTTTGCATTTTGCGCAAACACAATATACCCTTTTTCAGGGTATAAAAATATATGTGCATAACATAAATAAATGCTTTGGCCTGAGCTCGAATCGTGTGGTGCATTGGGCTCCTTTGTGGTGCGCTTAAAGCTTACACGTGGTGACACTTTTTGGGTGCAGACAAATGGGAGGAGGCGGCGAGACCAGTCGGACGACATGAATGTCAACGCGATTGTGATCATGATCATGATATATTTATTGTAGCTCTTCTTCTTGTGGCTGTTGTTGCTGTTGTTGCTGCTGTTCGTCTTCTTCTTGGTGAACTTGGGCGAAGCGCGAATCGTATTTATCACTGTGAGAAATGAGTTGTGAGGCAGCAATTATCATTAAAAGTAACATGACATGGCCGAAGTGGTCCAGGCACTTGCCTACCGACGAGCACGCCAGCTCCCTGGAGATGCAACAGATCGGGAATGCAGAAATGTGAACTGTTTAGTTTGATCTGTGCCTAATTAATGACGACCGAGCGCCCCATGGCTAAGCCGCAAAATTATGCAAAATGCATAGACAGAGGTCATGTAAACTAAGTAGTATGTGCTCCAGGGATTTGCTCTCGATAGCCTTTGCACAGCACAAACAAACAAACAAATAAACGAAGCTAATGCATTTTGCGGTTCATATGGATATTCGCCGCGCAGCGGGTGGAAGACGAGTAGCGGGTACGGGGCCAGAAATCCTGGCTTTCAGAATTCCTCGGAAGCCAGCAGCCAGAATATCCCTAATGCCCACTGTGCGCGCGCGCTCCATACTCTCGCATAATTTGGAATTTCTTCGGAAAACAAAACTGAATATTTTTTATATATGCTACATTGGTTTTTCTTCTTCTTATATTTGTATCGGTTTTCGCTGCTCTGCTCTGCTTTTTTTAATGTAATTTTTCATGCGCCGTTTTCTTTCCTTTTTTTTCTCTCTCTCTCTCTCTCTCTCTTCGATTCGAAGCAGATGCAATTAATCTAAATCCAATTATAAGACAAAGCGTTCCAAGGACCATTACACAAAGAAATAAAAGAACAACAAAATCTCGGACTTGCAGAAGATGCGCTGCGAACTTGTAGCTGTAGCTGTAGCTGTATCTGTATCTTTAGCTGTTGCTGTATCTGTATCTTTAGCTGTTGCTGCAGTTGTAGCTGTATCTGTATCTTTAGCTGTAGCTGTATCTGTATCTTTAGCTGTTGCTGTAGTTGTAGCTGTATTTGTATCTTTAGCTGTTGCTGTATCTGTATCTGTAGCTGTTGCTGTAGCTGTATCTGTTGAAGTGCAGCCGATTAATATTGAAATCAATACGCTTAGCAGCCTTTTGTTTGCCGGCCCCCTTGCGCACGCTCTCACTTCCTCTCTCTCTCTCTCTCTTGGGCAGCCAGCAACCTTCATCCTTCACCCTTCGCACTGGCCATCGCCTCCGGGCAGCGTATCGCATTACTCCTCTTGGCCCAAGTTGCAATCTGCAGCGGCTAACAAGATGCATGAAGTGTCTAAATTGGTGTTGAACCATATTACCCTCTGACTGACCAACGCCTGCGCCTGCGCCTGCTCCTGCGCCCAGGGGCTACTCATGGATTCTTAATGGCAAACAGTTCGCTGGGAACTGAGCATGGGTTTAGGGGTTCAAGATATTGCAGAAAGGCAACTGCAAACTGACACTGAAACTGAGCTCATTTGCGTTTTTATGTTCAAAGAAATGGCAGAAAGTAGCGAGAGGTTCCTTCAAAACAAAGTCAACATAAAAAGGATTACTTTTAGAGCTAAGCAGACACAGATTCTGGCGCAACTTGAGCTCAAGTTGAATTACTTAAAGTGGGCAGCATCTAATGCAGTTACACCTGCCCAGAGCTGACTGCACTAAGCCCCCCCCAGACACAGCTGAGGGTCAACTTGTGACAATTGGGTATTAGACTCTAAGAGGCAGCCCGCGAGTGGACCACACAGCAACTGGCCGAAGTCTGAGTACCTTATTCTGTTCTGGGCCAGCTTTAATCTAAATGTACTCCTAGCTGCTCTCGACTTATCGAAGAGTCTCGATTGAGTTGAATTTCTGGCCGGCAACGATTTATGTGACTTAATTCCCTCGAAAAAAAAAAACCAAAATTGTCGGACAATTGTGGACTCTAGAGGAAGGGTAGGCAGCTTGTAAGTAATATGCCCCGCATGATATTTGTCGTCGTCTGGGGGAATTCCGAGTCGAAAGGATTAAAGACAGCGCCCACGCGCGAACAATGGAATTAAATATGAAAAAAAAAAAACTCCATATATATATAGATTTATATACTTGATGGCCAGCTCAGGATAAAGTCAATGAAATTTATGACTTATTTAACGCGTCTCGGGACGCATAGAACACGGGCTTCTTCTTCTGCTTCTTCTACCTAGCCAATGACAAAGCAATTCGTATGCGTCCGAGCCTGAGCCTGAGTCTGAGTCTGAGCCTGAGTCTGAGCCTGAGCCAGGGTCTGAGGGTTCTGCCTGCGCCTGCCTTCAGATCCTGCGGTCGTTAATAGCTCGCATTAATTCCCTTCAGATGAAAATATAGTTGGAAAAGTGCGTCTGCATTTCATTTTTATTATTTCTCCATTTGCTTTATCTATTTCGTATCGAAAGGACGCGTTATCCTGCGGTGTAGTTTTAATAATTTCATATTTCATTGTGGCTCTGCCCTTTGTGTTTGGTCATCGCGTTTTATTTTCCTTTTACTTTTTGGGAAATTTTCACCAAACTCTATCGCAGCTAAAATCTTTATACGTTAGCTCCCCCCCTCCTCCCTACCCCCTACCCGCCTGGCCAGCAGCCACTTTGGGCCAGGAGTCGCCGTCTGAGCCTGGCCAGAAAAGTGCCAGAACGTGTCGTTGCCTTCTAATTGCCATTTAAGCGCTCTAATGACGGCTCACATCTTCCCAAGAGGCACACGTCGCGTTCTTAGTGCAGCTGAGAAAGCTACAAGTGGAGTTGGGAAGGTATCGATAGGATAGCGAAAAGGTATTACTTAGCAGGCAAAATGCGAGAATCCAGAGATAGCAACATTTCAGAATGCACTTTAGTCGGAAAATTATTATAGAGTCTTAATGATCGGCTCGTAGGCTCATGGCACGCTGTGAGTCTCCACGGGAAGGATATGATAAAACGCTGCGATTTATTCGATTCCAAAAATGATATCCTACTCAATGTTTAGGGGGCAGTATTGTTGTCATAGCTTCAGAGTTCGTTCTAGTTATAAATGACATTCATTAAGCTTGCGGAAGAAAAAAGTATCCTATACAGACATAGGTCGAAATTTCCCCCTCCTCATATAACTCGGTTTGACTTTTTGTTCATGGCTTGGCCTCTAGATCAATTTAAATTTGTCAAAATTTTCCACACTCCTAACTCGATAAAATCTCATCCGATTTTAACGTACAGCCCAAGCCGAAAAAGTTAGGTAAATTCCACGCGCAAGCGTGGAAAAATCGTGTAAAACGTTTCAATGCAACTTTTTGTTCACCACGCAATGCCTTTGAGACGCTGAATGTTAAATGCGGGTGAAAGGTTAGAAGTGCGAAGCTTTAAGTTTCATCCGATCGCCCTAAAACTTTAACTATGCTTAGGTCAGCCTCAGCCTAATGCCTATTTTATTTCCTTGAGCTCAGTTGTTTATGGCAAAGAAGCATTATATAAACTGAAGAAGTTGGAACCTAAAGGAAGAGCCTGTTTTTACTTTATTAAATGCAGAAAGGCATCTATAAATGAGCTATGAAAATTGAAGAGCAAGTCGAGGAAGTTAATAAACATTACCCGAGGCAACAGTTGCCCGAGGCTGTGGCTCTGGTGGACCTGGACCCTTGTTGTAAGCGTGTCCGCCTTGCCCCCAGCTCAGCTCCGCGCGCCCTGCTCTGTGTACAACTGCTTGACGCGTGTTAACTTTCACTGGGACATGCCTCAGCCGTGGCTTCAATTTGCGTGCATGGCTGCTATTTTGAATGCCAACGCGCGATTGTTGATTGACTGGACACGCGTGACCAGTGCCAGAGAGAGAGAGAGAGGGAGAGGTAGAGAGGCCAATTTGTGACTGCGTGTGGGTCAACATCGGCCAAGTGTTGATAACTTTATTTGCACAGATCTCGACTCTGGACAACGGAACTGGCTAGTTAAAATCTTATTAAGATCTCAAGCAGACAACTCAACCGATTCGCTGAGCCAGAGACCAGCGATTGCAGAAAATGCGCTAAATTCATTTTAATTAGGCTTGATTAAAACGCAATTTACGAACAGCACATTTCAATTGTCTGCGACGGCGCAGACACGCAGCCAGCTCCTGGAAGCCAGCTGCCCGCGGAGATCAGATCAGAGGAGCAGGATCATCGATCCGAGGTGGGCGCTCATCAATCTCTGCGTCTGGCAAATAAAGTCATTAAATTCAAATCAAAATTATGCCTGCAATTTGGTTTTTGGGTGGCCAATTGATTCGGGCACGGGATTTCAATTACCCGAAGGTTCTGTCGAATCATGGCCATTATGCAACAACAATAAAAATTGCAACAAAAAAAAAAACAAATTAAAAGTAAATAATACTGTGCAGCGCCGGGTCGATTGGTAGGCAGGGCGGGAGGCTGCCTTGGCCTGGCTGAGGCTCGATGTTGGAAATTTAATATCGCGCGGGCAAGTGAAGAACTCAGTGTCGTACACTTGGCGAAATCTTCAAGCAGGCACTTGCAGAATCTGTTGGTATTTAAAAATCTTAGCGTTAGCTAGGATATTAAAGATATTTTCTCTCTGTATATACCATTCTGATAAATTTGGTGACTCTAGACTTTAAGACCAAAGAGATATGCTCAGAAAACAGTTTTGCGAATATCGATTTTTATCGATTGCTTGGAAACAGGGCAAGTTATCGACTATCAGAGGCAAACAATAGCGGGTTCTAGAAGGAATTATGTTCAAAATATCATGTCTCTAGCTCTTTAGAGATCGACGCACTAATACATACGAACGGATGGACAGACAGACAGACGGACGGACATGGCTAGATCGACTGGGCTTTTGATGCTGATCAGGAATATATATACACTGTATGGCGTCGGAGACTCTTCCTGCTGCCTGTTCCATACGTTTGCACAAAAACAATATACCCTTTTCAATGGGTTTAGGGTGTAAGATGATCCATCTGCTTGCCCCGAACTCTTTGAACTCAGGAAACTATTTAAGTTTAAGGCGTAAAGTTTGGTATATGGGCGATTTTTAACTTGAGATTGAGTATGGAATACTTTTTCAATATAGCAAAAGATTGTGTTAAGATTTTGACATTGAACTATTTGCGAATTTTGTTAACCGGACTCCTATTTTACTTTATACAAATTGACAACGTAGTGTAGATACTTTAACTGAAAACTTTCTCTATTTTCTTTGTAATTTTTTCCATCCAACTATGTGAACTCAGGGCCTATAAGAGTTACAGGCAGCAGATTTTGTATGTGAATTCCCTTAAGCTAATATTTTGTGATATTCCAAAGATTCACTAAAGATTTGCCATATTTTCATAAGCGCAGCCTTATTTGATATATTAGCCAAAAGTTAATCCCGTTTATATCAGAGCTTCTATGTCGGTCCTGTTTTTTTGCGAGTGTGCGGAGGATTGTGTAAGGTGAAACCCGAGGCACATGCCATGCTTGCCATTTAGTTGAGCGAGCCGGTGTGTCTGCTCGTCCCTGGCATTGGCATTGGCATTGGCATTGGCATTGGATTACACTAAGAATTAGGCACGGGTCGGGGGCGACGGTAGCACCCACGTGGTTGGGCTACTGTGCAACGAATGCGCCGTCCACAGCTGGCGCGGGTCAACGCAAAGAATTGGCCAGATGGGCAGATGTCAAAGATAAATAAGAAAAAGAAAAAACAAAAAAAAAACTTGACCTTGCGACCAGAACGAAACGAGTTCAGTTGTCGCAAAAATGTTTGAAATTTCTTTAGATTTGGTCGTTACATTTCATGGCTAGTCCAAATATTGACACAGTACACAATACAAATGGCAAATGTGAAATTAATTTGGCTACAGTTCTGCCCAAATGGCACTTGCAACAGTTGCCACACAGTTGCAGTTGCATCAGTTGCGCTGCGTGGCGCCACAGCGCAAGACTCAACCCAGACCCAGCCAAGACTCATCCCAGACTCATCCCAGACTCATCCAAGACTCATCCAAGACTCATACGAAACTCATTTGAATGCACAATCCCGCACTGGCATTATGTAAGCGGCCGCTTGCCCCATGCGCCCCTGTTTGGCCCACAAGTTGAATGCAAGTTTATGAATGAAAATTTCGCACGCTTAAAACACGCTTCAAGCTACAAACTCTGAATGGGCCGGAATGAGCGTTGCGGGCGGGGCGGGGCGGGGCGGGTAGTTGAGGCTGGGGGAGACGACTTGGAGGCTGCTGCGCTGCACCTGATAATTGACAAAACCTGACAGCACTGAGGCATCTTCCACTTCTTCCTCTTCTGCCTCGTCGTCTTCGTCGTCTTACACTTTTTGCCCTTTGCTTTTTAGTATCAGCTTTTTCCTTATTTAGTTTCTTTTTATTTTTGGTCAAACCCGTATGGGAAGGTGGGCAAGACAAGAGCTGAGCAACAAACAAGTAAGAGTACTCTAGTCGGCTGTGCTCGACTAGCAGATACCCTGAGCCTAGGCTACGTTGCCAAGGATTGTAGCTTCTTTCTATGGGTATATACGCTTCTTCTGAGCGCTTAATACCACTTCCACACCTTACAGCAATTGCGCTTATATAACTTCGGTGCTTATAGTCCGATCTTTATGAAATGTTCTGGGCATTCAAATGTGTGTGAATACCAAAGACTCACTGGGCACATAAATCCCACAAGGAGTCATCGCTAGCTCCTATCAGCTCCAAGCTGAGGCCAAAGCCTCCACCAAATCGATCCTCCCCAAACCTTGTGCTCTCTACAATAGCTAAAGGACATATGCGTTGCAAAGTTTGTGTCGTAGCTGAGCAGCCCGCCTTGGCTAGAGCCAAGCCAAGGGGCATCGACTTGATTTCATTTGACAGTTTATCGCTGAGGTTCTGCGGTTGCGTTGCGTTGCGTTGCGCTGATTGCCCGCAAGCGAGCGAGGCAGAATGCGTGGCACTTAAAGTGCGTATAGAATCAGTTAGAGAAGAGGTCAATAGACGTATTCCTGGAACTGTCATATTGCCAGCACATCTAGCCAGCAATGTATCTATTTATCTGTGACTGCATTGATGCATCTGTGAGGTTGCATTTCAAAATATTTGCGACGCCAGCGCGCTCAAGTGTTTGCGCTCGATGAAAGGATACAACACAATACAAAAGCGGGCCAACAAAAGGACAAAGCATATCCTTAAATGGTTGCGATATAGATACAAGCTATTCATATTTACTTAACTGCCCTGTCAGCTATAGTACGCCAAGTTGCATGCATATCAAAACAAATATGGACATAGGACACATATCTTTATATGCATATAAATACATTTATATGTGGGCGCACTTCAAAGGGTTTAAGCGGAACACACTCGCAACAGAAAGATGCTGAAATGTTTGGTCATTGCATGGCGCAATCCTTTTTTTTGGAGTTCTTCTTTGTTTTCTTTTTTGTTTTGGGTAGATTGAGAAGAAGCTGCAGTTAAAAGGATTACGCGATAAACTCTTGAACTGGTGCTGCGCGTGGCTTATGCGTTGCATCCTGCGCCAACGGGTAATTACAGCACATGATTTATGGGGCACCGGGCAACGGGCCACAGCTTGGCCAGTCGAATGGGTAACAACAACAATCGATCGATCAGTTCAGCTCTGTCCGCCCATTTTGGCCCCTTTGGGCGCAGCCAAGTCGCTCGCTTTGCCCGGCTCAGCTCCAATAACAACAACAACAACAACAGCAACAACAATAACAATCGCATTGCAGATGCGTCTTGGCGATTTTTATGCAAATACATGGCTCTCCCCCTCCTCCCTTGTCCAACCTTAGCAGAGTGTTTGACAAACCTGGCAGCACCGGCAGACGTCACCAAAGCACCCGCCACCGCAGATTGATGACACCAAAGGCAGAGCAGGAGCCAAAGAGTGAGAGAGACGGTCTAGATGAAGAGGTTAAACGCCTGAAACCTTAGCAGGAAAACGGGCGAGCGTAGTCTAGTCGCCAGTGCTCGACTGCAAGCTACCCTGTAGACATTGAACATTTGGGTAACATTTCAAAAACATGGTAACGTTTAAGAGAAACCGCATACCAAATTTGCTAAGAGTAGCTTTTATAGTTCCCGAGATCATATAGGTAGACTAAAGATATACGAAGAATATATCAATATTGAGGTCAGATTAGGTATTGAGCACACATATAAAGTCTAGACGAGCTCGTTTTCGAAATTTGCTAATATAAACTCTTAAAGTTCCTGAGATCATATAGGTTGACTTAAGATATCTGAAGAATATATCAATATTGAGGTCAGATTAGGTATTGATCACACATATAAAGTCTAGACGAGCTCGTATTCGAAATTTGCTAATATAAACTCTTAAAGTTCCTGAGATCATATAGGTTGACTTAAGATACCTGAAGAATAAATCAATATTAAAGTCAGAT
Source organism: Drosophila littoralis (assembly GCA_018903485.1). Taxonomy (NCBI): domain Eukaryota; kingdom Metazoa; phylum Arthropoda; class Insecta; order Diptera; family Drosophilidae; genus Drosophila; species Drosophila littoralis. The sequence goes on from JAEIGF010000591.1 coordinate 2,309,988, forward strand.
TCATTATTAATCATACATATAAAGTCTAGATGAGATCATATACCAATTTTGCCAAGAGTAGCTCTCATAGTTCCCGAGTTCACATAGGTGGGTTAAAATATATGAGGCGGGTTTCTATATTAAGCATACAGATAAAGTCTTGAGTCTTCAGTCCAAGTCGATTGACACCCAAATTGGGAACATACATATTTTACACTTTTTCCCATCGACTGTTGCATACCCATCCCCAATGTGTGGCATGCTCCCCATGCAGGCAACTCTTGTTTCCTGGGTACTTCAAAAACTATTTGCCGCTTTGCGATATTAATTTTTGCCTTACTTCCACTTTATGAGCAAAATCCATATAATCCATCAAAGAACATCTCAGACGTTCGCTGTACGTGTTTCGGAATTTCAATGCGAGATCTTTGCCAAGGCGACAACAACAACGCGACACACACACACACACACACACACACACACACCCTGTATAGGTGTAGATATATATGTATATATAAATTCTGCTATACTACGTGCCAGCTCTTTGAGGTTGCAACTCGGGAACTGGGAACTGGGTCTGCAACTGCCCCTGGGGCACGTGTGGCAATGTCAAACGTTTCAGTTGTTGTTTTTGTTGTTGTTGTTACAATTCTTCTGGTCGTCGTTGTTGTTGTTGTTGTTGTTGTTGCTTTTATTGTCGTTGTCATGGTTCATAGTAAACCGTCTCAAGTGCTGGGCAATTAGATGCCAAAATAATGTGTAAAGAAACACATGAATAAAAAAAATTGAGAAAAACTGCAGCCACACTTGACTTTTTGTTATTGCAGCGCGAAACGGGCCACGCCCAGTGGCAAGTTCGTAAATTGTTTATGTTGACAGTTGGGATTAGATCTACGAACTGCAAACTGCAACTGCAACTATTCGAGTTTATGTGCTGAAAAAAAAAAAAAAAGCATTTAAAATAATTATTTTAAGTCTTTAATTGAGACAAAAACAACAACTCGGGTGGTCTTTGCTCAAGAGGCGGCGGTCAAGAACTATTTACAGAAGCTGCACCAGAAATATTTATTGCGAAATCTTTCGAAGATATATAGAAGATATGGGCGTAAGCTGTGCAATGTTTATTTCCTATAAGTGGCATAAATTGTTGCTTCTTCGAGCACATCAAGTATATATATTCCGGATCAGCATCAGCAGACGAGTCGATCTATCTATCCATGCCTGACTGCTCGTCTGTGTGAATACGCTGATCGCAGAGACTAACAAGGAAGCTAAAGACTTGAACGTATTGAACTTGTATCTGCCTAGTGCATATAGAGTTTAGCTTCAAGTCATCGATAACTTATCCTGTTTCCAGGAGATCGAACTTTTAAGAGTCAGAGAGGAGAGTGCATTATGTACATATTCTATTGATCTTAGACTTTGGTATTGCATATATGTATTTCATAAAGATCAGACAGTAAACTCACCAAAGCGTGCTTAGAACCAGTATTCTAATAGCAACTGGTTCAATTCAATGTTGAAATAGAATTAGATTAAACCTAGTTCAAACTTGGCCAGTTCATAACTGGCTTGTAGCCCTGACTAGAAGTCCACGTTTGTTGTAAGGACAACAGATAAGGATTATGCTTTTTTATGGTATGATTTGTATTCCCTTGTATTGCTTCTTTCTCGTCTGATTTCCTCTTTCGAGGACATGAAAAACCCCGCGGAAAGCCTTTTGGCATTGCCCTTTGAAATGGAACCTTCAACTTTTATTTAACCTTTGAGATTATGGGCACCTGCATAGATCTCGTGAGAGCTCGTGCCAATTGTCCAGATTAGAAGCTAATAGGTCCAGTAATTATGACAGGTAGCTTCAACCCCTTCATGTGCCAGCCTAGCCAGCCCCGCGGGCAGGTGTAATCTTAAGCGCTCTCAAACAGGTCAGTCAGATAGACGCTAGGACAGACAGGTAGCTAGGTGGACGAGCGGGCGCGGATCAGTTCGGGATTTTCAGACATGCAAAAGGACAAAGCAGGCGGCGTGGCCATGAGGCGAAGAGGCCTCCATTGTAAAGTCAGGGCCAGAGTCGAAGGTTGTAAAACCCGAAAAGTACAAAGGCGCAAAAAAGAATAGTTCGAATGCCAGGCTCTAGGAATTTCCCGAATGTCATAAAAGCGTTTTGAATGATTCCCAAAGCCTGAAAAATGCCGCGACTGCAACGCGGATCATCATCATCATCAACGTCATGATGGGAGATGAGCCTCAGGCTGGGCCTGAGCCTGAGCTGGGTACGGCTGCGGGTGCTGGCGTTAGGTTCTTGGCTCTGGACTACCTAAGCGCCGGCGACAGCGAGCAAAGTTATCACATTGCGTATGTAACTACATTTATCACAACCTAATATGACAAGTCGAATAACTTTTGCCTGACTACCCGGCAGCCCGCAGCCCGCAGCCCGCAGCCCCCCCTCTCTCTTCCACTCACTCTCGCACTTTCTTGACTCTTGGCTTGACAACTTGCTGGAGAGACTTTTGTCCACTCGTGAGCTCTGCCCCGCGCTCGCTCTGTGTGTAGCTGTCACAGTATTCGCTAATTGGAACATATTTTGCTGCATCAGCCAGCTTCCCCTGCTGCCCCTGTGACTCGCCCTTCCCTTCCTCTCCCATTGAGCGCAAGTCTGGTGCATGATGATGTACGCGCAGTCCGTTTGGGATTTATGCATCCTCTGCTCTGCACAATGAAGATATCAGAATTTTGTGAGGCCTTGTCGCAAGTGCAAATAGTTGCGACTATCAAAATTAGCCGAGGCCAAGGAGACTGGCAGGGGTTGGCGAGGGAGGGGGGGCCGCAATCGATGCCCGATGGAGTCCACATCCATAATTCATAACGCTAATTAATAACGCCCCGTTTCAAATGTTGCGTGTGTGTGTGTGTGTGTGCGGGACAGAGATGAAAGCCAAAAATGCCGCCCTATACACATAACAGGATAATGAACTCGAGACACCACGCCCACACAGCGGCCCCTTTGCCCCCCTCCCCAGCCCCTTTGCCGCTTGCTCTGCCCCGGTGCCTTATTGAAATTCAAATAAACCTCCTTTTTGAACGAAGGGTTTTCAATGTGAGTTTCAGTTGGGGCTTGATTCCCCTTCTTTCTCCGGGCATCGCGAGTCTGACATGAAAAATGTAACGCATTGCGAATAGCTGGGAAAACTATATAGTATATATGTATATATACATATATATATTCCAGATCAGCATCAACGAGCAAAGTTTTGTTGCTTTCCCAGAATAAACTTACCGTTTGAAAACTTTATCATGTTTTGAATAATGGTAGCTAAAAAATGTACAATATATATATATTTGCATTCCAATATATCATATGGGCTATATGAACGAGGCGACAGTCCATTCACTTTTGAGTTCTTGCTTGGAAAAAACTGCCATTTTATGATACATCAATATCTCTAACTAATCTACAATAGTTATTCGGACGTGCCCTGCTTGGGCTTCTCTTGTATATCTTATGGCAAATATATGAACAATCGGTCGATAATTGAAGCATGCATTTTGCTAGGGTATAACGTATTCAGCATGGCTTCTTTTACTACATGCGCTGCTTTTTTTTTTCTTCGTGGTTTAATATATGTTTTGTTTTTTCGGCTATCGCGGCGTTCGCATCGCGCCTTAGGTGTAAAAATAAATGTTTAAAGTAACAACTTCTTAAAGAGCTGAATTATGGGCCACATGCGCGGCCGAGCGACTGACTTGGCCGCACACCCCCGCACACCCCCGCGCACTCCGGCACACCCGCGCCGCATCTGACCGTGAATCGTGCCATCAATCTGTGGATCCTTAGCATAGTCGCGAGCCTGAGCCTATAATTTGTACAAATTTGTTGGCCTGATTGATGCGACGGCGGCGCGTTTCTTCGTCTTTGGCCGCAAAGTCGACCATGTGGCGCGCCAAAAAATCTATTAAACAGCATTTCGAATTAAGTCCAAAACAAAAACAAAGCAGAAGAAGAAGTAAAAAACCAGCTGCCCGGACTCCTTGCCCCCCACCCACAGCTGAACAATGCACAACTTGACAGTTGCTGTTTATCAAATGCTCATTTCTTATGCTCTTCGAAAATAAAAACACAAAAAAAAAAAAACAAAAGGTGAAAGTTCTTCCGGCGCTGTCGTTTTCAATGCTCTTTCATAAGCCTTGCCTACTATTCTAATATCAAGGTGCAGTAGCGTGTCCCCCCCCCCTTTAACCTTTAACCTCTCTCAGCCCCAGACTCTTTTCGGGTCGCAGAGGGAGACAATTGCATTGAGTTGTCAAGTGTTGTCAGCGTTGACATTGAAAGAATAGAATGAAATGAAAATAATATGGAATAGTAGAGAGTAGAGATAACTCCATGCCCTTACACTTTTCATTCCCACTTTGGGTCCATCTGGAGACCCAGACCCAGACCCAGACCCAGTTCTTATACGGCCAAGTGACAAAGGCTTCGCTGCTCGTGGGTCCTTTGAGATATCCTTCATTGTTCTGCTGCTCTTTAATGTGTCAAAATATAGTCCAAAGAGTGAGTCTGTCTTTTTGTTTTCTAATGCAAAAGTGATTTATTGTTCGGCTTGCTCTGTTTTCGGGGCGTGGGAGCGGACAATCGCGCCAGCAACAGACTCTTTACTATAGAGAAGAAAAAAGGATTTCGATTCATGCAGCAAAACAGACTCGAGATGCAAAGGTCTTCGACTCTAGCATAAAATTAACTGAGTTTTTAAAAACATATATATAAACAAATTTCTACAACAGAACTTGGAAATCTGACTTCAAGAAAATTAATTGATTTCATTGATTCAAAATATTACTTAATACAATTTTTTTTTTAATGTAAGACTTCTAGTCTAGGCTCTAGTCTAAAAGAGTTCAAGTACTTTTCTATAAATTTGATTAAATAAACTAAATAAATTTGATTAAATTGTAGGAATTAATTCACATTAATTTTAGGAATATTTTGCAGGCAAAGTTGTTTTAAAAACTCGTCATGAGACTGACAATTGGCTTGGCTTCTATTAAATAATTGTACAAATAATTTACATGCTTGAAATAAGCATTAAAGTCTCTCAACTGAAGCCAACTATGGCTTTGACTGAACACTTTTCTATATCGTGTCATTGAGTATATTTGAGTTATGTACATTTTTCTCGAAATGAGAATTTCAAACAACTTCGATCGAAGCGGGGCCTAAACATTGTTTTGTTTGAATCGAGAATTGTGTATAAAATAAGTCATTTATGAATTTGAATAAGATATATATATTTGCATAAGAGATGCGAGTCTCATTTAAAGATTATTCACGCTTGAGATGAGAAACGTGAGCTTTCACAATTTGGAAATTTCTATAAGAAATCTGTTAACTTTCCTCTTGCCCCTGGAGGGGCGTACGTTGCGTAAATTGTGTGCGTCAGTCAGTCAGTCAGTCAATCAGCCAGTCAGTCAGTCAATCAGTCAGTCAGTCATTTAATCAGTCAGTCATTTAATCAGTCAGTCAGTCAATCAGTCAGTCAGTCAGTCAATCAGTCAGTCAGTCAGTCAATCAGTCAGTCAGTCATTTTATCAGTCAGTCATTTTATCAGTCAGTCAGTCAGTCAGTCAGTCAGTCAGTCAATCAGTCAGTCAGTCAATCAGTCAGTCAGTCAGTCAGTCAATCAGTCAGTCAGTCAATCAGTCAGTCAGTCAGTCAGTCAGTCAATCAGTCAGTCAGTCAGTCAATCAGTCAGTCAGTCAGTCAGTCAGTCAATCAGTCAGTCAGTCAGTCAGTCAGTCAATCAGTCAGTCAGTCAGTCAGTTAGTTACTCAGTCAGTCAATCAGTCAGCCAGTCAGTCAGTCAGTCAGTCAGTCAGTCAGTCAGTCAGTCAATCAGTCAGTCAGTCACTCAGTCAGTCAGTCTCTCAATCAGTCAGTCAGTCTCTCAATCAGTCAGTCAGTCAATCAGTCAGTCAAACAGTCAGTCAACAAGCCCGTCAATTCAATAGAATGAGAAATTGTAATTGGAAATGTCTTGAAAATGTTTTCATCTCCGTCTAAAAAAAAGCATCTGAATTTTCATATACAGATTTTCCAACTGTTTCAATTTTTAACAAATCTGAAGAACCAAAGATGCATTTGTATCTGGAATATTTTCATTTAACTCAAGTTTTGGCATCAATTTTTTATACATAAGTCTTGGTCTTTTTGATTTTTGGCTCGTCAGATGCGTTACAGATTCGATTGCCTTCCGTTCTGTTAAGTAGTCGCCGCCTATTTCCGGTTTTGCGAAATGTTCGAATTCAATTGAAATAGCATATCTGAAGTATTTATTTGAATTGCTTTGGCGATAAGAGAGTTCCCAGTACTGGCCCGCCCTTCCCTGCGCTATATGGCTATAGCTCTCCTGCTCTATATATATCTCTCTCTGGATCTCTGTCTCTTTCGCTCCCCACGAGCACGCGTCAAGGGCGTCATTTTACTTATCAGCTTGTGGCCTCTGAACCTGGAACCTACCTGCGCGCTTTTTTTCCACATTTTTTTTATGGTGTTTTTCGTGTAATTTGAATTTTTTAGTTTTCAACCACGCGCCAAGGCGGGTTTCTTTATCTTCTGTTCATTTAGGGGCTTTTACTTTTACTCTATCCTAATCCCGAGCTACCTGATGATGATGATGATGCTGATGATGATGAGGCGCGTGTTGATGTGTCGGTTGATTAGCCCAAGTCAAGGAAAAAGGGTTAAGAGCTTGCCTCTTTGATCTGGGCCCGTACGCTAATCCCGGCCCGTGTTTGAGTTTAGAATATTAACGGCTTCTCTGTTGGCCCGCACATCCTGCTGGCCAGCTGGCACTTATAGCCACACAGCTCTGGCTCCAATCAATATTTACATCGGCTCGCAAATAACTTTGCGTTTCGGCCAGATGCAAGACGGGCAGCCCGCATCTTTGCGGTAATTCGCCTTGTGTGAGAGGGGGGCGTGGCTGCTGAAAAATTTGCTCTGCTCTCCATAAGAATCTTTCAGTTTGCTTAATAATTGTCTTTTATTTCATTTACAACAACTAATTAACATTTAATAATTAGCAATAATAGAAAAAAAAATATCTGCTTATATTATATTTTATATATTTTATAAACTGGTCTCAAGTTGAACTTAAACTAAACAAAAAAAAAAAAAAATGCGCTTAAATTATGCAAAAAAAAAGTGGTTTTAAAAAATATATATTAAAATAATATGTTTAAGTATAAGGTTAATATTTAGTGTGCAAAAAAAAAAAAAATAATAATAATATGATAATCATAACTAGGCTAGAAACTGAGTCTATTTACAATTTGAGGCACTTGGTTCAACTCAAAATATTTTGACTAGAAAGCAAACAGCAGGAATTTTGATTGATGTTCGTGTGGGTAAGGCTTTACTGCTCCTGCCACAGCGATATATAGTCGAGTATTTCCTCATCGTCCGGCGTGCAGTCCTCCTCGTCCAGCTGGAAATGCTCGTACGGCTCGAATTTCAGCTGCAGCTGGGCATCCATGGGCGCCACGGGCGGGGATAGCTGCTGCGGCTGTGCCTCATAGGTGCCCGAGTCGAAGGACATGCTCGAATTGAACGACGATGTTGGCGAGTGGCAGCCTCCAGTTGTTGTTGTCGCCGTCGCCGTCGCTGCTGTTGTTGTTGTTGTTGCCGCCAGCGAGTTGCCATTGAGCGTGATGGGCGTCAGCGGTTGATGGGGAAACTGCTGGCGCTGCAATTGCTGTTGCTGCTGCAGCGCTGTAGGCGTCGGCGTGGGCGTGGCAGCGGCTGTTAGCAAAGCACTGCTATAGTAGAGATTATGGCCCAGCTGCTGGCTGCCCAAGCTGGAGCTGCTGCTCGAAATGGAGGAGCTATTGCTGCAGGTCTCCTCGTCCAGGCACAGATTCAGCTGAGCCATATTGCAGCTGTTGCTGTTGGCGCTCGGCCCGCCATTGAGATCATCGACCAGATCCTGCAGCCGCCTGATATACTCGACAGCGATGCGCAGCGTGTCCACCTTGGAGATTTTCTTGTGCGGCCCACGGCCGCCGCCCTTGGTCAGATCCGCAATGATCGACTGTGGTATATGCTGGCGCAGTCGGGCAAAGCTATTGTTCACCTGCTTGACACGATTCCGTTCCCGGGCATTGCGCCGCTGCACGGACTGCGACTGGTCCACGTTGTACGGCGAGCTGGTGGAGCAGCAGGAGCTGCTGCTGCTGCTGCTACTGCTACTGCCGCCGCCGCCGCCGCTCGAGGCATTGGCCAGTGCCATGCCGCGCGGCGTATATTTGCGCGTCTTGATCAGCGAGGCGCCGCTGCCGGCGGAGCTGGAGATGGAGCTGTTGCCGCTCGTCTTCAGCTCTGGAGCGGGCATTATGTGCTGATAGCGATACATTTTGCTAGCACCGCCGATTGTTGTGGGAAATAGTTCGGCGGCGTTTTTGCCGACGGCGCTTGCATTGAACACCACACTTGACATTGTATATATATCTCTCGCTCTCTCTTTCTCTGTCTCGCACACACACGTTCGGCAAAAAAAAAATTAGTATTATTTAACTTTTTGTTTTGGCAACACAAAAGTTTGTTTTGTTTGCTTGAAGTACAAATTCGGTTTCTTTTTTGGTTATTTTTGTTTTTTTTCGAAGCTCAACTTGATCGTTTGACACCTTGCACAAGAATGAGTCCCTTCGTCCTAAACCTTCATGTTTTGTACCTTTCGCAATAGGCCGCATGCGACTCACTCATGCGCTCTCAGCGAACGTCGCTCTCTCTCTCTCTCCCACTCTCCCACTCTCTCGGTCTCGGCTTGCGCTCATGCGCTTACCTGTGTCTGTGCGCAGGTCACAGCGACACAGCAAACCAACCACCTGGCAATTGAGTCACACGCGTGCGGCAACTCTTGAGCTACAGGTAGTAAGAGAGAGCGAGAGAGGGAGAGAGCGGCTCTCTCAACTGCGCTCAGCTCTCTCGAGCTCGATCGCTGCCGGGCTGCCTGCTCGCTCCTGTCCAGCCTGCGCCTGATAAGCCGCTCGCCCGCTCGCCAGTCTCAACTGTTCCCACTCAGGCAAATAAACTTCACTCAGGGCCTATCTTGAGTGTCTTTTATTTTCTGATTGAGGATCGGTCGCTGTCTTTGAGCGCGCCTGCATAACTTCACTTAAGGCTCGACAGCGCATATTTCTTTTATGGATCAAGCTGCTCTCACCTGCCTCTTGCTGTGGGTTGCCCCAGCTCAAGAGGCATGCAACAGTTCACTCAGAGCTATTTTCGAGGATCGGTTGAGTGCATCGCTCACTTCTCATCTGCCTGTGTCTCCATCCAGCCTGATCAGCCAGTCGTTCCCAGCAGCTCACTTGATACTCGATTTAAATTTGTATACGCGAGGATCAGTTGGCTCCAGCTGCGCTCTGCCGGCTCTTTCTTTGGGCACACTCAAAGTGTGTTTTTATCTGATTGAGTATACGAGGATCAGCAGCTCGAAGATCGGTAGCTGCAACTGCGGCTGCTCTTGGGTTTGTCCTGTTCTCGAACCTGCGCAAATTATTTTCATTCAAGAGGCTTGCAAACCTTTACTCCCAGCTCGGCTGAGTGTCGTATTTTGAGTGTCTTTTCGCATTGATCAGCCAACTTTAGACCAGGTTTATTTTCGTATTTGAGCGAGTTTTTCTTCTGATTGATTCGCGACGATCAGTGGCTCGAGCTGCTCTGCTTGTGGCTCTGATTTTGATCGGTCTGGGAACAGTTTCTTAGTCAACGACTGATTGAGTGGCGAGGATCAGTAGCTCGCGTCTGAGCCTTTGCCTGGCAGCTGTCCTGCCCAGCCCAGCCCTGCCCAGCCCTGCCCTGCCCTGCTCTGTGCGTTTATGGCTTTCGACTGGCTGGCTGGCTGCCTGGCTGAGTTGGCATGCCAGCAATTTGATTTCCGTGTTAATTAACTTAGCAAAACTCGCGATCGTCGTCGACGTCGTCGTCGCCGCCGCCGATCTTCATTTTTTTTTTTAGCAGCCCATTTCATGTGCAGCTCACGCACACGCCCCTATTCATTAGCGCCGCCACTGCAAGAAAAGAACTGCCAAGAACTGGCTGAAGAACAGAAGAACTGAGGAGCTGCAGAGCTGAGGAACTCGCCCCCAAACGCTTTGGCATGCGCGTGTCACCAGAGTCTGCAGCGGTGGAACGGAACGGAACGGATTGTCGTGCTTATTAGCTATGCAGAGTCAGACTTTGGTTAGGTGTTCGAACAATTTCACATATGCCCCTCTAATTAAACGATCAACAAGATCACAACTTTTTTCCACGCATACTGCAAACTTCCGTTTGACACTCTATCTCACCTCACATTCGCACACTCGCCCTCACTCGCTCTCTCGCTCTCACTCTCTGGAAATGTTGGATCGTTTGATCGTGCGATCTTTGGTACGATCCATGGCCAGGTGCTGGCTGCTTTTCGATTTGGTTTTATTCGGTTTTATTGTTTCTTTACTCTTTCAACTCGTTCCCATTGTTGTGTTTGGCCACATTTTGTGCTGAACCATCATCGATCGAAACGGTAGCCGTGTCAATTTTCCCAATTTTCCCATTTTTCTCGTTTTCCATTTGCCAAAAACTCTTGACACAAAAACCCTTTTGACAGGCATGACCGACCGACTGATCGACTGATCGACTGATCGACCCACCGGCCGAGCGGCCGATCGTCCGTTTGCTTGTTGCCGGCGCTGTTTACTTTGCATCCTTTGACAATTTGCGTAGCGTTTCTCGTCCTGTTCTTGTTTGCATGCTGCAGATTGGTATGTTTTCTCTTCTTTTTTGTATTTATGCATTGTAATGCCAAGGGAGCTCTGTCAGGGAATCGATGCCGTGCGGTCGGGTCCAGGCTTAGACTCCATTATTTTGGCATCATTAACACTTTTATTGTTCGCATCTCGGCAAATTCTACTCTTCGACATTTTTCGCATGTCCTTTGACATATCCTTTTTGGGCCGCCGTTCCGCTATTGCTATTCAAATTGATTTGATAAATGCAACTCTCGCTCTTCTCTACCTTTGACATTTGCAGCAAGCGCATGATATTCCTGTTGAAATGTTCAAAATAGGGCTGTGAGGCTTTGTGTGGGCCTTTTGTCTGACCCGTAGAATGCGTCCTGATGACCCATTGTAGTTGATTTCCCTCTATGCAGAGACTCTGCCAAATGCGGCATATGCGAACTGACAACTCGTTGAAGTGCTTTTGCGTAATGATCGTCAATTGGAGAGAACAGATCCTGTCCATAGATCGGCTTACGGTCAAAGTCTATTGACAATCGCTTGTGTCCTATTAGCTAGTCTGCGCCATCGAGTGATTGAAAAACCAAATGCTAAGAACCGATCATGCTAGAGGATCGGCTTATGCTCTAAACATGCGCCATGTATATGTATTTTATGCCATGGATTAAGCTGACCCATTGCAAGATCACATTAGTGGATCGGTGAATGGAAAAAGTGTGGCATATTACTTTCTTTAATTGAACTGATCGCCCGACTAAGCTGCGATCGTGGCCTAACAAAAGGAATTATGTATTCTTGTTGAGTTTTTACGTGCAACGATCGCAACAATCAAAATTACAAGACGCGTCTTTTGATCAAAATGATTAAAATAAAGATCAGTTTTAGGATAGAATAAAGTCGGTGTAAAAGTCTGCTGGTGCCTGCCATTGCTGTTCGATCATAATTATAATTATGTGCAGCGCTGATCGTCAGACTAACTATTCAGATCTCTAGTTAATATCAACGTCTACAGAGATTTGACAAAAACAAAAAAGAAACCAACGCAATGATCGTTAAGTCAAAGCAACTCTCAGATCTTATAAAGGCGTGATTAGACTTTTATAAAGATGCATGTGCCTCAGAAGTATGTTCTATGCTGCTGATCGAGTTCGAGTAGAAGCGGTGCTCATAATCTAAGAAGTGGCTTTCAATTTTAACCAGTGTGTGCCACAGATCGAACGATCGCAACTATGCTAAGGGCACTTGCGTAACTGATCTTGCTTTAATACATAATGTATTAATGCAGTTGATCTTCAATCTGCACCGATCTGCAGCAGTCGCCTGCAACGATCAAGCCAAAGGATGGGCTTTTGGTCAAAACGTAGAGAAGCGCTGATCGCAGCACAATAATCTTTTGGCTTTTGGCTTACATATTGTACTGCACTCGACTGATCGCAGTTCAGTGGATATGTGAGTCTATATTTTGCCGGCAGATCAAACGGATGCAGCAATCAAAAAGTCAAATCTTTTACATATGAGCGAAACTCAAATCCAGATACAGTTGCTGCATTCGACCGATCGCTGATCGTATCGCCACGCTACCTGTATACTGGACTATTTTGCATGTTTGCATGTTTGCCGTGCCCTGCCCTGCTCGTCGAGCTGTAATCGCGGTCAACTTGGGGGTTAAAAATAGTGAAACGAGATCGTTTAGATCGGTTATCAAGCTGATCAACTGATCTATGCCAAAGCTGAGCTGCAGATCATGTGTTTGCTTTTTTTTTTTGTACTTTTTTTTGGGTTTTTCCAGTGTCCAGAGTTCGGTCGCTGCCGCACCCTGCGCCCTCTCGCGCTCTCTCTGTCTCTCTCTCTCTCTCTCTCTCGGTGTCTACCTCTCTTATTGTGGAAGTTGTTGCCCCTGGCAGCCGCAAACAACAACACCCTCGCTCGCCCCGCCCCCGCCATTGCCGAGGCGTTCATATCCTTTTGCAACGCTTGGAAGATTTAAATGCATAATTATTTTGATATGATGCATAGTTCCGGGACCGGACCAGGCAACAGATACCAGGGCGGCGCGTGCGTTAATTGCGTGCGAGCGAGCTGGAGAGAGAGGGAGAGTGAGAGAGAGAGGGAGAGAGGGAGAGAGGGGTATATGCTCGCAGGACAGGCATATCCTGACTTGAAACTGGGGCTCGCGAGCATTGAGCATTTTTCCATCGAAACTTGAAATGCAAAAATGAATGTTAATTGAAACAAGTTTCCGTAAGGACCTGCCGCCGGCTGCCCGGCCAAACCCCGCTGGCCTATGCGCTGGCCCTGGCTATTAGCCTGTCCGCCGCGTCCCCCGGCCTGCGTTGTCCCGGCAACCAAGCGTAGTTGTTGCTCTTTTTCGTCTTTTCCTGTTCCCCCGTGACGCCCCTGCAGTCATTTTCGTAGTTAATATTTTAATTAAATGCAGGCACAGGACTCGCCCGGAACGCTCGGCCCGACTCCGAGTACGAGCTGACGCGTGGCAGGTGTATTTACGCGACCAAACACCACGAATCTGCTGCGATCGTGGCACCAGGGGCACGGGCTTAGAGAGACAGCCTCTCCCCCCCTCCCCCACTCCCTCCTCTCTGTCCCTTGCTTACGTTTAGCTCTCGCTCTCTCTCTGTCTGCCGCCGCTGCAGCTGAAAATGAACGCACACAAAACACATTTGGCTAGGGGTTGCCTGTCTCGCAGTCGCATTTTGTATCCAAGTAAAAAAACAAATAAATAAATAAATATACACACAAAAATAGGGGAGCTGGAACCAGCGGAGCGGCCACGCGACCGCGCGAGCGGCTCATTGAACTTTGCGCACAGAGCAAAAGTTCACGACGCCAAATCCAACTTTGCTGAGCTCTTAGCTGAGATCGACGTTCAGCTTTCTGATTCTTTCCTTTTTCTTTGTTGTTTTGTATTGCTTAGCTACCCTACACGAAATTCAAACATATTAGCTTTTTCATGCAACTTGTTCAACACTTTGTTCAGCTCAAAGGCATTTCCTTAGCTTTATGCTCAGTTATTTTTGCTGTCAACTAGGAATCATAACATAATTATAATAAAATATTTGCTATTTCTTTTGATATTATCCGAACTACTGCCCAATTTATGTTCGATTAAATGAGCTAGTTCATAAGAAGGCTATGGAGAAACATTTTACTGGAGCTGTTAGAGCTTTTAAACTGCTCGGATTCTTGAACTGGTTCACTGAAATTTTAAATCTTTTGAAATTTAAAAAATTATTCATATATAAAACAACATTTGAACTAAGGTGCTTACATTAACCAGACCAAATAGTTACAAATTGATAACTGGCATTATTTTATGTTTATTTTGTGCTTCTGGAATTGCTGAATTAGTGGAACTGGTTCAAAAATGATTTGACAGCATTGAGACAAACAACTGCAGTCACTTTGTAAAAACTCGTGAGTCAGTTCAGTTCAACCAAATCGTCACAAAAATTTGATCATTTTAACAAATTTAGTTCCGATTTTTTGTTAAGGCTGGAACGCGAACTGACTCAAATGAACTTGACAAACTATTTTGAAAATATTTCAGAACTAAATTTGTGAAAAAGTAGAATACAGCATTTATTTGTGAAATAATTCAAATTTTTAGAACTGATCTAGTTCATGAACTGGCTCACGCGTGTTTTGAAAAGCTTATTGAAAAGTAACTGCAATATTTGATCGTAATCAGAGCTGTTGATATGTAGGTTGTTGTATGTGAACTAGTTCAGCTGCAACCAAAAAAGGTTCATCAAGTGGTTCATATTTCAGCTCTGCTTGGGTCGTATAGCTAGATATGTGGACTTGCGATATGGTTGTAGTTTTTGGTTCCATTAAATTGGCAGAGCATTCAATTTTGAAGTCTTCCTAGTGTGAATTGCAGGTTATAAGTAATTTGATTTTGTGAACTGGTTCACATGTGGAACTTCTTTTAACTACGCTTCGATCTAACTGGTATAAAGTATATTTCGATTTCAGCTTTTAGAAAGAGCATTAAAAGTGCACTTTTGCATGGCATAGAAAATGTTTGGAATATATATTTTGTTTTATTTTTTAGTTTGGTTTTTGCTTCTTTTTTTTGGAGGTTTGCTTTATGAGTACTCGCGGGCCAGAGGGACAAACCCACAAAGACAGACACAGCTGATAACTATCATTACCCGCAGCGGGCTGTATACGACTGTGCGTGTGTGTGTGTGTGTGTGTTTGTGTGTGTGTTTGGCTTTTGTTTTTGTATTTGGCTACAATTCTGCGGTCTGAACCTGAGCCTTCGTCTGAGTCTCTCAGTCTGATCATCATCATCGTCATCGTCATCGTCATCATCATGTTGATGTGGTGCAAAGGAAGCGGCAACAAGAGCCAACAGCCAACAGCCAAGTGGCAAGGGGCAAGAGGCAAGTTGCAAGTTGCAAGAACAAACGGCAGTAGCACGCACCATTAGATGCGGTCAACACGAAAACATCTGCTCTGTTCTCTGTGTGTCTGCCTCGTCTTCATTGGGGTCAACAGCTAAACGTGTGTTTTCCTCAACAGGGTTTGGAACGTGGCGCGCGCCATTTTCAATTGAATTGATGGAAAACCGAGCTGAAATGAAAAGTGTTTTGAAGCGTGTAAAACGAGAAGTTTTCAGTGAAGAGGTCAAGATTTCCATTGCAACTGATATCGCGGCGTTCACCCGGTCCAGCCTAGCCCAAGCCAAAGCCAAAGCCAAACCCAAAGCGAACGCTCTAGATGCAAATGAAGCCATTTGGTGTGTCCCACAAATTTATGGCCAACACAGTTGCGGCTCATTAAATTTTAATCAATTTTTCGTTGCGTGGCGCGATCGTAAATCGCAGTTTAGTTCGGGATTAGCGCATATAACGTTTAATTTTAAAAACGCATAAAATTTTTGTAACAATGTCTCTCTTCACGGCGACAGAAGACGATCGAAACGATCGCAGCGATCGCAGCGATCGCGATGCGGCGATCGGCCTAGAAAGACACATTTTGCGCCTTTTAACGACGAAGACTGCAAGCTTGACAATAAAAAAAAAAATAAGGAGAAGCGAAAAGCAAGAGTCAACTAGTTGGGTGTGCACGACCACAAAATACCCTGGATGGAGCGCCAAGCTGTCGTCAAACACATTTCAGACTACTTCTCTATATACCCTAGCTTCTTCTGCCCCTAGCCGTACACTATGGTAAATGCTTTCTATATTGACTGCGGTGCTTGTTGTCCAATCTTTTGAAAAATTTCAGGCCTTATAGCTCTCTCTTTCTTTCTCTTCAGTGGAAATGGTAGGTGGTATTCAAAATCTAGAATATTTCTAATCTAGGCATATTTACTCTTCAAGTCTCATATACATATGCAGCTCTTATCATGCATCTCTTAATACTTATCGATATTAAGGAAACGCGCTTACGATATCCAAGAATATGTATTGCGAATCTCAAGCTTTAGCTTTGGCACTACGAACAGCTAGAAAGACTAAGCTCTTCGTCCTGCTCAAGATCGTATATGCTATGGGGAAGATTGGAGAGACATTCTGCTGCCTGTTGCATGCATTCGCAGAGAAACATTATACCCCTTTCAGGCATTTGCAATGGGCTGAAAGAAAAAACTTGTTTATGCCCAGCGTCGTTCTACTAGCTGCCACGCCCCGTCTCTGGGACGCCGCCTTGGACTGTCTGAGCGGCAGCCGTTTATTGATTTTTAATGAAGCGAACGGCAACGATCACTTTTGATGTGATCAAAACCGAAAACCCGTAGGCAGCAGCAGCAGCAGCAGCAGCAGTAGCAAAACAGATACTGTCCGGGCTAACTGAACCGTATAGAGAATGTGGACTGCGCGCTCGCCCGCCCCCCCGCCGGCATCTAGAGCACTTCCTGTCTAGCCAAATATTTGGCAACAAATCATCAATCAATCGACTGGCTGCATCTAATTATTCTGTGTGTGTGCGCTAATTTGTTGTGCCAAGTGCCAAACTCGACACCTTTTTTTTGTTTTCGTGTGCCCAAATTGAAAAGAAAAAAAGGTGCGAATCGGCACACGATCAGACCAAAGGATCTTGGGCTCAAATCCCCGTGCTCCTATTAGTGGCAATTTTAAGCTGATTTACGCAGCAGCATGTTCCAATTAAAGTTCTCTAAAATGCCAAGTGAGCCTTTTAAAAACTCATTAATCACACGCTTAACTATGCCCCTGAACCCAAAGCCCAACCCCCAGTCCGAGTCGCCGTCGCCGTCGCCGTCGCAGGCGCAGTTGCTCCTTAACAAGATCGATTTCAAATATTGCGAGGAAAAAAAAAAAAGGTGCGAACCAATTTGCACCTCAGACGTGGCAAAAGTCCCTTTTGGTCCCAGCGTTAAGTATCTGTCTTTTACTTAATTTTTTTCATTTTTGCGACCTGCCCTGGCCCCGGGCTCGCCGTTTGACCACAAGTCCTGCAGCGACAGACCGTAGCGTGCTGCCTGACCCAGCCCAGCCCAGGCCAAGTTTCCGAGTTGGTTTCTATGAATTTCACGCCTACCACGAAAAATTGTCTGCGTCTTTCCTGTTCCTGTGCCCGGCGCCAACTTAATGGATCATACATCAGCAAATTGCGAGCAGCGCTTAGCTGGGGGCTGGCCCTTCGACCAAGGACAGGGCCAGACATTGCCTTAAAGAACAGCTGCTTCTCATTCATTACAACATTCATTTTCGAAAGCTTCTTCCCTGAATATCCTTTATCGTATGAAAACCGACGCGTTCGTTTTATATATTAGGTCCAGCTTTAATATTTTTACTCTTTGATTGGTTTCATGTCTTCTATTTCCATTCGCTTGATAATATATATATGCTATATCCTCCATTGTTCCCATGTCCATTTATTGGCGAAGATATTTCGCATGTTCAAATATGTGAGAAAAGTGAAGCTCCCAAATGCTGAGTTTGATGAAAATATCTTGGATCGATCTTTTCTACGGCAACTATGTGATTAAGTAGTCCGATGTTGACAAGATCGTGTCTCTGATCACGAGATCTTGATAAACTAAAAAGTTTTTCATACAAACATCTACTTTTCGACCGATCTATGATATGGTCCGGCCGGTTCCTGCAACGGAAAGACGGGCCTATGCAAGGTTTAATGATGATAGCTTCGAAATTGAGAGACCATTTCGCATAGAAACAGACAGACGGACCGACAGTTATGACTATATCAACTCGCTTGTTGATCCAGATCGAAAATATATATACTAAATAGTGTAGAAGACAAAAGAGTTGCATTGATGCATAGAATTATAAGACCATCTAATCTTAAATGGAGTTCCTTAAAGAAAGTGCTCTTAAAAATGGCAAATACATCCATATTAAAAGGCACTTTTAAAAGAAAGAGATCTTTTTGAAATCAAGCTAATGTTTTTTTATACCCTGAACCCATTAAAAAGTGGTAACAAGGGTATAATGTATTTGTGCAAATGTATGTAACAGGCAGAAGGATGCATCTCCGACCACATAAGGTATATATATTCATATGATCAGCATCAACAGCCGAGTCGATCTAGCCATGTCTGTCCGTCAGTCCGTCCGTCCGTCTGTCCGTATGTCTCAGAACCTATAAGAGCTAAAGACTTGAAAATTTGACTGTAGGTCCTCCTAGTGCCCGCGCAGATCGAGTTTCCGATATTCGATAACTTGCCCCCGTTTCGTAATCGATAAAAATCGATACCGAAATCCTGGGTTTTGCGCAATTTTGGTAAATAATAAGAGCTAGAGTCACCAAACTTGACATGTAGCTTCTAGAATATTATATATATGTCAAGTATCTTTCACTTTAGACCTATCGCCACCTCCCCGCTACTCTCTATCTATAAGCGCGCGCTGCATTTGGTGTTGGAAGAAGAGGGTTCAGGGTATCCCCTAGTCGAGAGCTCCCGACTAGAACCTCTTGTTAAATCTTAGTTGTGTTCTTTCACCATCTTTTCGGCATTGTTTATCTGAGTAATTTCTTGTTCAGTTTCTTTATTTGCCTTACAAAACTGACAATTATCTTCGGTACAATTCTTCATAGTAATCCTCTGATCCTTAAAATCGTAATATCTGCTTTATGATGCACATTTTCATTCGCATTTAGCTTTATTTTTAGCATTTCCGATAGCCACAAACATGTAGCTTAGCTCCAATTGTCTTTCCGTCGAGTAGCTGCTCGAAGCTTTATTAGATCATATTCTCGTCTCATCATCTAGAATTGCTCTAGTCAGCATTTAGAGCTTAGTACCTTATGCCTTGGGCCTTTTGGGCTGCTTTTATCTTTTTTTTTTTTTTTTTGTTTTTGGGCCCAATTAAGCCATTAAATGTAGACATGCACCAATTTAGACGCCTTCAAATTATTCAACGACCACACATTATAAATTTAAAGGCAACAGCAGACCGCGGCCTCATAAAAATACAGACCAATAACAAGAAGAAGCAGAGGAACTGGCAGCTAAAAAAGAGTAAAAACACGAGACAAACTTTTGTCACAAAATGTCAAAGTCCTGCGTGATTTACTTCCCGCCATCTGCTCAGGCAAAAAAAACACTTGATACCCTTTTGCAGCATATATCGAATGTGTGTGTGTGCGTGTGTGTGTGAATGTGTGTGTGTATGTGTGTGTAGGTGCTCCTCCCGCAGGGGGCTGTGGAGAGGGGAGACTGGGTTGTCTCTGGGGTGTCTGCTCCGTTTGATTGCCGAGAAATTAAAACGTTACGCTCGTTGACACAATGCCCAAAACGATGTTGACATGCGGCTCGGTTTTTGCTGTTTTATGTGATTGAAGGGAATTGGTATATAGCGCGGATCCTTAAAGCCCGCCACACACCCCCGCCCTGTCTCGCTGCGTGTGCCCATCAATCACAGCGAACAACAAGCTGCCCATCGACAGTCGAAGGCCAAAAATGGAATTCTTGCAATTTCTCAAATACCCTGTAACCATTCAAAATAGTTCAGACGATTCGATCGTTGAGCTGAGTCGATATAGTTTTTTTTCAAAATCGATTAATATCGATTGGCACTGAAAAGCGATTAATATCAATTGTGACTGAAACTCGATTAATAGCGATTGTGACCGAGCATCGATTAATATCGATTGTGACTGACAATCGAGTAATGTCAATTGAAAATCGATTAATATCGATTACTAGTGAACATCGATTAATATCGATTGTGACTGACAATCGAGTAATATCAATTAAAAATCAATTAATATCGATTGCTTCTGAACATCGATTAATATCGATTGGGACTGATTATCGATTAATATCGACTAAGACTGAAAATCTTTTAATATGGATTGTGACTGAAAAATGTTAATTAATTCATCTCGATATACGTGAAAGCTGAGGCTATAATTTTCGAATTGGGCTTATCTTATAGCATTTACGTCACGTTATCAAATATTTGAGACACAGTCATCTACCTGCCCTGCAAATTTCATAAAGATCGGACAATTTATGCAACTATAAAAGTAGCTCAACCAATTCATAACTTCACACAGGGTATTTTCTAGTCGTGCTTTAACGATTAAATTAATCTTACTTGTTACTAATAAAATTGCATGAATTATATGCAAAGCATTACTCAGCTTCGGCAGCCCCCACGACTTGGATGGGGCTCAGCAGATCGTCTGTTTGGGGGGAGGGGGGTGTGTGTGTGTGTGTGTGTGTGTGTGTGCGTGGATTGCTGGGCAATAAGACAGAACTCATGCCTGCGGCTGCTTCTTCTCGCAATATAAAACTTTCAACACCTTCGCAACGGATTCTCAAATCTTTATGGGCTCTCGCATTCGACTTGGGTTTCCTTCAGCGAGTCTCGTCTGTGTCTGCCTTTAAAATTGTTTCTGATTAGCGCTCTAGAGTTGAACCTGATCAATGGAGATTTCGACTGCAGCCTCCCCGACCCCCAGCAGCACACCTTCACAGATCTGGCACTCAGCTGCGTGTTGCAGCGTCCTCTCTGGTGATATATCTGCCATTGCGGCTCTTGCATATATAATTAAGGCGTTAGCCGAGCCTCGGTCGGGTGCCCAATGCGAACTGCGTGAAAGGTGCCTATAATTATATCTGATAGTTAGTAAAATAGTATTTTTAGAAAAATATATATTTATATAAATCATACACCAGGAAAAAGGATTCTCGTGTAAAAAGATTTCTTGGTTAAATGATCTTCAGTCTTGGTTTAAGATCTGCGAATACAGCTGACTTGTAGGTCTGTCAAAAATAAGCCTCTAGCTATGTTTCAGTCACATTCGATACCATTAGTAACTTTATCTAGCCGACGTGAAGAAGCACTTAAACAGAAATATGGCATGCTTTCACCTTGTCAGGTGGAAAATGAATGGAAATCGGTTTAACTTGCTTTTTGTACATTGGCTTCAAATTCATTTTAATGTATCTATGTGCAGACTGATTTCAGACTTTTTTTACTAATTTATTTTAAATCCACTCCAACAGGCGGAATATGAAGGAATCAAGATATTTGCGCTACAGTAGTCACTCGCAAGATAGGAAGTTTCGGACTCAAAGCTGATTTTGGTCTGCAAAACTTTAAATTTCGATAAGCGCCAGAAATAATGAACAATATGAAAGAATATAATACTTTTTACTATACAGATAATATTAAATACTATATTGGCTACACAAAAATATGAAACTTTGATCGTTTCCGATTTCTGTTTTGCTCGCTTCGACATTATACAGATATTTTCCAACACTGCGTAGCCCCATTCAATTTGGGCACAGGGCATTTTATTCAAATGAAGCCAAACGGCAACACGCAATATAGACCCCGTCCCCCCTTCGCCGTCGCCCCAGACGCCCCCGCATTTGCCACAATTCTTTTTTAGCTGTCTGCACTTGAGATTGTCATCGCCAACAAACGCGACTTGGTAGCTGCTCTCACTCGCTCCCTCTCCCTCACTCTCCCTCTCCGTCACACTCTCACTCGCCTCGTCTGAGGCATGCCTAACATTTTTGCTGTTGTTCTTGTTGTTGTTGATTTGGGGGCACACAGAATGCCTCGCTGGGCCGTTGCCAGCTTTGTGGGGAGGGCAGGGCGAGAGAGAGGGAATGTGTTTTGCGCTGCAAACTAATGCAATAACAAATATTTATACTTTTTGCGATAAATGTTTGCGTTGGTTAATAAAGCGATTTGTTATTTCAGTTTCGTGCTCATAATTTATATGCTTAAATTGGATTAAGTCGTAACCCCCAGCCACCCCGCACCCCGCTCCGCCCCCCCTCTTTTCCAGCGTGTGTGCTGTGCAGTTGCGGAGGCGTTGAGTTGGGTCCTTTTGGAGCGCGCATCGCTAGCGCCGCGGGCTCTTGCAAAGGTGTGAAAAAAAGAACGAAATGTTGATGCAAAATATTTTGTTTACCTTTTTCTGGTTTTTCATTTATTTATTTCCCTTGTTGATGCCCTGCTTTCAATGGTAAAACAAAACGGGTATATTGATTTTGTGTCATGTCTGATTTTCCACAATTGAGCAGACTTTCCAATTGGATTAGACTCATATATTTGTATATATAAAATGAATGCTCTGGCACATAATGTGACCTTTATTTTGATGCCCACTCTCCAGCATTATGATTATTTTACAGTTTTAACAGCACAGTTTAAAAGGCATTCCATGCGGTTAAGTGGGTTTTGACATCCAATGGAGATTAATTGTATTTTCTCTGCTACAGTTTTACAGGCACATTTTTATAGCTACAGTTGCAGTTTGAAAGCCACAGTTTTAGAGTCACAACAGTTGATTTTCTAAATTGTTGTTCGCTTGCTTCGCAGATCAAGTTACGAATACATTTTTCGCGTCCACATCTATAAGCCATGCAAAGCTGACATCCAAAATTCGTAACAGTTTTAAAGTCACTGTTTCAGATTAACAATTGTAGAATCTTATCTTTAAAGTAACCAAATTTGACTGTTTTTTTGACTTTTTCAAAATGATGCCACAGATTGTTTTTTACTACAAACATGAGCTTTTAAAACTCACAGTCTTAGAGTCACCGTTTTAGGGCCACTTACAGTTTTAGAGTCACCAGATTTTATTTGGACTGCTGACAGCTTGTGAAAAACTGTCCCAACAACTTTGCCTGTTTCCGTTTTCAACACAAATCTGGCTTTGCTACAGTTTAAGAGCCATGGTTTCTTAGAGTTACAGTTTTAGAGTGGGCTGATCTAATTCGGTTTCTGGAATCATTGTTTAAATTGTATTATAGTGTGTAGTTATGCCAAGAAAATGAGTTTAAATTGCGCAACGTATATTTCTTACAGTCTGAGAGTCACTGCTAACGAGTAGTTTACAGTTTTGGATTTACTCGATTTATATGGGATTATTAGGGATTTCTGAACAGAGGGTTTTTTCACTATATTCCCCTCTTGCATATTGCAAAAAGTCAAATGTCTCCGAAAGTTCGAAAGACATTGTTCGGACCGTAACAGTTTGAGAGTCACAACACCTTTAAAATGAAAATTCCGTTGCCCTCACCTGCTTTCATTTGTTCTTGCACAATCCGAAGAGCATGCCCCATTTGAGAGCCACACAAATTGAAGCGCTTTCAACATTTTGTTCCCCACTTTTCAACTGACTTTTTTCCTCACTTCTGTTTCTTTTGTGTGTGCGTATTCGAGAAGTGCTTAATGGTTTTTGGTGTACATGGCAAATTACTTAACCAAGAAGTTAATGACAACACCTACAAGAAGCAGAATCGAAACGATCGCAAAAAAGACGAAACAGGCAGGCAAATAAAATCAGTTCGATCGCAGCAAGCAGAAGAAGGCAGCTCACGAGCCTAGCTCTGATGAGATGCTGGGCACTTAGGTAGCTGTCTGGCACAGCTTGAGCGGCACAGGGTGCTGGCTGGTGGTGCTGTGCAAGCCAAACCGAACCGAACCGAGCGATCATTTACAGCGGCAGCGGCGATCATTTATTTAAAAATTATTGCCACATCGATCACTGGGCAGAGACACAGTCAGAGACACAGATCGTTGAGAGTCGCAGCAGCTTCCTCGGGTCTGAGGAGGTCTCAGATCCCAGAACCATTTCATTATTATAGGGCAGCGATCGTTTCTGATCGTCGTTTGCCGCTTTTATTTTAGTTTTGTGTTTTTTTTTTTTTTTTTTGCGCATTTGATGGACCAGAAACTGTATCTGGAGCTGCAAGCCTGGCGACCGGATATGCTGCACACGCACAAGCTGAAATGCACTACATTTATTTATGGATCCGCCTCGCTCACTCGCTCGATCGCTCTTCTCTCTCTCGCTCTCGCTCTCTCGCTCTGCGATCGAGCGCTGAAAATCAATTGTAATCTTTGAGTTTGATGAATTGATTTGAGATTGCGTAGATATTGATAACAGACGCAGCAAACTCTGACTGTCTTGTAAGCTGTCATTAGAACTCCGCCTCTGCCTGTTGATCCTCCTCGCCTCGCGATCGCAATTAAGCACAAACACACACACGCACACGCACACACACTTGCAGTGCAGATCTTGTGGTTCGGGGCGATAAGCATAGACATTATAGGCAATTTGTTGTAATTGAAAATTAAAGTGTCAGCCTGTGGCATTCATTAATGCAACAGCCACAAAACTGTGGGGCACGCCTTGGAAAATAATAAAAACAAAAACAAAAAAACTTTGGCAATCTCGCTGCGGCACTGCGTGGACAGTTTTGTCGTCGAGCATCGGTACATGATCGCCGACTGCGATAAGAGTGCGCTTTACAAACTCGCAGCTCGCAACTCGCAGCTCGCAAGTCGCAGCTCGCAGATCCCCAACGCCGCCTTACATTAAGCTGATATGCAAATTATGCCGCCCGGCGACGGGCCACTCTTCTTATTCCGGCGAAACGTCGCCTGGCCGCATCGTTTAAATTAGCGTTAGCAAAATGTATGCCAGGGCCGGGGCCAGGGTCAGGCTCAAACTTGGACTCAGCCAGATCCCTGGCCAGATTATCGATCACCGATCGTGGGCACTCGCCTCGTCTCGTCTCGTTGTATTTGTATTTAAAAATTTACAACTTTTGTCGTCTTTTTGGCTTGGCTGTGCCAACGTTTTAATAATGTTTTGATGAATTTTATATGCGCCGCTTGTCGTCGCTGATCATGACTTTGATCGTGGCTCTCGGCGCTTAACCACTGCTCTCCAGCCCTTTTCGATCATCGCAAACAGCATCTTCGAAGCTCTGAGCGAGTGTCAGTTTATGAGCTTCATTATATTTAAGCTCTGTGTTGTACTCTATGCGGCGGGGCTTCAACACTTTGTCAACGATCTGTCCATAAGAAGTCACGATTTAATATAAAAGATCGCAGCCTAGTTAGAACTCTTCCCAATAGAAGAAAGAGTTGAAGAGAGTAAGCTGCCTAGCTGCCGAGCTTCTAGCTTTAAGATTAAGCTTTAAACTCTTTCAAGCTCTCCTCATTTAAAGCCTTTAGGAGTTAAGCTTGGAGTATATTTTGGCTGTTAGAAGAGCCTTAACTCGAAATAGTTGAATTCTTTACCTCTAACGATCTTCAGAGTCTCCGATCGTTAGGGTTCGTCTTTTGTGATAAGTGTTTAGTATAAAAGAGATCGAGGAAGTAAATAGTTATTGTACTTATATGTCGTGAGTTAATTGTTACTGTTCAATTGACTGATCAGCTGATCGCACACTGATCGAGTGCTTGTAGTGTATATCAGCTGCGACTTTTCTTCAGACATTTTCTCATTTTAATAGGCAGCCGCATTGTCGCGATAGGCGATCAATTGGTGGTCGAATCGCTGATCGGACCGATCGATGATTATGTTGTTGCCATTTTTTACGATCAGCCTAGCAGCCATGCCTGTAAATATATGAGCATGTACTTGCGCACAGTCGAGTACCAATAAAGCTCCCTTTATATATATATATATATGTTCGAATCTCAGCCTGTCAGCCATTTGACAATGGACTAATTTACGAAACACGAAATGAAGCGCAGGACTCGGCTCAGGATCTCAGTATTGTGTAAGATCGCCCAGCGATCGTTAATCGATTAAAAAAGATTGGAAGCTGCGCTTTTGTCTTCTTTACTTTTTGTCGCTAATAAAGAACGTGATAAATTGCGCAGAAAGTCTTTGGAAATTGGACTGCCCAATTGGAATTGCAACTGGGGTGCCCCCGTTGCACAGTTTCCCCGTAACCCTGTTGCCCTGTTGCCCTGTTGCCCTGTTGCCCCGTTGCCGACCCTCTTTCTTGCCAGCAGAAATGAAGCGATCTGGTTGTTTGGGTGGCCACTGGAGCAACTTAATTTCAATCGCCTGGCTTATTGTTATGGCTCTTGGCCGCAAAACAATGGGGCAGCACACCCAAGGAGCTGCCCAAGGAGCTGCCCAACAGCAGCAGCAGCGGGCAGTCGGCAATAATAAAGTTTAAGGATCTCCCCCTTCATCTCCCTCTCTCCCGCAGCTGCGCCCTCACTTGCCCTCTCTCTCTCACAGTGGCTGTGTCTCCCGCTTTGTAGAGTTCATCCAATTATTGTGTGCGTTGTTGCAATAAATTCGTTTATCGCCGCGGCTCCAGCAGCCAAAATCATTTAAAAGCGATCAGTTTTTGTTATTTTTTTTTTTTCTGCTTTTTTTTTTTTTTTTTTTTTATATATTTTTAAGTTCAGATTAAGTGATTGGCAAAGTTATATGGGTAGTCGGTAGGTAGTTTGATTTGTATACCCTGTACTCCGTTCGAATGGGCTGCCGAGAAAGTGTGTTACAGTTGTGCTCAATTATGTAATAGCCGGAGAATGCCTGGCTCTTGTGTATGATATGTTGCTTCTTAATCAAATTTAATGTTCACATTTCGATAAATATGGATTGTCAACCTGATGCCCGAGCATATCTCTGAGATTGTCGGTTCTGGAGACTAAAAAGCAGGTATATACATTCAATTATCGATAATATCTTCCGCCATGCTTCGTTTTTGACAACGATAAGAGTCCATTTTTTGTTTCGTTTTGTGTTCAGAATATATTGGCGATAATAAGAGCTAGCTTTGGCAAATCTAGTAGAAGATTTTCGTACAGTCGGCACAGAAAGGGTATCCTTTTGAATAATCTATAGCGTGTACGGGTATTACGAAATCGATAAACATTTATGGTCAGCCACCTTTCGAGCATATCTATGCGATTATCGTTTCTGAAATTTGGTGCACACCTTCAATTATCGATAGTATTATCGTTAATGATATCGATAACATCAATTTTTGTCGTGGCTTTGTTTTAGAACATGCTGGAGATCATAAGAGTTAGCTTTAACAGATCTTTTATTAGATGTTCATATAACACGCACAGATAGGGTTTATTTAGACTGATCGTTAGGGTCGATTAATCGATAATTATCGATTGTCGATTTTCACTTTTCGTCTATTGTTTATTAATAATATTTTGATAACATTATGGAAATGGATTCACATAAATGATATACAAATCTAGAATATTTCACATAACTTGTACGCTGCGAAAATCAGAACAAATCATGTTGGATTTGGAGATCTTCAGTTTTGTGTGTGGGCAAATTTTGGTCAATTTTAGTGAATGTATTCTATAGACTGTGTAGTTTGTTGGGCGTGGGTGCAGCAACTCTTCAAGCATGCATATTGCCGAGTCAGTTACAGGGTATTCTTTAAGCTGTGCACGCGCGACTAGACTGCGCTGTTTTTGTTGCCGTTTTTAGACCTCTTTTTTGCTTGCTTACAAATTGATTGAGTTATGTAATTGCGTTTGCGGAGCTGCTGCTTTACATGACTGCGCTTCACATTTTAATTAAAAAAAAAAAAACAAAAAACAAAAAAAAAAGCGCCAAGTGAGTGGGTACGGCGGGGGGCAGCTGGATGGAGGGAGGTTTGACTTGTCACAACAGCATTTTTAGCAGCGATCAATGCCACATTTCACTGCTGCCTGTCGAAGCGAGTGCAGCAACTGCAGCAACTGCAGCAGCCAGCAGCCAGCAGCCAGCGGGGCTGCCGAGGCACATCATAAATCACACGAGTGCAGCAGCGAATGCGGCGACGTTTGCGTCGAAGTCAACGTCAACATCGAAGCCGAAGCCGAAGCGAAAGCCGAAGTCGACGTCAAAGTTAACGTCAACGTCAACATCTCTTTAGCATTTTGCGCGCGCGCACTTGTTGTAAATTTCGTCAGAAAACGCGTCGCACTGGACAGGCGCAAGTGTTGCGGCCTGTTGCCACCGGTTGGAGACGCATGCAACATCAGTTGCCCGGCTGCCGAGAGTTTGCCCGGCTGCCCGGTTGCCCAGCAGCCCGGTTAGCCGCTGGCTGCTGCATGACGTGCGCACAATGCGTGCGCATAATTCAGGCTGCCAGGCTCTGGGTCTGTGTTGCATGCAACATGACGCTGCCGCCCCATAATACGGCTGCTGCTGCTTGAAGCGCGCTCATTCATTCATGCAACGACTGACAAGCACAATGCCCCCAACCGCCAACCGCCAACCCCCAACCCCCAACCTGCTGCAGCCAGTTTTTGGCTCATTGATTCACGAGGCACACACATTCCTTTTGCTTGCCACTTGTCAACACTTCATTTCGTTGTTGCCGTTGTTGTTGCTGTTGTTGCTGTTCAGTCAACTACTCCTTTTGATAAGTCAATCATGCCAAGTGGCAAGTTCGAGTGTTGCTGCTGCTGCTGCTGCTGCTGCTGCTGCTGTTGTTGGCGCAACAAGTGGCATTGTGTTTAAAAGCCAAAGCGAAAATTTGTGTGTGTGTGCGCCTTTGGCTTGGGGCCCTAGTCAAGTGGCCGCTTTGTTCTCTCCAGCTCCTCAGCTCATCAGCTTATTGTTTGATCCTTGTGGCATCCTTTTGACGATCATCCTTCGATTTGCATGACATGCGCACTTTGGGCCCAAAAAACAACAAGTGCATTCCATGGGAACCAATCGAACGCCAGCGAAATCCATTAAACACTCACGAGCCGCAGCTGAACTACAATTTTTGAGCTAGGCCGTGGAAAGTAGCTAAAGAGATACCCTGTAAGAAGTGGCAAGCGTAGCTACATCTATTGAAGAACGATATTTTCATCCACTAAATGAGCTCGCATCCACGTCTCGTTAGGCTCGGAGATCAGATAAACGGTCGCCAGGCTCCTGGCTGACCCCATCAGAGAGAGAGAGAGAGAGACGCCTCCAATGGCTACACCCCTGCGACCTGCCTGCGAGGGGAATCATTTAAATATATCACAGTATTATGCTATGTCCCCCTTCCCCTTCGTTGTAAATATCCCTCAATGTTAATGTGACGAAAGCTACATACTTATTAGAAGTGCTTCGCAAAAGAAAGCATCTCCAACCCCATAAAGTATACATATTCTTGATCAGCATCAATAGATGAGTCCATGTCCGTCTGTCTATCCGGCTGTCTGTTCGTCTGTCTGAAAGCGTCCACCTCAGTAGGCTTTAAGAGCCATAAACTGAAATTTTGAACCCAACTTCTCCTAGTGCCCGCGCAGAGCGAGTTAGTTTCCGATCGTCGATAACTTGCCCCGTTTCCAAGCAATCGATAAAAATCGATATCGATATACTATTTTTTCAGCAAATCTCTTTGGTTTTTAGAGCTAAAGTCACGAAATTTGAATTGTGGCTTCTTGTATACGATCTACAGATCAAGTATCTTGCATACTATAGCTACCTCCGCTCCTGCCCCCACTCCTGCCCCCACTCCTAGCACGAGCTGCATTTGGAGTTGGTTGAAGAATATTCAGGGTGTTCTTTAGTCGGGCACTCCCGCCAAGACGCGTCTAAACTTTTGCAAATATTACAATAGTATGAAGTTCTTGGCATGGCTTGAAGTTTTGTTTTGGGGACACAGGCAACAAAGGGTAAGCCCTTGACAGTTCTCTTCTTCCCTGCCGAAAAGCTCGTAATCCATCTAGCGGAAGCTATGTATATACCAAATGTCATAGCCATGTCCTGTTCAGTTCTCGAGTTCCCTGGGACCGTAGATAATCGCTGCAATTACGGCATATTAAATATCGCAGCATATTGGATGCCGGGAGAGCCTCATTCTTGACTTTCCCTTTGGCTTTTTGGGCAACAATTTGCCTCCACTTAGCGCAAAATGTTTCCTTCCAAATCTGTAATCGCTTTGAGGTTATCTTTTTTGGGTTTTAATTTTTTTTTTTGCTTGTCTTTTATTTATTATTTTTTCACGCAGTGCTCCAAATATTTTTCACAGCTCATTAAAATGTAATTTGAGGCGCGAAATGTTTTGCGTTTTGCGGCATGAGCCGCCAGTAATAAACCGTTGCATTGATATTATCACACGAGCAAGAGAGGGAGAGGGGGAGAGTGCGAGAGTGAGAGAGAGGGAGAGAGGGAGAGCGAGAGAGAGGGAGAACGAGAGCGAGGCCTGGTCGGGGGCAACAACAAGCTAAATGGCAACTTAACGTTGCACTTGCGCATTCAACAATTTAATTAAAATGAAATTTTCGAATCACAGGAGGGACTGAAATGCAACTGCGATGCTGCAGATCTGGCCAGATTGCCAGACGAAGAAGAGGAAGAGTGCAGATCAGCGAAGAGTGGAAGGGGGGAGCAGGGTTTTAAGCGAAGCAAGCGGCCAAAGTCAAAGCCGAAGGTAAAAGCCATGCCTAGCCGCACCCCCCCCCCCTTTCGTCCTTCGCCTTGTTGGCTGACGATGATCAATGATTGCAGCGCCGACGCCGACACGTGATCAAGATCACAGCTGCACGAGTAGGGGGCAATGTAGAAGATGGGCAGAGGGGAGTGTGGGAGGGGTGGCTGGCGGGGAGGGGGAAATGGGAATGGGGGCTACCACTACCATAAGCGGCATGTAATGCGCCATGCATTACGCGTATCTGGCGTTGTCATCGTGTCAGTTGCCTCGCATATTATTAATTGGCTGCCCATAGAAGCAGGCCAGGATGGGGGGCTCAAGCTGAGGCGCAGGCTGAGACGGAGGCTGAGGCTGAGACCGAGGCAGAGGCTGAGGCTGAGACGGAGGCTGAGGCTGAGACCGAGGCGGAGGCTGAGGCTGAGACGGAGGCTGAGACGGAGGCTGGGTCGTGAGGAGGCAAGCTCGACTTCGACTTGGATCTGGATCTGGATCTGGATTCATAAATGCGCTAGAATTTATGTGTTAATTTGTCGCGCCGCCAAGTGTCTGTTGATTTATTTGGTGTGCCAGCTTTTGATACCCTGCCGGCGGTAGAGTTTTACAAATTGATCACGAAATGTGTAGCGCTCTATCTATATACTATATGTATATATATATATGTCATGTATAAATATATATATTTCCTTCGCCTCGCTCTCTGAACCTATATGCACTTAACTGCCTGGAAAGCAATTATGAAGGCAAAACTCGTGTGAGATAAATTTTATTGCTGCACAACTTTCGATATTGTTCGGATCGTTCGGATTGTTCTCTTAACTTCATATCTTGTATTGACAATTTGTACTCCATTTAAAGACAATTTGTTCACTGGGCAATTAAACCTTATTCGGATCGCTATATTTTACATATTGTTGCCTTGAAAAGCCTTTCCTGGCCAAGAATATCTTACCAAAACTGTCAAAAATGAGCTCCCATATGAAAAGCCTTTCCTTGTGTTTTCTTTGATATCACAGCCAAGCACATCCTCCCAAAAATTATCAACTATATTATATATATATAGAAAAGCCTTAGACCCCTTAATATGAGCTCTGATATGAAAATTTTATTTTTGTGTTTTCCAAGATATCTTAGTCCACAAAATCTTGCCAAAATTGAACTACTTTATCATATACATAGATTCCGTAGGAAAGAACTATCCTAAATTAAGCGCTCATATGAAAACCCTTTCTTTTGGTTATCTTTGATATCCAAGCAATATATTACCACCATATCATGTATACATATATATATATATAGTTATAATATATAGAGAGACATCTTGACATCTTGAACAAACTTAGATATGTTATCATCATATCATCATATCTGATCATATTTAAAAAAGAAAGTCTATCATCGAAGAAATGCTCTCTCGCTCTCTGTTCAAAGCTAAAGTCAGCTTTATTTCGTTTGACTATCCGAGCCTATACTATATACATATGTCATATACATATGATATCCCATACCTTCCACGGGAACAATAAGCCAAATGAGAATGTAAAGTTTCCAGTACGATTGCAATCGTAAGGCTAACGTGGCCTTATCTGTGCAAGAGTATTTGCCTTGCCAGCAGCTTTTCGTTAACTGTTTTTTTTTTTTATTTTTTTTATCTTAGCTGTAATTATTTTCGAGGGCAACCTGCGCAAGTTGCAGCAATTTGTTGCATTGAGCCAGTTGCGTCGGACATAAACATTTCTTTTGTGCGCCGCAATTTGTATTGTTCGCATAATTAAATTGACGCTTGGCATTCCAATGCCCACAGAGACTGGCCGGCATTCCCCCCCCCCTCCCGCCGCCCCACCGCTCCATTGGAGCCCTGGACTGACAGTGACACGCGCAGTTGCCAGTTGGAGTCCAGGGCCTGGCTGCCAGCCCAGTTGGTATAATTAGCAACGATTAAACACTTGTCGTCCCACCCAACGGCGCAGAACAAAGGCATTTCGCCGACTCCAACAATGACATCGGGGTTCTTTGGCGCGTCTATTTAGCTATTTTATAGGGCCTAACTATCCACTCAGAAAAATTGAGCTCATTTGAGCCTTTTACGTTTTGAGCTCCAAACTAAATGGACACACGGACCAGCTAAAAATCAAAGTCTTCAATTAAGATTTTGGCTGCTTGAAAAAAGCGTAAATGCAATCTGAAATCTGAAATCTGTAAGCCTGTGCTGCTGCTTGAGCATGCTCGACCACAAGACGATTTGATTTTTGGCTTGGATTTTGTATTTTGGTGGACATAAAATTTCTCCCAAATTTGAATAAACTCAAAAATTATTAACGAAATAGGAGTATATCATCGGCACGCCGATTTTAATGCACTTTTCCTTTTGCAGATATCTTAGAATAGTGAAGCACGCAAATGGTATGTTAGAATCTACTTTTCGACCCATGGCAGCTATGTGATATAGTGAACCGATCTGTCCGGCTCCGATATACATATGTTGTGCCTGCAGCAGGAGGAAAAAGAGAAACTAGCTAGGACATGGTTAGATCAACTCGGCTATGGATCAAAAACATACAAAACTTATCATAAAGTTAGGGGCAAATGATAAATTGAATGCTGGCCATTACCTGCCCGGGCTTTAGCTTAGTCTAGTATGGGCTTAAATATTTCATTGAACCCCCTTTTCGCTGAGTGTAGTGCATTTTGTGGCTTGCATTCGGCCTGTGGCCTTTGGCAGCGAGGCGGAATTTGTCAAGCGCAAGGACACATAACTGGCTGCAATTAGGTGTCCATTGGATGCTGCCTACTGTCTGCCCCTGCCCCTGACCCTGCTCCTGCCCCTGCCCCTGATTCGGCTGCTGCTGCTTCTTCTTGCGCTTCCTTCGCCAAGGAGCTGCACTGCCTGGCAATGGCAATTGTTGTCAGGCTTGTTTGATTAGCGTGTAATTGGCCTGTCACTGGGCCAGGTCGCTGCGAGCCCTTCCCTGCCCTGCCCTCCCCTTCCTCATATGTGTTTCCCGGCCCGACCCCGGCCTCCCTGGCTGCCCGTAAATACTCAATTATAAATTTATTGATTTTAATGAACGTTATCAATTTTCAATATTGAAAAAATCCAACATTTAGCCCTGGTCTCCAGCCTCAGCTGAAAACAAAACTCTTCAACAATATATCAATCACGCCTCTCAAGATACTATCAGCATCATCATTATCATTACAACGATCATTATCATTATCAACATATCAAGTCACAAGGTCGCCTTCACTATCATATATATGCCCGTAATAACTGGCTGGAACACTCGGCACTCGACCGAAAGCCCGTCTCGGGTGACGTTTATGGATGTAGCCCATAATATGTATTATACGATTCTGTATTCCCAAACTTTAGATCAAAGAGAAACTATGGCTGCAAATAGAGAAAGAAAAGAGAGGTAGAGAGAGAGAGAGAGAGAGAGAGAGAGGGAGTGAGAAAGGGAGAGAGCGTAAAAGTCTAGGAATATGTTTGACTGGCGGGTGTTATCCGGCTTTGACCAGGCCAACTTTTAGTCATGGCTTGTTTTTTGCCTATGTGAGAAATAATGTTTTGTTTTTTTCCTGAAAAATAAAATGTTGTTAAAAATTATCATAGCTGGATGTATGTAAAAGTCGATTCTGAGGGGATTTCGACATCTAATGTGCCCAGTTCCTAGTGAATGCCCCTACCCCCAGTGAATACCCCTACAAACTTCCTCAACTGTGCCCATTTCAAACCAATTTTGAAGATTGACAACATTTTGATCATTGTTCGGCTATTTTGCAGCCCGGAAAATTTCATAAAGATCGGACTCTAAGCACCGATGCGATTAAAAAAGACTTCTAGTCGAGCACAAACGACTTGGAGCACTCGTGTTTAGATTTGACAATGCCTGAATTTCGATTCATGCCTCTTTATATAGTATGTATATATGTACATATAGCTAGCCTATCTAGCTAGCCTCTCGCTCTATTGCCTTCCCGCTCGCTCAATCAATATGTAAATCCGCGCGTCAAGCCAAATGTCATTTGAAAGTTGTGCAAACAGCGCGGTGCGAGGTGCGCGCGCGCGACAAGCCAAGGCCCAGGCTGAGGGGAATTTGAAGGATATGCAAACAAATGTATAAATATTTAAAAGGAAGCGCAACACAAGCAGACGAGAGCGGGAGGGAGGGAGGGGGACACAGGACACAGCACACACACGCGCCAGGCAGCCCAGAAGAAAAACAACAACAATAAAAAAAAAAAAATAGACAAGCTGCAAAATATGAAGAGAGATCCGTTAAGTCGAGCCTCAGGAGGCAAGGACATAGCCAGGCCAGGGTCAGGGGCAGGAAGACGATGGCAAATGTGGAAACGCGTGCGCCAGGTCCCAGGTTCAGTCTCAAGTGATAAGAGCCCGGGGAAAAGGACTGCGCGACACCAAGAAAATATTAATTTACACGATTTGTTGTTGTCGTCCTTGTTGTTGTTGTTGTTGTTGCCAGCAATATCAGCTGCCCCAGGGCATTAAAGGGCTGCCTG
The DNA here is from genome assembly GCA_018903485.1 of Drosophila littoralis. Classification (NCBI taxonomy): domain Eukaryota; kingdom Metazoa; phylum Arthropoda; class Insecta; order Diptera; family Drosophilidae; genus Drosophila; species Drosophila littoralis. Next base: position 2,344,873 of record JAEIGF010000591.1, read on the forward strand.
GATTGTGTGACAGGGGCAGGGTAAAGAGTTCCTGGGCCAACAATCAAGGTGCATCTGCAGCTAAGGCACGTCCTCGTCCTGTGGCAGGCAAATATGAGACTCACAAGCAACACATTTGCTAACCCCATCGCACACACACACCTCATACACACGCACACACACGCACAGAGGCACACACCTTGCCTCGTGGAATCAAGAACGAAATCAAAGACAACCAAAAATGCAGTTGACAAGCGACGCCCCCGACATGTGCAACGTTGCAGCTTGGATCATTGATGATTATTATGATGATTATGCCACAGGCACGGATATACACACACACGCACACACTCACACCCAGTCAGCGGCAACATGTTGCCGACAACATTGTTGCCAGAGGCATAAAGTTGCCAGAAGAACTTCTCTTAAATAGGCCATAAGCCCAAGTGATGGCAGGCTTAACAATGAATGCACTAGAGTAAAAAAGGAACTTCTCTCTTTGTCACGACGAATACTGAATACCCTTACGGGTAAAAGGCTTTAAAGGGATATTAAAGCTTTGCAGACGGATTATGATACGGGCTTGAAGATATTTTTGGAGAATAGAAAGAAAAGCTCTTGATTGCTGAGCATCATGGTCAAGATATCCTGAGAAATATGATAATTGTGTAGACAAAAACTTATTTCCCACACGTTTCTTACTATAGAGCTGTATGCTGTAGTAGTCCGTTGTTTACAAGTTAAGAGGGTCAATTGATAATATCCAATTTTGGTCAAAATATATTGAGAATCAAAAACTTTGCATTGTCATCTTTCTGTGGCTTATAATTCTCATGTGGTTATAGCTTTGGGCGAGGGACAAGGTCTTTTAAATCTAATGGCAATAGCAAAGTATGTTTTTGCTGGAGGCGAAAGGTTCTTGAAATAACCTCAAAGAGAACGTGCTCCCTCATTGGCCTCGAGTCGCGCAGGCTAGATCATTTCAAACAATCTCGATCATTCCATGACAACTATATGATATAGTGATTCGAACGATTCCAACGAACTCCGAAGCCAACTATAACAGATTTAGAGCTAAGCCCGATATATAATACATCTATTTATTAGCAGCTGCAACAGCAGATACATATATCTCGCTTGTATTAAGCTCCAAAAAGGAATGTCTTTTTGATTAAGAGTCGTAAATACATGCGCTTCAGCTAGTATATGCATGAATATAGATTGAATTTGTAAGATCAGAGATAAGCATAAGACATGAACAGAAGAGGACTGAGACATCAATTGTATCTCGAAAGATCTGGACGATCTAAAGGACAATTGCATTAGGGAGGAACGCAATCAAAACAGAAACTAGATGAAGTAATTCTCTGTTTGCTTTCCTTTCTGCGGCGGGTATTACATGCTGCTTACAGGTTTTAGCTATTATGAGCTAAGATCTGGCCGCAAGGAACAGCTTTATTATCGTGATCGAGCACATTTTCGGGCTTGCACGATGTCATAATTGTGAGCTACTGTGTTGGTGGCGGGCCAAATGGGATTTGTATTACGACAGCCGCAAATTATGCAAAATGTTCTTAAAGATTTGCCGCTTAGATTAAGAGCAGGAGCGAGCGAGAGAGAGAGAGAGAGAGAGAGAGCGAGCGAGCGAGCGAGAGTCCTGCAGATCCTGCGGCTTAGCCGCAACTAAATGCGGCTTAAGAGCCTTGTTAGGCGTGAGATTTGTGTGTGCTGCTGCTGCTGCTGTCGGCAAAATTTCAAATACAATTCCTATTATTCCGGAGAAATTTTTCTAGGGAATTGGGAAAAACACGCAACACACACAAACACACGCACACGCACACAATGAGCTAGTTTTGGGCGGCTGCTGTGGCGGCTTCTGCCAGGATATGTTAGGATTTGTTGACATGCAAAATAAGAGCGTGTGTGCCCTCTGTGTGTGTGTGTGTGTGTGCGTGTGCGTGTGCGTGTGCGTGTGTGTAACCTGAGCCGTCGACACGAGTCGCAGAAGGCGATAAACATCGGCTTGCAGCAAAAGTCAGAATTATTTGCAGCCCAAAAGTCAGGCCCCAAGGCGAAAATCTGAATGCTGCCAACTGAAATCCGATGCAGATATACACACATGCATATACATATGTATATATTTATATATATGCATGAAATCCATCTCTCTGGCATGTCTGGCAGCTATATATAATAATGCTCGGAACGCCGCCTGCAGTTAGTTGGAGTTACGTTCTGGGGCCGGCTGCCAAAATAATTAAGTCGTTTCGCCAACAATTAAATAATTCTGAATACTTTTTCGCTTAAAGAAGTTCTGCTTGATCTTCATCTGCTGCTGCAACTGCTACTGCTACCGCCGCTGCCGCTGCCGCTGCCTGATGTGGCTTATTCCAGTGGCTCGCAATTTGTTTAATTGCAGTTGTTGCTGCGAGCGACAGTTTAACATACGAGACGACGCCTCAAACACACACAGCGTGAGAAAAGCACCAAATACTGTCCCAAAGCCCAAGCTGAACGCACATTCATCATGCGACACGGTCGCACAGTGGAGCAAAAACAACTGTCCATTATTGTGCAAAAGGAATCACTCTTTTATATTTGAATAAAAAGAGTATTTATAGATTAATATTGCAACGCGAGAAGTTTTGATATCAACTAGAGTTTGTCAATCGTGGGGCCCACAAGGTTGTTCTCAAAGTTTTCCACCTATTTTCTCACGCATTCTGGTGGATTTTTGAGATAATTTTCGTTATTTTATAATGAAAACCATCCGAACAATATGAATACTCAAATAAATAAATTTTTTCACCAAGTTGTCGAAATTGAGCCCAAATCCGATTGGCTGGTAAATAAAAACTTATTTTCCACCCATTTTCCACCATTATGGGTGGAATTCTTCAATTCCTCTCTCTCTAGTTTTGCAGATATTTGCCTCTCTCGCTCTCATCCCTGCAAAATAGTTGCATTTGTCTAAACTTTTGCGCAACCTTCAACTTTTGACTGCATCTTGTGCCACGGTGCTGGCGGCAGGCGCTGGACCTGGCCTGACTTTCACTGCCGCCAGTTGCAGTCCGTCTGCGTCTGTCGCTCTGGGTTGATGGCGTTGGCAGCCAGGGACTACTGTGCAACGCCCACTTTTTGGGCGCGCGCATAATTACAATTGTATTTTATTTTTTTTATTTTTGTATTTTTTTTCCTGCACGGTTCTGCACGCAGGCGAATTCCAGGAGCTGTCGCAGGCTCACGCCATGGTTCACTTTGTGCACGTATATATTTATATACCCGAAATATTCGATATATATTATTTTGAAATTGAAGAGAAACGATTTTGAAGCACATTACATTGGCGCCAAGGCATACCAGAGTTGCCAGGTGTGAAGACCGAAGCAATCTTTTGTTAAATCATGCAGAAACTATTCGAATATTCGAGGTTGAATCGGCAAAATAAAAGTAAATGGGAGCTGCAAAAGGCGTTGCCAGCTGAGATAAATGCATTGCCAGATCTGAAGACTGGAGGAACCGTCAACATTTGGCCAACGAGGCAGTTTTTGATAAAGGAGTTGCCAGATCTGGCAATTGGTGCCATATATTGCCAATGAATGCAACCCCCCAAGTAATCGTTGAGTCGAAAACTGGCATAAAGGACCTGTAATAAGCTTTGACAAGTGGAAGAAACTGTTCGATGGAGTTGCCAGATCTGAAGACCGGAGCCATTTATTGCCTCTAAATGCAACATCCTAGGAGGTGGAAACTGGACTCTACTAGAGCCTTTCACGAATTGAGCGAATAGCCTTTGAGCATTGCCTTTTATACCCAAAAAACTGAAAGCCAACGCAAAGCCAACTGCAATGGAACATCATTTGCACGGCCCATGATTATGTGGAGTATGTGATGTCACAGGTGGGACTGATGCCTAGATGCATACATGTATATAGCACGCGCTTGATATGAAGTGTCCTGTCAATAGTTGTGTGTGTGCATTTGTCGTGTGTGTGCGTGTGTGCGTGTGTGTTGTTTTTGGGCGCGTCCTTTGTTGATGTGACCATTGTCCAAGGCACTTGAGAAGCAGCCGGCAGCCGGCAGCCGGCACAAACTCATGTGCGTCTGTGGGCGTTGTTTGCGGGGCGGACACCGAGCAAATCGTCTTAACTCTCTTCTAGTTTGTCAAAGGCAATTAAGTTGCCCTTTGTCTTGGAGGCGTGCAAAGCGTTTTGTGCAGCAGGCACATGTGAATGTGAATGCGAGTGTGCCAGTCTGATTGTGTTGCTGGTTGTTGGTTTGTGGCTGTGGTTATCTTTTAATCTGACCTGCAGCCACTGCGCTCTAGTTTGCAACTGAAATTGAGCCAATTTAGGGCCAAGAATGTCACTCATTGTCCGCCGTTGCGAGGTTTGTCAACATTATCTTTGTTACCATCTACCGAACGTTCTGTGTGTATCTGCACAAATCTTCAAAATCTGCTGATCTAGTTCGTTGCCCAGGGCTTGACTTTGTCCAGCAAGCATGTGTTAATCAAAAGCCGCTTCGCTTAGCCACAATGTGTCAAAGGTCGGTTTAGTTGTGCTGCTGCTCAAGTTAATCGCCAGCTAAATAAGCTGAAACGTAGCCAAAAAAGAAAACGTATTGTGAGCCAGCATCATTGACAATTGGTTCAAGTTGTGCAAAATATGAATCAACAACTGAGCTTGTTAATATGCGCCTTCCACCTCTCTCTTAGAGAGAAACATCAAATTTTAAGCGAATTTTTGAATTTTATTTGATTTTGAGTTCCTACCAATTAACAGGGTATTTTCCCATGTGGCACTCCCCATTGGAACATTATTTTGTTGCCTAAAATATTTAAGTTTGTCGCTTAAGTCATTTCATTCGAGTATCAAGTTCGTTGCCTAAGTCATTTGTTTTTTTCAGCACAAGTTCGTTGCCTAAGTCATTTTTGTTGCTGCCAAAGTTCGTTGCCTAAGTCTTTTGCATCTGCTAAGCAAGTTTGTTGCCTAAGTCATTTGCTTCCGCTAAGCAAGTTCGTTGTCCAAGTCATTCGTTAAGCAGGTAAAGTTCGTTGCCTAAGTCATTTGATTTTGCTAGGCAAGTTTGTTGCCTTAGTCAATGATTTTTTTGCTGCCCTTATTTTGCATTTACCATTCGCAAAAGCCTCTGCTACTGTTTTCACCCCCCCCTCATCCCCCCACTCCTCCCCTCATCTGCATCATCGTTGCCCTTCCTTCGGAGATGCTCTACATCAAATCAATCAAACTGATGCGCTTTGATCGACAGATCAACGACATATAACGAATGCACCCGAAACGGCATTAAAATATTTAACTAACAAAGCAGCAGCAGCAGCAGCAGTAGCTGCAGGTGAGGGGCAGCGCGGCGAAAGGGTTAGTTATGTTGAAGGGGAGCTCGTCCGCAGTTCGCGATTTTAACATAAAAGCAATCATAATGCCCACACAGTGCTGACAAAAAGTTGTCAATTAGGTTCATCAAAGAGCATCCATGATGATAGCCTGCAAGGTGCCCCCTCCATCACCCCCCTCCCCCTCTGAGCGCCATCCCCCGACTGCCGACTGTCTGTCGAACTGTATGTTAATGTGGGGCCGCCCGTGTAGTCAAATGGAGATGCTGCAGCTAAAGCAGCCGATCTCTCCTATATGCTGCTATGCTGATGTGCGCATCATAATGATCATGATGCTTCATGATCTTGGCCGAGATCGTCAGCTCTTCGCTTGTGGCTTTAACCACCCAGGCAGCGCATTTATTATGATTGCATTTTGGGCAAATGCTTGTTGTTGTTGTTGCTGCTGATGCTGCTGCCCCGCTGCTTAGTTAAATGAGACATCAACATTGGAATCGAGATCTCGCATTCTCGTGGATATATACATGTATACATATATATATATATTCAGTTCATTTGGCTTTGGCATTGAACCGGCTACCGGTTAGCGGTTTTAGTTGATGGCTTGCACTTGCCATTTGCTTGTTGTTGTTATTGTTAATAATGATTTCGAGTTGTTGTTTTTGCATGTAACACCACACCCGCCCCCTCAGCGCGCGCGCGCTCTCTCTCTCTCTCTCTCTCTCTATCCCTCTCTCTCTGTCAGCCTTGTGCGTTGTGTGTGAGAAAGCGGTTCGTTTTGCAGACTTTTGCAAGTCGTTTAATGTCTTCATTACGCTGCTCCCCAAGACTCAGCAACGGCAGCAACTGCAGCAGCACCAGAAGTAGCAGGAGCGGGACCCTCAGCCTACGCCTGGGCAACGTTGTCATCATCGTGGTAGTCGTTGTTGTTGTTGTTGTTGTTGTTGTTGTTGCTGCTCTTATATTGTTTATTTATGAATGTCATTCAATTTATTATATCATTGTATATTTGACTTGAGAGGGAAATGAACGCATTTGTTGCTGCCTTCGTGGCCCGACACAAAGGGCGCTGACCAGACCAGACGGCGGACCCACAGGCCCAACAGATCCAACAGCAGGCCCCAGCACACTAACGGGCTCTTGTAGGAGTCGTCGTTAGCGTCGGTCATCATCTTCGTCGCGATCTTGGACTTGGACTTGGCCGATGTTGTTGTCGTTGTCGTCGTCGTCGTCGTCGTCGTCGTCATCATCTCTGCAGCATTTGCATCATTGCAAGCGCTGAGCTGATCATCAGCGTGTGCCCTAACCAAAAGAGTCCACTCGAACTTAAGCGCATTTTGCAACAATTTTTGCTTACAGTTTCTTCTAATGACGAAATTATTCATTTAAATTCATCATTCGTTCAATCACAATCAATTGTTATCAATTTTGAGCTGCTTAAAAAGCTTTGTTGACCAATTGCTGTCAAATATTTGTTGCTCCATATCTTAAGAGCTCATGTTCTAATATGTTATCCTCCACAGATATGTATATATATATATATGAATCAGTTTTAATGAGAGGCTGCTCTGCACGGTTCCAACGCATTTGAGGCCAATCTTGATTTATATAATTGTTAAGCGATATTTGCAGAGTTTATATAATAAATTCCAGCAGAGTAGCTCAAGCACCGCCTGAGAGATGCCTGAGCCTGAACCAGCTGACAAGAGAAATTGAAGTTCTTCACATTTCTCGCACTTCCTGGCCTTTTTTTTCACATTTCTTCACATACAAGAATTCCGTTTCTATAGCGCATGCAAAGTTCGTTTATATCCAATGGCGATTTCGCCGTCTCGTCGGCCACTCGTTCGTTTGTGGCAATGTTCTGATCGCGAGCGCTGCTCGATTATTGTATATCATCATGCTACAGCCGTATACATGCCCCCCCCCTCCCCTCCCCTCCCCCCTATCTCCTTCTTTCCCTCCCGTTACTTGTGATTCTTCTGCTTGGTTGCGGGGCGCTTAACAAGTTGCCAATGCTTATGAGTTGTGTGCGTGTCTCCCTTTATCTCTATCTCTTACTCGCTCTCGCTCTCGCCCTGTCTCTGTCCCGCCCCCCCTGGGCAATGCATTGCATAAGATAATTGGTGATTTTCATATCGATTTATGCATCCGCCTCGTCGCTGGCTTGAGCTAGACTTGAGCTCCAGTTGCGGCCTGTGCTCTGTGGCTCTACTTAGGGTTTTGTCAAAGTCCGATCAAAGACTGATAAATGTCGCGGGGCATTAGAGAGCGTTTAGGGCACAGCGGGACAGCGGGACGGCGGGACGGCGATTGCGATTGCGATCGTTGTGCGGCTTTTTGGTCTCGGTTAAAGACAATAATTAAATCATAAATTTCGGGGCGTACACTCGACAATTTATTGCTCTATTTGGGGTGAAAGTGTCCCGTACCAATCAAATCACAATAAAAATAGTCACACGCCCACCAAATCATAGATCGTGGGCGCTGATATCGTTGCCTAAAACATTTTGTAAACATTTATTAAACATGACGCATAGCGCACGCTGTGACTGCGCCAAGGATCGCGTTCTATATCAGCTACACTTTCTTCTTTCCTTTTTCACTCTGGATCGAAAGGGTTTTTTTTTTCTGCGGTTTTCCTGGAAGGCCTGCTCGAGCCAAGTTGGCTTGTTAATGGCATTTGGGTGCGGCGGCCTCATAATCAGCGCAATTATATTGCATTTTCCAAAATTTTCAAATTCCAAGAGCTCGCCACATTGCTCAGCTAACAAGTGGCCTTTGTAGACTGCCGACGGTACGTGACGACGGCCAAGGAGGAGGAGGAGGAGGAGGCGGATGAGGTGGCGGCGACGGCGAGTCGCCAGTGGCCAGTCGCGAGTCCTTATCCTTGTTATCCTGACTGCAACCGCAAATGTGCTAACGAATCTTGCAGCCGTCCTGACCCGACACAAACATTGCCCAATTAACGCGAACACAAACTCGCAACTAAAACTCAAGACTGAAGACGGAAAAAAAAAACACCAAAACTGGGCAACAGGCGTTAAACGTTCTCGCACCTCCGTCGATGACTCGGCGCAAAATTTTGGTCTAAAATACCCTACGATGGCAAACTGACCTTCACTTACCAAACGTTAGCGAGCCGAGCCTGTGTAAATAGCTGCAGCCCGGTCTGATGCAACTGCTTCCTGACATTTGGCTAGCTGATGCACCAAAGCGCTTATAATTCCCAACTAGTTAACGTTGCGAAAATGTGGCAAGATGTGTTGACAGGCCTCGAGTTGTTGGCAAAGTCTGCTGTATGTTGGCGCTCGGAACTGCTTGAAGTAGCTATGCAGGCCAGCTATGGGCCCGAATTACTTGAACTTTAGTTGGTTTTCTTTTATTTGGCAGACATTTATGTACTCTGCCATCGAATTGAGCTGTATAAAGTCAACTTAAGATACATTTGTAGAAGTTTTCTTTGTCTGACTATCGTTGCATAGTTCTCGAGCAGAAACTGGAGTAATAAAGAACATTTAAGCATAATCAACTTATCTGCAATTGCCTTCTGCCTTCAGCTGTTATCCTTAACGAGAAGATGCTATCAATGCGACCTTTTTTGCATATAAATTGATTTTCCAAAAACTCATTTCTGATTTAACTTCAACTGTATAATCTAAGATTATCAATGAAAAGACGGGTGCAAAGTTTCTCCAGTAACTTATTTCTGGCTTAACTTTAGGCTTTTCCAGAAATATTCCAACTCTACACTACGCGATAATCCATAAAAAGCTAGCTGCAAAATTGTATGTAATATATATACATACATATAGATATTTAAAAGTAAATCTGCGCATACACAGACGAAATATTTAATTCGAAATTCCATACTCTCATAAGTTGGGGATTGGCATTGTAATTGTGGCTACCAGAGTGTATGACAGCGAATCCCTTTCAGAATTTTTGCATTTAATAACTGGCAATCAATTCTCGCTCTGTGTGTGATGGCCACTTGTTGAAGTTTATTGCACTGCCGCCTGGGTGGTGTCCGGTCTCAAGCCGAAGTCAACTGGTATCGCGTGTCTCCAAATGCGTGCGGCTTACAACATTGAGAAGTGAGCGACACTAATCCTGAACAGATCCGATTACTGACAGCACAGCACAGAGAGACGCCCGAGCGGGATCGACGCGACTCGCTGAGTGGCCAACTGGACAACTGGCGAAGCGTCGCTCTAAATCGACAAGCTTCGCAGGCAGCTGGACGAGAAGGTGGAGCTGGAGCTGGAGCTGGAGGAGGGAGTGCAGCCACATGAACTTGATCTGGCAAGGCTTGGCAGGCCAAACAGAATGTGCCCCTGTTGAAACGCGGATCGTTTGCCCCCCGTCCCAGATCTTTCACTTTATTTGGCTTCACTTTCATCTATTTAAAAGTCAGCGACATAATCATTATTCATTATAGACGATTGTTATATTAAATCAAATGATTTTAACGATCCAGCATTGTTGCCATCTACACAAATTGTAGCTGGAGCGCGAGTCCTTCGAGAGAGAGAGAGAGAGAGGGTGGGAGAGTGAATCGTTTATCCTGCGGCTTGTTAACAATTGTTGGGCCCATTGTTCAGTTCGTTATGTGATTGTCGATTGTCATAAATCGGTTTCTAATCGTCCCCCACCCCGCGCCCCGCGCCAGCATCCTGGCATTGTCCTGTGTGCACTGATCTCATTAGTACGCCCCATTTAACACCTTTTTGGAACAGGATCAGGTGCATGCGGCACGGCCTTTGATCTCGCTTATTATTAGATCAACTGCAGCCTGAATCACCTGTGTGTGAAGAACTCAATTCGATGCGTTTCCTTTGTATTGGGCCACAGCACGCCCCACTTTCTTTTAAACGATGCGCGCAGCGGCAACTTCTGCTTCTCACGCCGATTGCCCTTTCACGGTCCGATCAAATGTCGATTAATCGTTTCGCGTTGGCGATCGCACATTTGGCCAGGATGTGCTCTTCAGGCTGAATCGAGCGTTCAGATGCTGGCCAAATATTTGCATAAAACGGCGAGCGGAAACCGGAAATCGTCAAGCTGTGATAAACCGCTAGAATATGCACTTTTTCCCACAATTCCCACACACAAAAACCGTTTTTAGCTGTATTTTTGTTTTTTTTTCTACAGCTAAACAAACACGCAAAGATCCTGAGCATAGCGCGACATATTTGAGCTGACACGAAAAAAGAAAACCCACATCAAAATCAATATCAATAAAAGCAACAGATTTTCGATCGATGCGGTTCGCTTGCCCTTCCGCCCTGCCTGCCTCTCGCTCCGCTCGCACCTCTCACTCTTCCGACCGACTGACTGACTGACTGACTGACTGACTGACTCGAAATTGATTTTAACGCCCACCCCCGTATTCGATCAGCGGCTCATCAGCATAACAATTAAGGTTCGAGGCCCGAACCCTTTTTTGCCACTTCCTCCCTGCATTACCCATGCCCGCGTTCTTTCACATTTCGTGTGAGTGCCACAGAATTTCATTTAATTTCGTTTCGTTTTTTGCGCTTTGATTCCATTTTTCACACCCAGCGCAGCCAGGAGTTCGGCTGTAGAATCCACGCACACAGGTGTCTCGCATACGCGCTAGGCTCATCCTCAACCTGCGCGAAGCGAACGGCTCGTTAAGTCCAAAAGGACGTTTTTCGTAGAAACGCATCAGCATCAAAATCGATGCGGATGCGTTCGATTTGCTTAATTGAATTTCGTTTCAGAGCCAGGCTCGGCTCAAGCGATCAACCTATCCATCGATCGATCGATCGATCGGTCGGTCGAGTAGGCGGCTGCCTCTTTAATAGATTCACACGCACGCCACACGGATCAACCGAGGGAGCGAGGCTGTCACAAGGGGGCACAGTACATTGGGTTTTGTTTTTTATTCAATGCAAAGTGCGAGGGCAGGAGCAGAGTAGTTTCCAGAGTTTCCAGAGCTAAAGTAGCTCGAGAGAAACAATAAAATCTATCAGAAATTGACAGGTATGTCAGGTATGTACAAAACCAGAGCAGTCCTTGGTTTTGCTAGCTTTGTCGCCTTTTCATTGCTTATAATTCTCAAGTGGTTATAGCTTAGGGCTAAAGATAAGGCCTTGCAAATTTAGAATTGATAGCAAAGTCTGTCATTATTCTAACCGGCAGGTTCTTCTAATAGATTTCAAGGAAACCTCTATAAACACTTTTTCATAATAGGTTTGACTTTTTGTTCATGGTTTGAGCTCTTTATCAATTTGGCATCTAAATCTGGCAACGTTATCTTGATCAAAATGCATGTCAAACTGGTTCCCTCAAATATCCTATATAGACATAGGTCAATCTCACCCGTTTTTCACTGGATTTGGCTCTCTGTGAAGAGCTTAGCCTCCTGATCGAATCTGGCAACATCATATTCGGTCAAAGTTCATGTATGTATAGTATATTTTAATAGAAGAATGAGTTCGTAGCTAAGCTCCTCTGAAAAGTCATCAATATAAAACTAATGGTTACCCCAACTGGATTATTGGTCAGAGTCTATTCTCTGCACATCAAGTGGATCACTTTATAGTTTTTTCGCCTGAACCCGGCACCCATTTGGTACGTTCATTAGGCCAACTCAGCCGCATTGCCAAATGACTATTGTATTTGAGGGGCGACCCACTGACTTCTGTGTAAGATGCGCGCCAAAGTTGAAAGGTTTTATTTTTCTTTGCCAGAGTTCCCCTTGCTGACAGGAGTGCGGCTTCTGCGCCTGCCGCGTGTCAACCCAGGCAGACAGTGAGGGCGAGAGTAGCTCGATGGTAGCCCGGGTCAATTAGAAACACATTTTGGGCGCAACCTCTGAAGAGGCTTACAAACGCCTTACAAACGCCTTACAATTTGCCAAAGTCCGAGCCGAAGAACCCGAAGAGCTGGAGGTGGTTGGTTTCGGGATAGAATAATGGAAAGAATGAACCAAGAGAACGATCCTTATGCAATTTACGTTGACTACTTTTCATTATCATCATTGTCAATTGTCAGTTTGTCAGTTTGTCACAATGCACAATGGGCCCGATTCCAGTTTAGGCAATGCCCATTGTGCTCTTAGCTTTTCAGATAGTTTCCAAAACTGGAGGCCCGGGACACGTGCACTGCAGCACGTCCTAAAATGCTGATCCTGCCAAAGGCTCACTCTCTCTCTCTCTCTGGTTGTGCGTGTGTGTGTGTGTGTGTGTGTGTGCGTGTGTGTATTATTCTTGTGTTTTGTGTTTTGTCCAAATCGGTTTCTCGGACATTCACCACACGCTGCGCCCTGTGTTATGTGTTTTTCTCTTGTGTTTTCAAGCCGTATTCGATATATATTTTGGCCCATGGTTCATTTGTTTGGATTTTTGTCACCCGCCGTCGGAAAATTATATGCATAAATGTCACACACTGGCCGACCACAGCTGGAACTGGAGCTGCCGCAGATATCCGAATCGGGATTTGATTTTCAAATCTTATGCAACGGAACCTTCAAAGGATCCGTCTTCAGCGGAAGCGCCTTCAAAGCGCTAAACACCGACAGCAGCAGCCACAGCGCTGGCCTCTGACCTTGTTTCATGGCAAGACAGTTGATCGGTTCCAGTTGCAGTTCCCGTTCCCGTTTCCGTTCCCGTTCCCGTTCCAGTGCCAGTTCCATTGGCCAGCATCGTCGCCGTCGCCGTCGTCGTCGTCGTCGTCGTCGCCGTCGTCATCGTCTGTCATACGGCGCGGTGCGGTCATAACATTTCATTGCCATCATTTCTTATGCAAATATCCTGTGGCAGCATTGCGAATTTATTAATTACCCCACCGAAAAAATGAAAAATAAAAACAAAATATATATGTGCACATATTGTTGCCCAGCTGTTGCCCAAGATCTCTGGCTACCGGTTCCGAATGGAAACGGGGCGCCGTTTGTTTGTATCGTCTGAGGAAATCTCTGAAACCCGGCGACTTGCTGCGACTTGCTGCGACTTGCTGTGTATAATTAAAATGTTCAAAAAAGCGACAGTGTTCATTTTTTATACCCTGCAACAATGCAATACACTCCAAACGGGTAGCTTGCTTCAGCTGCCAGAGATCTAAATCTTAAACGAACTACATGAGCTCGGAAACTATACGAACTGGAGTTGAGAGAACGCATAGCTGATAGACAGATGAAGTCTTTTTTGAGAAATCTGTAAACTTTTTATGAGTCTTTAAAAAGTGATAGACTTGGAAACTGCAGGGCTAAGATATGAAGCAGGGTTTCGTATAAGGTAGAGCGAACAGAGGCTGTTCTCGACAAGTTTCTCTCTGGAACTGGCAGAGATTCAGATATATATTATTACAAGCCTTCATTATTGTCAGTGCTCAAATACAACTACATAAACTCAGGAACTGGAAATAACTAATGCCAACACATTTTGTATACACTTAAGTGTGAGCTTATACATAAACAAATATTGGAAATTGGGCCAATATTTGTGTATCAAAGACTGAAAACTTGCCATTGATTGCCGAGACTGCAGACTGCAGATATGTTTTTGTTAGTTTGATTGACAGGGTACACGCACGTCGAGCAAGCATTGATGCGAGCCACATCATACTTGTTCATCATAAATTTCAAAAAGATTGCAATTTTGGCGCTGGACTCGAGCGTGCGCCGCGGCTCACTTCAAATGGGCGACGCGCGGCAATGACAACCGACTGGAGAATGGCAAAAGCTTAATGGGCCTACAGGTGGTGCGAGGGGGGCAACCAGCCAGGCGATGCTGGTGGGCGAGGAGGGGCAAGAGGCAGCCACAATTTAAGTTTTGAATTTTGAGTTTTGAGCTTTTAGCTGTGACTCTTGTGGATTCAGATTGAGATTCAGATTCGAATTTGGATTCCTCTGCTGTGGACTACATTAAATTGTTGGCTCAGCTGGGCTTCAACCAGTTTAACAGTTTATCATTTCGGCATTGGCTCAGTTTGTCAATATTGCAGCTTTCTGCAGCTTCATTTCAGTTGATTTTATTTTAGTCAATTTGATTTTATTTTATTTCAGTTTTTGTCGAGTAATTTTCAAATCAAACCAAGGTCTGCCACCGACTGACGACTGACGACTGACGACTGACTGTCCAGGCAACTCGAGGCGATCTTTTTGGCATGCGCGTGCGCAGCGGCAATTTGATGAAATGCATATGAAATCAAAAGTGAATTACGACAGTTCGCCAGCAACTGGGCGAGCGATGCCAACTAATTGGGCCAGTCACGCAGCGCATTGCATTATATATACTTATATATATAAATATAGCGAATAGCTTCTCTTATGCATTTGCTGATGAAATAATGACTCCACACACACACACACACACACACACACATCATTTTCTAGGCTTCTGTTTCTTGAGCTCTTGAATTTTCATGTTGTTTGATTCGTTTGTGGAATGCGCCCGAGGGGGCAATGCCGCACTCAGTTCGTGGCAATTAAATATTGTAAATTTCATTATAAAATGCTAAAAACCAAAGTTTAAATGCAACGAATTCAACACGCAGCCCAACAACTGCCACCAGGAATTGGCACTGCGCAGCAACAGGCCTCCTGCCTACAAAATAGCTCGGGATCTTGTCTTAAAGTGTTCTTTACTCTCATATTTTGATATTCGTCAAAGTCGGTAGACACTGATTAAAAAAAAAAAAAAAAACAAAAGTAAGATTCGTCTCCATTTGGTTTCCAGTCCAGGGCTTTAACTTGCTCAGCCTACTCTCAAGCGCTTTGAAATATTTGAGAATCTTGTCTTAAATTGTTCTTTACTTTCACATTTCGATATTTGGCAAAGTCAGCAAATACTGTTACCAAAAAAGAAGTAAGATGCATCTCCATTTGGTTTCAGGTTCGGTTTTAAGAGATCTTACTCAGATCTTGCTCTCAGCGTGCTTTCAAGTGCTGCGAAAGAGCTCAAAATCTTGTCTTAAAATATTCTTTGTTCTCACTTTTTAACATTAATCAGAGTCATCAAAACACGTAACTCTAATTCATATTGAATTGTTTTAAGATTTTGTATCTTATCAGATCTTCGAACATAGAAACCTTTGGAAATGCTCTCTAATATAATATCCAATATTAGGGAGCTTTTGCAAAGGCTTTTATGTTGAAACATTTCGTGCTTGTTCATTATAAAAACAACTTTTGAAAAACTACTTGAACCTAAAAATATCTCAAATAAGGCAACAGGCTATTCACTTCGAATTGCCTTAAAGAAATCTTCTTCTTTTTAAAAAAATTTGTATATTTAACTTATCTCCAGTTTTTGCTTATGCATAACTTTACTCCAGCTCTTGTAGCACCTCTTGATCTAGTTAATATTCAAGCATTATTTAATGTTGGAGTGCTCATCAGAATTCTAAACTGCACAGTTTCTCGTCGTTTACTAACTCAATTCATTTCCCTTTTAATGCCTCAGATAAATGGTCTCTAGCTTAGCTTTCAATTTGTTCTTCAAACCCTATTATAACACAGCATAGGAATCGCCCATCAAATATTATGCAGAACTCTGCAAAGATTCGTTTTGCTGAGGCCCTCCCCTGAAGCAGGCCTTTCAGTGTGCCCTTCTAGAATCATCTTCTCCTTTTGCTCGCATTCATGTTCATGTGAAAGTGCATGTCGCATTGCAAGGCATCAAAATACCCTACAAGAGGTGTGACAGAATTAAACATTTAATCGCTCAATATGTAATATGCCTTGGTAATGTAGATTCTATCTATTTAATGGATTCTCTCTATTTCTCTCCATAGGAACTGGACTCTCAGTTGATCTTGACGAAACTTGGCTGCTTCTTTTTATGGAAGATAAATATTAAATGTTAACCAAATAGATCGATTTAATTCTTCATATAGCTATAATTTTCCAAAAAGAGTATCCGAGAAAAACTCACGTTCATCTTCTGTAACATTAAAGTGTAAATTATGGTAAATATATGCAAATAGCTTTTATATTTTCTTTAAATCTGCAATCTTAGGTATCCCCAACGAAATTACCAGGAATAAGAGCTGAGAACTACCTTATTGCATTGAAACCTAACTAAGTTAAGGGTAAGTCTGAAAAATGTTCTTCTTTGGTTTAATATGTATGTTGATAAACTGCTTTTGCACAATATCCAACTCTCGACTAAATTTGAACTTGCAAAGGGTATTTAAGTTGCGGCATTTGTATATGAACCCTTGCTCCTGTTGCGCATCCACCCAAGAAGTCCACAATTAAAGGGAAAACAAAAGCAAAAGCAAAAATAAAATAAAATAATTTGAGAGAAGAGTCTTTTTGATGAATTCGCTGCGCACTTTGCGTAATTAATTTAAATAATTTCGTTGGCCCAAATTGTTTGGCAAAAAAGAGGCGCAAGAGAAAGTGCCCCAAGCAAATTGAGACATTTGTCTCGTTCCTTTCGGTAATTAAGCCCCCCCCATAAATGTTGTCAAGAGCTGAGAATTTAAGCTCTCAGAATATCATTGCTCATTTGCGATCTGAGAAGCAGGGGCAAATGCAGCTTCCTTTTAATAAATATGTTTGTGACTGCAATTTTGTAATATTTACTGAGCTTCAAGGAATTTATATAATAATTTTAGCTGTGCATTGAGTAAACTACTGATTTATTAAATTTTTAAATGCATTTTGCTTTTTCATAGGCGAAAGTTAAATTTTCGCTCATATTCCACCTGAGGCAGTGAATTGTTTGTAGTATATAATATTCGCATAGAATGAACTTTCACAAAGATCTGTGAAGAATTCTCTGTCCGTTTTGCGTATTTGAAATAGATTTTGAAGTACGTATTGCTTATCTCTTTAATCCACCAATCGCTTGAAAATAAAGCTCTCACCTATTTTCCACCTGAGGCAGTGGATTGTCCGCAAAGTATGATATTCACATTAATATTCCCAAAGATCTGTAAGCAAGAGCAAGAGTCCGTTTTTCGAATGTGGGGTACATTTTGAAGCAAGTATTTATTAACTATTCATTCCACACAGAGGAGTGGATTTTCGAAAAGTGTGGACACAAGGATTTCGTTCGAAACGTGCCTCAGATATCTCTGGCTCAGCTCTTTGAAGTCTATTTCCACTTGGCTTGGGCTCCACCTTCTACACGCTCTCAAGGGCTGAACGGGCATCAATAGCTATTAGTACCCACCATGTCTGATCTTCATAATTGTCACAGATTGTTAAAAAAAATTGTGCTCAATAAAAACGCACTTTGAGCAATCCTCGAATTACTTATGTGCCAGCCAGAGTATATACTAATCCTCTAAAAAATAGTTAAGTAATTTAATTGCACTTCTCGTTACGCTCACTTCATTCACAATTCGAGCACACAATTCCCGAGCGACTCGACCCATCATGCTGCCCCATTTGCTGCTGTGCCCCTATATGAACCCATGTGTGTGTGTGCAACTGTTATTAACATTTCAGCTGGAATACACTTTACACACACACCGCGAGTGCAGGCAGTGCTAATCAGCTTAGCTAAGGAAAACCAATAAAAAAAAATGGTCTAGTGTCCCAAATGCTGGAAACGCATCCCAACTACGAATTCCCCCTCACGTAATGCATGCAACACGCAATTGTCCCATAGAATTCCTTTTTTTTTCTTTTTCTTCTGCCTTATTATTATTATAGATATATATGTATCTATTCGGTTTTGTTCTTTTTGGGCCAACTTGTGGGCGTTTTTTGATTGTCTATTGGCAGTTAATGGAAAATGTGAAAATGTGAAAAATTGTAACAATGGAAGATGAGAGAGGAAGAAAAAAGAACGCTAAGCGCTTAATTTACGAGCGCGGCGACAAGTGGATTCTTGGCTCGGCAAAATGCACTTGTTCGCCGGAAAAACTTGTGAAAATTCGGAAATATTGTTGATGTGCCTGGAACCAAGACTAAGATCTTGCCGTCCCGAGGGCGTGTTCCAATTTTTTGTGGGCTGTTATCGGTGCAAATATCTGTAATTGCAATGCGGTTGAGGCTAGTTGACACATGCCTCCTTCGTCTCCCTCTGCTGCCCCTCTTAGATGGGGTGAAATCTTGACAGCGCAAAAAAATGAAAATGACAAAAAATGACAAAAAATAAAAAATGTCAGCGTAGCTTGCCTGAACATAAATTACATTATTCTTTGTCAACATTTGTGAGTCAAAAACGTGTTCGCTGTTCATGTTAAACAAATAACTCACTTGTTGCTGCTGCTGCTGCTGCTTCTTCTTAGCCGTCGTCTGCTTCTTCTTCTTTTCGTTGTTGTTGTTGTTGTTTATGCGACTGTTATTTACGAGACATCAGTCAGGCTGCATTTCAGGTCCCCAAGCAGCCGAGCAGCCGAGCAGCGGAGCATCCAAGCCAAGATCTCTCAGTCAATGGCGTGTTGTAATCAGAGCATCCTTAATAAATCATAAATTTATTCGGATACCCCAGCGTGTCTCCTCCTCGGCGTTGTGCATGTAAAGATAGCAGTACTCCACGCTGCAGGGCCTTCGCATTTGTTTGCCTCGATTCTGCATACATATATACCCATATCCACATAACCATACATACATATCTACATATATATGCACATATATGTATATATATGTATATGTTGGGTTTCTTTCGGTTTCGTTCGTTGTCAAACATTTTATGAAGTTCACACAAAAAGCGTTCGATTTTGCACCAGTTTTGTCGTATGTCGCCCAATGCGACCGCCACCAGAGAGGCTCTTCCCACTCTTCCCCCCTCCCCCTGGCTACCAACCCTTTTCACTTTGAAAATTCCCCCAAAACTCTATATTGATGATGATGTTGTATCTCATCTTTAGGTTTTTGGGCTTTTCGAGCTCTCGCATTCGCTGCATACATTACGTTTACCCAATGCAAAAATAGCAAGTGTGCTGCAGTTTGTCAGCGCGCCTGACTGGCACATTCCCTGTAAAATTTCTTAAGCAATTTTTGGGCATTATTTAATATTCTGACCAATAATATGCAAGGTGAATATTTAGGTTCCAGCTTGGAATTTTTTACTTATGTAAATTGCTTTTTATTTGTATCTTTTTATCGAGGCGTATTGTGTGAGTTTTTGTGCAGACGATAGTATATAATATATACTAGATACAAGATAAAAGATACGAGGTATTAGATATTAGATACTAGATTCCAGATACTAGATATTAGATACTAGATTCTAGATACTAAATACTGGATAGATATTATTGTAGAAACTAGATACTAGATTCTAGATACTAGATACTAGATACTAAATACTGGATACTGGATACTGGATACTAGATACTGAATACTGGATACTAGATACTAGATACTAGATACTAGATACAAGATACTGGATACAAGATACTAGATACTAGATACTAGATACTAGATACAAGATACTAGATACTAGATACTAGATACTAGATACTAGATACTAGAAACTAGATACTAGATACTAGATACTAGAAACTAGATACTAGAAACTAGATACTAGATACTAGATACTAGATACTAGATACTAGAAACTAGATACTAGATACTAGAAACTAGATACTAGATACTAGATACTAGAGCTAATTACTAAATACTAGACTCTAGACTCTATCTATCATATATACTAGTTCTGCTCGTATATTGGCAAGCCCAATTTGCAGACTCTTGTATAAATATCTATTGAATTAATATCTGACCTGTTGCTCTCCAGAAAAAAATTGATACAATGAGTTGATAGAAGAATTTCAGTTAAATAAATACCAAATATGCCAAATCTAGCGCTTAAATTGGCAGAGATCAAACAGTTCAAGATATATATCTATACAAATATCTTTGACAATGATTGTAAAGCCGATCGGATGGTTAACGCAGAACTTTGATACAACCGTTTATTACGGCTTTTCCAAACTTTCGGGTGGACTTTCCAAAAGCCCCATCTTAGCGTCCACCTCCAACACATGACGTCGCACTTGATCACCAGTCAGTCAGTCAGTCAGTCATTCATTCAGTCAGTCAAGACAAACTCTGTGTAGATATATAGATATATATCAATATATGCACGTAAATATGTTTTATATGTATGTATATTTGATGCATACATGCATTTAATAGCTACTCTTTACCTTTAACAAGCATTTGCACTTTGTTATATTCTTTTTTGCTTTCTTTTGGCTGTTTTGAATGGGAACAGGGCATTGCAAAAAGAAAAACCGGAAATAATAATTCGATAAATGCGCCATGAAGATGCAGCCCAAAAAAAAAAAAAAAAACGAAGAAATATCTGTAGCTAAAGCTGAAGCTGAGGTTGAAGCTGAGGTTGAAGCTGAGGCAGAGGCTGAAAGCTTGCGTTGCCAAGACTGCAAAACCGTTCGTTTTGCTGCTGGCTGCGTTGCGAATTGATTGCAACAAGACCCCAACAACAACAAACAGGAGAAGAAGAAGAACGGCAACAGCTCGCGAAATTGGCATTAAAACAAAACGACGGCCCCAAAGGCCGCCTCGCCAGCTCCCCATTGACCCTGCAAGTGACGGAAATGCGTATGCCAATTCATTTATCTATTAATGGCAGTCGCAGACAGAGACAGAGAGAGAGGGGGAGAGAGGGGGAGAGAGGGGGAGAGAGGGAGATGGAGATGGAGAGAGGGAGAGGTACATAGAGAGGAAGCACTGACTAGACCGGAAATGCGCGTGGGAGTCTTTTTTTCTTTTTTTTTTTTCTGTTGTCTTCTGTAGCTCAAAAGTTCTTGAAGCGGATGAGGCCGACGACTAGAACTGGCGCATCCGCCGGGCCAGGACATGGTCAGATATATTCCCATTGTCGTTGCTGCGGCCCATTTGTTGTTGTCGTTGTTGTCGTTGTTGTTTGTTGTTTTCGCTTATCTCGTTGAAGCATCGCGAATCGCATTGCATCGCCCCGTCGCAGCGGCAGCTTCCGTTCCAGTCTCTCCTCCCGCCCCCCCCGCTCCCACCCCAGTAACAGAGACAGCCCCAAATCCCAGGCACAATTCCCCCGGCCCGGTTGCCATTCCTTGGGCTTGGGCTCAGTTTTCAGTCTTACAGTATTTTGTCGGGGGCGATCTGTGAATTGCCGACTTGTTGTTCTCCCGCATTTTGCGCATATCTCAAAATTAGTTCAATTGGCAAGCAGCTTTTGGGACAATCGATCGATCGATCGCTCGGAATTGGCGGCATTCGATGCAATGGCTCTGCCTTTTCCATATGCAAAAATGCGCCAAATAACTCAAACTTCTCTGCTCGCCGCGCCTCTCACTCTGCTCACAGCTTACAGCTCACAGCTTGCACGGGCGACCAACAAAATCGTTTGCATAATTTCTCCGTCACATTTTCAGCACAATTTGTCGCAAGTAGAAGCGCGTAACGGTATACGTTGCAGTTAGTCCTCGCAGGTTAGTTCGGGAACCGATTCAAGGCTCGACGAGTCTTAAGATTAACATAAAATTGTGTTTCTGCACAATCAACTTTTAAGCTTGGGACGAAGAAGCCAGCTCTAGTCGGCAGTGATCGACTGGTAGATACCCCGCCGAGCTGACGATTCATAAAATGGAACATTCACATTCATGCAGCGGCTGTGCTTCTTCTTGCCTTAGACCCACGCAATCTCGAGTAACTCCGATATTTACGGTCCGATTTGTATGAAATATACGTCGCAATGCTCTGCCTTTCACATTGAGTTTCTTTTGCCAATTTGTTGTGAATGGGAAGAGGTATTCATGAAGTAATATATTTTTGTCTCCTCTATACACCAGAGAAGAAACTTGGTAAGTTTCATGTAAGCAACTCTTGTGATCTTCGACTTATGCTTGAATAACCATGTCTCAACATCGATATTGCAGTATCGACTTGATTAGCTCGTTTTGTGTATGTAATAGGAGAATATATATGTATATCGAACTTAAAGTTCCTAGCTTTTTATCTCCCACAGTGATGCACACAGAAGGGCAGACAGACAGATCGGCCCATGGCTCGATCGACTTAGTTCGTCGTTTTGCTCGAAAATAAATACCATTAATGGGCTCGGAGATGCTTTCTTCTGCCTGTCAAATACATTTGCTTAAAAGAATTTGGCTTTGCCAGACCTGCATAGAGCACTCGTACCTATATATTGTAGAGGGTGTTATAATCTTGTCATAGAAGAAGACATCTGCGACTTCATAAGTCGATCATATTTTAGATCAGCAGCAACTGCCGGATAATATAGTCATGTCCCTCCGTCTGTCTGCCTGTCCCGCTGTCCATATGCGAAATAGTCTCTCAATAGATCCGTCTGTCAGTTGCACGCAGTTCATATGTCATAACCGACTGAATCGGACCATTATATTATATAGCTGTCGTGTTTTTATAAAGTTCTACTATGATTCTCATAACATCGGGCCACTATATAATGTAGATATCACTCGAAAGATTCATGGAAAACTAGGTTCTTATGTGTCCAAATATTGTGTTGGCCCAGATATTTCCATCAAACACAGAACTTACCAATTTCACTGTTCTCACATGTTTGCAAAAGGCAAATGTCTTCCAATCCTTAAGTTTTAAATATTTTACATTTCTTTACTCGACCTGCGCTCGAGCTCAAAACTCAACAGACACAAATTCTTCTTGTTTTAATCTTCAATTGAAGACGTCTTAACTTATTCTGTTTGATATATTATATTCAATCCATCCTTCCCTTTTTCCCAACCGCATTTCGGTTTTGGCCCAATATTAAAAATTTGTTGATTTGGCTTTAAAATTTGTTTTTACTATTATTTATCAGTTTAGTGTCCTCCATGTTTGTTTTTTTTATGGTAAAAAAAAAAAAGTTGCCTAAAACTAATTGTCTTCCATGTTAAGCTAGTTCTTAGATTTAGGCAGTCTTATAAACTATATAAAAAGCAGGCACATTCAGCGCTCTTAGGACTAATTTGTACAAAATTCTTGCAAAAAAAAAAAAATCGTAATAATACGAGAGTAGGAAAAAAAACTGCGCTTAAACTAGAATAAATACTTTCTTTTTGCTGAGGTAATACTTTGTGCCAGGCGTGTGTTGCGTTTGGGTCTGACTAGTTGGCGGCCCAGGGAATGGGTTGGGTTGGGTTGGGTTTGGGTCTGCACTCAGATGTCGTCCTGCCACAAGGAGATGTAGTCGAGTATGTCGTCATCCTCGGCGCCCGAGCTGCACGAATTGTTGGGATAATCTTCATAGCTGCCGCCGCTGGACTCCAGCTTTAGTTCGGCTGGCTGCGTTTCATAGTAGTTGCTGCTGCTGGAGGCGGAGGAGTTGGAGGCGTTGGAGGCGTTGGAGCTGCAGCTGCTGCCGCCGGGCGAGATGAGCTGCAGTTGCTGTTGCAGCGCATAGAATTGCTGTTGCTGCTGCTGCAACTGTTGCTGCTGGTAGCTGAACTGTTGCTGCTGTGCCAGCTGCTGCTGCGGCGACAGCAACTGTTGCTGTTGCTGCTGCTGCTGCTGCTGATCGTTGTCGTCGATGAGCCGCTGCAGCCGCCTTATATACTCGACGGCCATGCGCAATGTGCTGACCTTGCTGAGCTTCTTGTTGGCGCCGGGTCCGATGCCGCGCCTGCCATTGCTCAGATCCGCAATGATTGCGACGGGTATATGCTGCCGCAGCTGGCTGAAGCCGTTGTTCACCTGCTTGACGCGATTGCGTTCCCGGGCATTGCGACGCACCACCGATGGCCCGCCCAGCAGCATGGGCTGATGTTGCTCCGACAGCAGCAACTGTTGCTGCTGCTGCTGCAGATAGCTGTTGCCGCTGTTGATGCTGCTGCTGCTGCTGCTGCTGCTCGGCTTGGCATAGGGCGCCAGACGTTGCTGATGATAGAGACTACGGCTTTGATTCTCGCTGCCCAGTGCCATTTTGTAGCTAAAGGTTGGTTTTTACTTTTTTGGTTTGGTTTGGTTTCCTTTGGATTATTCTGGACTTGGACTTGGCCCTGCGAGCGCTGTCGCTGTTCTGATGCCCTTCCCTGCGCCGTGCGCGCTATTTATAGGGCGCATCGTAGCCACAATTCTCACCTGCCGTTGTTGCAGCAGCAGCAGCAGCAGCAGCGGCAGCGGCAGCAGCTACCTGTGTTCCAGACAAAAGGTGCAAACGCGTAGCCAACCAACGGGCAGCATCCGCTCAAGGATCATTCACTCAAAAAGATGCGAGGGGGGGGGGGCCTCACTCACTCGAGAGTTTCACTCACTCGCTCAATTTCTCTCTCACTCAGTCTCTCTCTCTCTCGCTCTCCCTCTCTGTTGAGCTGGGAAGAGTCTTGAGCATTTTCTTCTGCCAGACTGGGAAGAGTTTTTTTTTCGGTTTCTTCTTGTTTTTTTGTTTTGTTTTTTTTTGTTTTGGTTTTTGGAGCAGCTGCCTTTGATTATATGTCTGTGTCCATTGACTGGCTGCCGCTCTTTAGCTTTATTTCGCTCTCTCTCTTTCTCTGTTTCTCTCTCTCTCTCTCTCTTTCTCACTCCCTCTCTCTCTCTCTCACTCGCATTTGCCTCTGTTGCTGTCGCGTGCCGGCTACGAACCGGTTGCTCGCTTGTTCGTGTGCCCGCACTTTGGAGCAGTTGCTGGCTGCTGCTCCCCGGCTGCCCCCCTCTCTGCCAACAAATAGCCGCTGCTTTAAGAGATCCTAGAGCTGGGCACCTATTCAATTGGGCAGAGTATCGTGCGGCTCTCAAGGTCTGACCGGGTGCAGTTGGCTATTAACACTTCTAATGCCATGTTGTCCTTTATGGCCAACGTCTGGGGCACCCGTTGTCACAAGGACAGTGTCCTGAAACGTACTCGAAAGCATTTAGCATTCGGACTGAATGCTGATGTCCAATTGTTAACAAACGCTGCCAGAGCGCTGATCCTTTATGCCCGGTGCGGCTCGGCTGGTTGCCCGCCGGCACAAAACCGTGTCAAAGCGTTTGACATTGGACACCTCAGCCTCAATGGCCCAATGGACCGGCCCAGCCGCACGCTGTGCCTCATTTAACACTTCGTTGCAGCAGCAGCGGCCACAGCAGCAGCAGCGGGAGATTGCATAGCATTGCATGGGCCAGGCTGGTTGACCATGTTCAGGTCCGGGTCCAGATGTTCAGCTGACCCGGAGCTGACCGGGAGCTGACCCAGAACTGATTTGCGAATTACTCTGCACTGATTCGATTCTCGATCCGTGGCATCTATGTTGATGCAATAGAAATTCGCTCTGGGTTGAAGGGATCTCGATTTGTTGTGAACTATATATTATGTTTTGCTTTTGTCTTCTTCAGCTTCAGTTTCGTCTTGGTCTTCTTCTTTTTTGCGTGCTCGTCGCTCGCATCGTTCATATAAATTGTGAATTATTTTTAACGTTTCGCGTTCCATTCGAACGTTAACCGCGGCCCGGTTCGCTTTGCGTTTCGGCACGCTTAATGCCGCCTGAACAGGCCACAATAACGGTTCGCCGGCCATAACCGACAACCGAATGCTCTGCAATTGTTCCCGAGCCTTAAGCTTTTAAGTCCTTTAATCGTTTTGTGAGCAAACATATTGAGGCCTTAAACACCAGAGTGCTCTACATTCTTCATAACTCTAGTTTAAGCTCATACGAACCAGAACCAGGAAGATTTAGTTGGTTGGTAGAAAAGAATTCCAGGTTCCCACTCAGGTACACTTAGTAATTCTTATCTAGTAATATTGCGCATTCCTGAAATACAATCCGATGTATTAGTATTTCGATGAAAAACTAACTTTCATCAACTGCGACAAAGCAGCTCACATAGTTGTTGCATCCAGTGCTGAGGGTACATAATCAACAACTGTGGATGCCGCCACCGATGCCAAAGTCTTTTGTTGTTGTTCTTGTTGTTGTGGTTGTTGTTGTTGTTGTATAGTGGGGCTTAAAGCCTTTTGCGGCTGAGGTGAGACTGAGATGGAGACAGGTCGAAAACAACATGCGGCAGGGCAGCATGCAGATATATTTAGCGATCGGCAGCAGGCGCTATCATTATCTGACACAAAAATTTAATATAAATTATGTTGACATGTTGGCTTAAATATGGGACTGCGACCTGGAAAACACTGCTGGCCGTGGAGAAGTGAAGGGGTGGTGTTGGGGGGGGGAGGCCTCAGCCTTTGGCGGATAATTGAGCCGCCTGCCTGGACGCCTGATCGCGCCTAACTAGTTGAATAACATTTGCCTCGGCGCTCTCGTAATAATTGCTAGTAAGACACGGCCAGCAACAAAACGAAACGAATCGAAACGAATACCCAAACGAATCGCATATGAATCCAAAATGCATTCACAACAACTGGCGGCAACTGGCGCGATATTCCCGCGAATGAAGTCGTCATTAATATCGACTTGGGCCTGTCAATAACTTGACATCGCATCATCATTTCGCTGCCTTTTTTTTTTTTTTTATTATTATTATTTCATTTTTTTCCCATCTTTTTTTTTTTTTTTTTGGTGTTTTCGCACACTTCTGCAAGCGGCTCCTGGAACTCCTTTTCGCCAGACGCGACGATCATTCGAATATACGCAGTTCCACTTTGTTGTTGGCTGCCCCTTTTTTTTTTTTTTTTTTTTGTGTTTTTCGCCAACTTTCAGACACTTGGCGTTACGATTTTTGACGCGCCCCAAGCCAAGGTCGAGCTTCCAGGTATTTGTTGTAGATTTTACCCTTATTGCTGCTGCGTTTGCTTTTGTTGTTGCTTTCATTGCAGGCTCTGCACTTTGCATAAGTTTTATGTTAATCACATTTCGACTGTGTCATCGCGAGTTTTTGCTGTGCAAGCGAAAGTTTTTTTTTTTGGAAACTGAAGAGCTCTCAACTTGTAGGGCATGCTCCACAGCTGGCAGTTGATAATTGTTCTCGAAATGTCAACTAATTTGATTTCAAAAAGTAAGAGGTTCTAGTCGGGAGCTCCCGACTAGGGGATACCCTGAACCCTCATATTCCAACACCAAATGCAGCGCGCGCTTATAGATAGAGAGTAGCGGGGAGGTGGCGATAGGTATAAAATGAAAGATAATCGATATATATATATACTTTTCTAGAAGCTACATGTCAAGTTTGGTGACTCTAGCTCTTGTTATTTACCAAAATTGCTTAAAAATCGGGATTTCGATATACATTTTTGTCGATTACTTGGAAACGGGGCAAGTTATCGTTTATCGGAAACAAACTCGATCTGCGCAGGCACTAGGAGCACATACACCTACAATTTCAAGTCTCTAGCTCTTATATGTTCTGAGATCCTTGCGTTCATACATACGGACGGACGGACGGACGGACAGACAGACGGACATGGCTAGATCGACTCGGCTATTAATGCTGATCAAGAATATATATACTTTATGGGGTCGGAGATGCTTCCTTCTGCCTGTTACATACATTTGGATTTTGCACAAAAACATAATACCCCTTTTACCCATTTTTAATGGGTTCAGGGTATAAAAAAGTGCACAAAATAAATGTACACAAAATAAATATAAGTTATTTCGAGATGACAATTTAATGGAAACAAATAATATATACATATATGCAAATAAATTCCTTATTATTAAAAATATATGTATATTATATATTTTACTCCAATAGCTCTCTTCCTCCCCTCCCTCCCCTTTTTTAAGTTCTACAAGAAAATCATGTAATTAAGTTCAGCGTTTAAAGTTAATCGATTCGTAATGCTCCATGAAACAGACTCTTACAAAAACTCTTCTCTTACCATGTGTAAAATGGAGGATCATTGCTGGACTGTAATTGAGAAAAGGGAAGGAACTTTAAAATGGGCCGAGTTGAATCAAGATCAGTTGATTGAACTGAAATCTCCCGAAGCTCTCGTTTTGAGAAAGTTAAAGACTTCTGAATCATTTAATTTGTTATCGACTGTACAAGTATATGTTAAGCTGGCTACAAGCCTGGTTTTGGTTAAGTAAAAGAGATCTAGTCGCAGGTGCCCGAATTGGGGATACAATTGAACCTTCTTCTACCGACACCAAATGCAAAGGCTTGGGAATAGCTATAAAATGAAAGCTACTTGATCTGTATATACATATTCAGAAGCTATATGTTAAATTTGGTGACTCTAGCTCTTAAAATCAAAGAGTTTTGCCATCGATTTCAATCGATTGCTTTGAAACGGGAAAGTTATTGTTAATCAGAGACAAACAGAGCACAAGAAGAACCTGCGTTCAAAATTTCAAGTCTTCAGCTTTTATAGGTTGGGAGAGGCGGACCGAAGGACAGACAGACAGACATATGGCTAGATCAAGTGATAAAACACTTGTATTCTTTTTTGTTACAATCCAATTTTCATTTCCCCTTATTGATAATAGCTAAAAGACGTCAGAAATGTCAGTTAATGAAAGCCAAGTTGTCTGTGACGACGAGTTTAATTCCTCGTCAGCCCATGTTCTTTAAAATTTGCCAAAATCTGCCTGTTAAATTAACTGCCAGTTAATTGCATGGAGTATGCCTATATAAATGTTATAGAATACTTTGTTTCTTATGCTTGCCCCAGTCTTGGGGCTTTGCTTCTCCCTGCCAACCTCCCCCTTCTCTCTCTCTCTCTCTCTGACTCCCTCTCTCTTGCTTTTTGCTTGCTGCTCTCTATTCGATCATCAAATGTTTGACACCGGCTGTCAATTGTTCATGGCCATCAAATTGCCGCCTGATGTGCACATAAAAGCGCAAATGCCGCGCCCAGAAGCCAAATGCCCAATGCTGACACCCACTCGGAATGGGCTCCTTTGGCGCAGAGCCTGTTCGTTGGCCTCAGCTGATTTATGTGCGGCTGTCAGCGGCTGTTGTGACTTCTAAGGTGCGCATTTTGACGCCGCCGTCAATTCTATTTGGCCACATTCGCGCTGATATTTATGGCCAGTGGCTAACGGAGCGGCCACTGGGCATCTTCCCTACAGCCAGAGGCCAACTCCAATGCCCAGAGTGGCCAGTGCGAAATTCATTTTGATTAATTGTAATGCGAGAACTTTGATTAATTGCGGGCAACGTTGCAACAACAAAACATAACAATTTGTTTTCGCGTTGCATTAAATCAATGTGCGGCACCCTCCTCCCCCCCCCTTCCCTTCCACTTCTCTCCTCGCTAGCCCTGCTCGCTGTCAAAGGCGTGTGATTGTATGGCCAACACCTTTTTGGGGCTTAAATCGTTATCGATATATCGCAATATATCGATAGGAAATTTATGACTTGCTCTGCCAAATTTATGAATGGCCCTCAAAGCCATCAAGCAGCCAGCCAAAGAAGCGGCTCGACTGCTTCCCGCTTGCTTAACTCCTTCCCCCCTCTCTCTCTCTCTCTCTCTCTTCCCTTTGCCAGAAGAGTCTGTCGTGACAGGCGCGGGCCGCTTGTGGCTCTGTAATTATGCAAAAAGTTGTCAAATGCAGCTACAAACAAGGGCGCAGGGCGCACTGCCTGGGGCGGGGCGTGGCCGCTGTGACTATCAACAAAATATAATCGACAACAACAACAAACGAGAAGAAGCAGAGCCAGAAGCCGACAACAACAACAACAACAACTGAAAAATGTGAAAAATAAAGGCACCGAAAATTGTACCAGTTTTTACGCAAAGCTCTCATGCAATTTACATGTCTCTATACCGACTACCCCCCCCCTCCGTCCACTCTGGCACTCAGTGCCCTCCCCCTACCCTACCTCCTCCCGGCCGACAAACTCTTCTTTAGCAAGCAAAACCAATCAACGCGTCTGTCAGTCGCGCAGTCGCCGTTGCCGTTGCCGTTGCCGCTTATCGGTAGCCGCGCTGAAATCAGCTTCTGGCACTCACGATCACGGCTGCCAGCCAACAATATCCCTCCCCGCTTACAATACCCCCGCCCCACGCTTGTCAGTGGCCCTGCCACAGACCACCCCGTCACCCCGTCACGCCGCCCGCCGCCAGTGCTGACCGCTGCAGAGCCCTTTTGGCGATCCGTGCTCGTTGCTCCTGTCACAATTACAACAGCAAGTGCAGCGGACTAATGACAACCACAACGACGACGGTGGCAGCCACAGTCGCACAGTGGGACAAAATGCATGCGCACTGTAAAGAAATCAACAGCTTTGTTTGCTGGCAAATTGTCCAGAATCGGACTTATCAATGCCTTTGGACGTCCAGAATCGGACTTATCAATGCCATTGGACGTCTGGAATCTCGAGGTGATCCACTAATCCGGAAGCTTCTATTTTTTCGAGCATCTGAGCATAAAGGAAGCTGGTTCGAATCTCAGCGCAGCGCTTAAATTTATGATAGCTGGCAAGAGGCAGGGAAAGAAAATGAATACCATAGATATAATTTACAATCACGTTTACTCTCAAGGAACTCGGAAACTGTAAGAGCTAGAGTCTACAAAATTTGGTGAAGAACTGATACAATATTTTTCATATGTGACATTTTTTCTTCTTTTATCATCCAGATAATTGATCCAGATAATTGATCCAAATTAAATTGCAATAATTAAAGTAATTTTAAACAAATCCTCATAATCTATACACAGTTGCATTCATCTAATTATTTAACGATTCTCTATATATGATTATCGTATATGGCCTCCAAGAATTTATTTCCTCTCAAAATGTGTTTTTTGTATACCCATCTCTTAGAACTCGGGATCTGTGGTAGCTTTAGGATTAGCAAATTTGGTATTTAGTCTAGGCTGTATTTAGATATCTTAAATGGTTTGTTATTTCACAAGCTCTTTATTAGTCGCCGATATCTCGATATCTCGTGCTTCCCATTCTTGCCTATCGATAGGCCTAACTTGATATCGATTGTTAGCTAAAATTTGCTTCTATTACATGCTACAATCCGTGTCGAAAGCGTATCGAAAATTAAACTCACGTTTCATCTATTTTGGGCCCACTGTGCGACTGGGCTCCAAAGTTGACACGGGGGAAACTTGATATGGCACACACGAGTCTTGGCCCGAGCCCTGGGACTTGCGTCTTGTGGCGTGCGCGTGCAGCGCAATTAACTTTGCTGTAAGGCAACAACCAGGCAACACTTTGACATTGACTTGGACTTGCCCAGTGGCTGGCAGCTGTACAGGGCGGGCCGGGGGGAGTACAGCAGGGGGACAGCAGGGGGACAACAGTCTTGGGGCACACGGCGACAATTTCACCTGTTGCTGACACAGTAACTTATATATTATTATTTGCATGGGCCCAAAACAGAGTCTGGCCACGAGTCTGGCGACGGGTCTGCTCAGCTCAGCTCAGCTCCTCAGGAACTGGTTTTCGTGGCGCGCTGCTGCCACGTGCATTCGGCCTAGAAAAAAATAGGGCCTAGTCGGTGGGTGGGGCAGGGGTCAGGGGCGTTAATTAGACCAAAAAGTAAAATAAAACAAAATAAGAAATAATTCAGGTGCACGCAAAATCTTGTTAGCCAGCCCGCCCGCTGCGCGCCCGTGGCCCAGAATTCAGCAAATGGGCGTGCAACTGGAACAGGTAATTAGATGTGGCTCTAAGTGCAATTAGTGCACTCTACTTCATCTTTATTGCTTGCCTTTTGTTTTTGGTGAGCTATAATATTTGCAGCTTAGCACATCATTAGAAGCAGCAGCAGCAGCAGGAATGGACGCAGGACTCGGGCTGTTGGGCAGTCGGGCAGTCGGGCAGGGGAGGAGAGTCGACTCAATGAGCTGATTGCGTGCGCCGTCGACAGAGCGTCGGAGCGTTGGAGTCTTAACTGATTCTCATTGATTAATTGCCATCATTAGCATATGGAAACGACGGCATGATTGATATGAAACCCAAGTCCAAGGGCTCCCCAAACATGGTGATGCGAAATGGAGATGGGACATGAAAATGGGCGACCACCAGCGTTGTTTACTGGCCGCGGCAATGGAATGTGGCTCTTAATGTGCGCCCCTTAAAAGGGCAGCAATATGGGCCGCAGCAACAAGTGCAGCCACGCAACTGGGGGCAGGGGCCACTGGGCTGAATCGTGCTAATTGTTAACAAATTGTTGGCCCAACTGCAAGTGAATCGGCGCACAACCGAGAATGCAGATGCCCAGCTTCCAGCTCCCAGCACCCAGCAAAAGCCAAAATGGCATTGCCTTTGCCAAAGGCGACACGCAAGCCCAAACTCCAAACCTTTGAAACTGAAGCTGAAGCTGGGGTTCGGGTTCGGGTTTG
This sequence comes from Drosophila littoralis, assembly GCA_018903485.1. Classification (NCBI taxonomy): domain Eukaryota; kingdom Metazoa; phylum Arthropoda; class Insecta; order Diptera; family Drosophilidae; genus Drosophila; species Drosophila littoralis. The sequence continues at coordinate 2,377,304 of JAEIGF010000591.1, forward strand.
GGCTTGGGCTTGGGCTTGGGCCTGGAATTGGTTGCGCTGGGCGCACGCAATCCTCGCGTAACTGAAAATCCATTACATGAGCCGCAGACCCCGCCAGGCGGCGGGTCACGACACGCAGCACCATTCAACACTCGCCACAGCAACTGCAACTGAAACTGCAACTGCAGCTGGTAACTGGAACTGGCAAAGCTAGCATACTGCACAGTAGCCCAAGCACAGACAGGGGGCGACAGATTTACAGTGGGTCCGACGAACAGCCGGATACCGGACAGCCGCACAGCCGGACTGGCGAGTGCAATCTTAGCTGAATTGCTGTCGGCTTTGCCGCATTTATTAGATGCCCCGACAAAGTTGCTTCATCGTATGTGCTTTTATGCCCTAAACCCATTGAAGGCGGGTAATGAGCCTTTGTAACGGGCAGAAGAAGGCAGCTCCGCCTCCAATTTTCTTCGATATTTATGTGATCAGGGTATGACTCTTTCCTCAAATCTAAATATGAAGAAATGACTCAAGATATTCACCTGAACGCTTTCATGTCTCTAGTCTGTCCAGATTAAAGACGAGCGTTTCTCGGTAGATGCTCCCTTCACATTTAAAAGTTACTTGAAGCTTGTTCTCTCTATCAGTTTCTCTTTCATCGCAACTGCAGCTCAACCCCATAGACATCAAGTCAATTATTTTGTTGAACAAAATCGTAATATGCATTTCAAAGGCTCATTGACACGTTCCGTTTATGTTTCCTGTGCTGCTCAGTTTTCATGTGTTGCGGGCTATTTTGCTTTTTGTCCCTTTTAGCTTTTCGGCTAATTGGCCGCCTATAGGTTGGATGAGAGTATGTTATCAATGGCTAGATGGCGGCCCCATAATCTGCAACCATCATCATCATCATCATCATCATCAACGGAGAGTAGGGGGGTTAGCGGCGAGGGGGGGGGAATGCCTGATTATTGGCTCATAAATGCTGCTGGGGCCATAACTTTCCATCGGGAGTTTCAATTTCAATATTAAAACGCGATGCGACAGTGGCAATTGGACGATTGGACGATCGCTCGATTGCTTCGATCTGGGTAAAAGTGAGTAACTACCTGTTTTTTTGCTGGTTGCTGTTGGGATGAGCAAGTGGCTGCCGGCGGCGGCACAAGCACAAGTGCTTCCATTCGAATCGATGCGATTCGATTTTGGCCGCGAGCCACATTGGAAATTCATTTTCACTCTGGGCGCAGCCGCAAGGGATCCTCATGATGATCTCCTTTGATCATAATTATATTCGACCGCAGGCAAAAGTGTGCTCCAGTTTAATTGAAAGCGGTTTTCAAGTAACGGCCTTGATGCCAACAACAACAACAACAACAACAACAACGGCAACGACAACTGGGCATGCTTCGAGGTGTGAGCTCTATATCAGAGCCTGCACTTGTTTTAAATGTACGAATTGTTGTTATACCCTCTAGTCAATTTCTGTGTGTAAGAGGTATCATAAGATGCGTTTAACAGGCATGTAACACATTTTTGATCCCACCATTTTATACTATATGTTCTCTATAAGTATATAGTATATACCAATACTAAATCGATAAGTATCGATTTTTAAACATATATATATTGATATATATCTTTAAAATTTGGACCAGCTAAGGACACCAAATTTGCTGAATAGCTTGAAGAGCATTATTAAATGAAGATTATCTCACTTTTGGATACATTCTCACATTTCCCAAAAGTCGATAAATATCGATATCAAACCAAAGTTGTCTTTAAACATATCGCAGAGATTATTGGAACTATGAGCACGCAATTGGATCCTCGTATGATTCGCTTATTTTCTCTCGATTTTTCCAAAATCGATAATTATCGATAACACACTCCTTGTTTTTCTTATAATATCTCATAGATTTGAAGAGCTAGGCACGCGAAAATTGGCTTGAATTAAATTTGAAAAGCCTCAGTCCTAATATTTGATTGCCATGTTTATGCTCCGATAACTTCACAACGATTGATCAGAGAATGGAAAACTTGTTAATACATTTTGTTTATTGTGCAGCAGAGAGGAGGAAGCAGTATAAAAGTTAGTAGGCATAGCTGAGTGCAGGATATCTACGAGTCGGGCGCTCGCAAATAGATCACTTTTACTTGTTTTAAATATACGAGTTGTTGTTGTTGCTGCTGCTGCTGCTGCTGCTGTTGTTGCTTTATTGATTACATTGACGAAATGGAAATTTGTCAATTCTCACCTGGCAAGTGGAACAACTAGTGGACAGCGTTCGGACGCCGAACGGGGGCACATTTTTGTGGTCTGACCCCAAAGCGTTGATGATGAGCGTTGGGCTTTTTCTTTGCGGCCAACTTTCAGTTTTGATCAACAGCAGTCGCAGCCACAGCCACAGCCGCAGCCCACAGTCAAGGTCGGTGGCCGGACCGGGCAGGGTTTAGGGATCGCAAAAGGGTAACAAAGGGTAAAAGTCTTTAAGATAAGCAACAATCGCAGCCCGTGAGAGAGCAACAACGATTTAAACAACTCAATCAAAAGCGTGTGTCTGTCTTTGTCTCTCCGGCTCGCTCGCTTGGCCTGTTTAAGGGCATTATCTACATGGTTATCCGGGTTAGAGACCAGCCGCCTGGCGACATACACGAATAACCTTTTAATTAAACCATGCAACGGTAATGGCGACAACGATAACAAAATCGTTTGACGCTCCACTCTCATCGCTCTTCACGCGTGTCTCGTCATATCGCAAGACCGAAACTCGAACCCGATCGTACCCAAATGCGATCTCCGCATCCGTATCCGAGTCGGCCGACTGGCCACGCCTTATCGCTCGCACGCAGCGTTTCAAGCGTTTTATCAATGGAGAGCTCGCAAAGGCAATGCCCAGATCAGAGCCCGACTCCAGCCTGCGACTCTCTCTCTCTCTCTCTCTCTCTCATGAATGAATAACTGAGCTGAAACTGCGGCCGTTTGACATTTGCCAATGCAGCGGCGACGCGATTAGATTGGCTGCGTATTGCATACCCTGTGCACTGAGCGTTAGAAAAGGTATATTCGCTGGCGAGCTGCGGCCAGAGCTAGCTGGAAGTCAGCTTGTGGCTATGCGAGTATACCTAATAGTGCACTAAGGCATAACAGAAGTTCGCTTTCTTATGTTTACTTTCTTTCTTTCACATCTTTGAACCGGTTCGCATGTACTTGAAAAATGGTTCTTTGCTATTGTGAAAGAATTATGAACGTCTGCGAGCTGAAACTCGTTTCATTTATATGAGTTGTTTGCGTTTAATGATAAACTATAAAGCCATGTCAGATTAAGTAAGAGCAAGAAGTTCTTAGAATAGGGTTGAAGTGGTTCACAATTGAAACTCAGGGTGTATTTAAGCAACAGGTCTTAAAGTTGGTTTAAGGAGAAACACAAAAGTGCAAGAAAAAAAACGACAAAAGTTAAAAACTAAACAAACATTCATGAAATTTGTTTTGCTGGCTGCTGGAATTGCGTTGGACATTTGCATATTATTAGGCAAATTTTAATCTAAATCTAAATCTAACTAGAATCCTAGAAACTATTTACGTGGTATATTTGAGCCGTTGCCAATGAACTTTGCAGTTGTTTTGTGTGCGCATGCGAGAGTATTCGTATATTCGAGTTACCCGCGTGTATCTCGCATCTCTCTGGGGCAAGACGCAAGTACATTAGTTGCACAGCTGCGTTGTCAGCTCTACCTGGCCGCAGATAGCACAAGATACAATTGTATCTCGTTTGGTCTTTGTGTGGCTACACGCTACACTTGTTCTCTCTGACTGACTGTCCGTCCGTCCGTGCGTCCGTCCGACCGTCCGTCTGTCTGTCTGTCCGTCCGTCCGGCTATCAACATTTACAATTTTTTATGCGCCTGCCACCAACCACGTTGATGAGGGGCAAATGTGGGCTGTGCGCGGGGCCAATGCGTTTGCGATGCGAACAATTTTGTGTTGTCCTTTGAAGTTGCTTTCATTAAAAAGACATAAAATGTCAATCAAGATAATTTCGCAGCATCGCGCTGGGCCATTTAAATTGCGCGCACAACCCGGGTGCTAGGGGCTAACCCAGCTCCAAGCCCTGCGCCTGCTCCAATCCTGTCTGAACCAAAATCCCCCCAAAAAAAAAACAAGAAATGATATTTAAAACATTCTTGTCGGTTTCTGTTTGTCGCAGGCCGCGTGAATTGAGCGATTAAGCTGCACTTTCTTTTTGTGGCGCAGCGTCTGGCTAAGATGCCATAATGCGAGTTATTCGCAACTACTCAGCAGGTTGAGTACTCGAACGAGTACTCAATTTCGTGCGGCAACCTGCTGCCTGCTGCCGGCTGCCGGCTGTCTGCTGGCGGCATTTCACGCCTTCACTTTTGTACAATCAATTACGAGTTTGTTAAATGCGCATAAAATTTGTTGCATTGTTCGATAAAATTAGCGTCGCTTTTAATTGAAAACAGCGAGCTCAGCTCAGAAAAAAACGCAGATGAAACGAATGACTTAAGCAACGAACTTAACAAACGAATGACTTAAGCAGCGAACTTGCTTTGGTTTCCTCTCATCTGGCACGCCGGCTTGTTAACAAGCCGACAGCTGCACAGCAGGTCAGCAATTGCAATTGGCGATATACTCAAGTGCCACGCCCAAACGCCCGAACGCCCAAACGCCACACACCGCCCGCTGCTTGTTGGCGCCTTCAATTAAGTAGCTCTATTTACAGAGCCCCAGTTGCCCGTGCTTGCCCGGGCAACATTCTATGGCTATCTGGCTGGCTGGCTGGCTGGCAGACTGGCTCATCAGTTAAATGCATCGCCTGGCACTTGGCCCAAAACGGAAGCCATAAATGGCAGCTTGATATTAACGCCGTCTAGCATAAAATTAGCAATTGGTTTCTTTTAACTCACTTTACTTTTCGCCTTCCTGCAGAATTCCGAAACTGAACAACTTTTTTGCAATTCATAATACTCTAGCAGCGAGCATTTCAACTCGGACACGGCATACGTAACGCATTTAACTTGACTTTCATTTATATATGCCTGATCCGTATGAAGAGCTGAGTTGACTGTATCTCTATCTATACTACTTTATCTATCAGTATTGTCTGAACTCTCGGCGAAGCTTGCTTAATAGAACTTGTCATCAATGTGCGTTGGGCGAATCGAAAGAGTATATCATATATAGTATATATGATGGATTCTGCAAGGCATTGGCAAACAAGCTCTGCAAAATCTGAACAATATCGGTTAACTATATCACATATATGATAATATTTGTTGCTGACATATCTCAACTCAATTAGAACGAGTTTCTATATGTTTGTGAGTATTCTCCGGGCACGGCTGCATCATATTTGCATAGGAATTCCAGCATTAATCTTACGCTCACATCAGCCTGCCATATGATATATATTCCTGTACTATATAGCTACTATATATCCCCACGATTGCTGTCAGCCTTAGCTATACGCTTGCTGTGTAGAACGCTTCACAGATTTTTAAGTGTATTTAGCTTTTGGCAGGCCAGAAATAATTCCTTTCTTTTATATATATGTACATATACATATTCTGTTTTTGCCGAAACTGAAAGCCTCTCGCGATTTATTGCATTTGAATATGCGATGCAGCTGAACTAATGATAGTCCTGGCCAGTTATCGGACGACTATCTCAATATTTGTTTAAGCTGCCAGCGCCACGATGAAATTTCTATAATTTGCATGTGCGGTTTTTGTTTTGGGGTCTGCTGAGTCTCACTCTGTTTCTCCTGATCCTGCCTGGCTGCCTATGTAAATCATCATTCGGGCAACCGCAAATTAGCCACACGTATGCGTTGGGCTTAGCCCGGACGGCAGGGACTCTGTCCCTGTGGCCGGGACTCGGGCTGGGGCTGGGGCTGGGGCTGGGGCTGTCCAATTCCGCGTACGTTTCTCGTTAACGTGCGTCGAACCGCCGAGAGATGTGGCGGCTTCTTAATGCTTTTCAATAAATTTTCAGACAGTCGCGCGAATCGCGCTGCCAGATTCACTTCACGAACTGGTCAAAACGGCAGCCCCGACCCCGACCCCGGCCCCGGCCTCGGCAACGGCAGGGCAGACGCGTTAATAGAGCAAGTGTTGTTTTGCTCACTTTTGGCGTTAAGTGTTTCGCACAGCAGCTACCACCAGGGGCAGGGGCTGGGGGTAATGCGCGTATTCGTAATCAAAAAGTAAATAAATGCCGGCCGTCAACGGCTGCGGCTGCGGCTGCGGCTGCTGCTGCTGTGGCTGCTGTTGCTTTCGCCTTGTTTGTTTGTTTCTTGTTGCGGCTTTTTGAGTATTTTTGTTTTCGCCTGGCGCGAAAGTCACAAGCGGGCCGCATGCCACGCCCACAACAACAGCAGCACGCCCGCCCAGGCCCCGCCAGGCTGCACATAAATCAAGTCTCTAAGCGGGGCGAAGCGCAGCCCAGCTCGAATTCCCTGGCTGTTGCTCAGCCTCAGCTTCTCACTTGTAATTATGTGTGAATTTTGGCACAGCCATCATTTTTGTAACCCCTTACCACCCCCTGCCCCTGCCCCTGCCCCTGCCCCTTCCCGTGTCCCGTGTCTGAGCCCAAGCAACTCCTTGGGTGCCAGCTCCTGCGCCTGGCCCAGCCTCTACGAGCGGGCGTGGTGCATGCAAATGAATGGGCCACCAGTCAAACGAGTTTTTTACTGAATGAATGCTGCAGAATGAATGTGTGAAATGTATGTATTCATATTCATATGAATCAAGTTAAATAAAAGATATATGTATATGCAGTTAATGTTCGAATATCATAGACTTCCACTGAATTTTAGCTATATTTGTAGAATTTCTTTAAAGTTTATGAGTACAAAAATTCGTTGCGTCTCTCGTAGAACTGCCTGAAAGTATGCAATGAATCTTGCTGTGGTCGCTGGTGGCGCCCACCAGCGGCTGTTTGCGGTACTTCTACTGTAGGAATACCCTGGAAACTAGGCTTTCAAATAATATTAGCCTAAAGGCTGCGTATGCACATATTCGATCATGATTAAATGTGCCTTTTAATGAATCAAAAAGTAGTCAAATATCAGTCTAAAAAAAAAGAAAAGAAAATATATTCCGCACTGCTGCAAAAAGCAGGCTTTACAAACGGGAAATTGTTTCGAAAATATATAAATGGAGCATACTTAATGGCATGTCGATGATTAAATACCCTTGCAGCCATGAGCCTTAGAAGTGGGCTGTCACGAAAGCCTTATATCCGACCGCGTTTAATCGGAGTAAACGTGATTGCTAAGTTGGGTTTCTTGTTTGGCATTATAAGACATTAACTAAATAGAGCTATATGATATGGCCTTTCGAGGTCGATTAGATATATTTCTGAGCTAAAGTGCATGGGAACACTCGTGAATGTCCAGTTTGGTCAAGATGTCTTGAAAACTAGCGCGTTTTTTGTATAAAAGAACTAGATTTTCGACTAATTATTCCTATAACCAGTCGAATCCGATCTATGCATTACATGCAACAGAAATACGGACTGGGCTATATCGAGTCGAGTTTCGAAATGGATCAAGAATATATATGCTTCATGTTGTCGGAGAGTTCTTTTTTTATGCGTCACAATTAGCAAGACAAATGATATTTTTGTTATTTCAATAGCAAATTGTCGCGCATGCTACCATCGCGTTCGTCATAGCGAGGTTACACTGTACTTTGCTCTTACTAGCGACATCTGGCGGCAAGCTACCGCAACTGCATGCACGAATAGCCAAAATGTCGCTGACATTTTCAGCTGTTTTCAACTATAGCTAAGAAGGCCCACAAAGAAAAGCCAAACTTCCGCAATAATTTATTTTCACAAATTTATAAAAAAATTTATTTATATTGCTTACAATACTAAAATTGTTGTCGAAGAAGAAGACAACAGGCTGACAGCGACAGCAGACAAGAATTCATGTAAAAAATATTTTGCAAATATTAAAATTAAAAAAAAAAAAAATACAAAACAAAACAAGGAAATCGATTGCTTAAAAGTGAAAGGTGTGAAAAGGAGCTTGTCGTCGACGGAGACGCCGAGGAAGTCGCTGAGTCGCCTCTAACCTAATGATGATGATGCCACCAGCCGGATTGGCGGGCATTCACATAGCTCTTGAGCGCCTCCCGTCCCTGCGTGGCCGACTGATGCGTGGGGAAAAGATGCGGTCCGCTCGTCTCATAGTTGAGTCCATTGTGCTGATTGAAGACATACGCCTTGGGCACATCCACACCAGTCGACACGCTGACGCTGGAGATGCTCTGGCCGGGTGCGAGATTTCCGGCACCGCCGGCGGAGGCCGGCAAATAGGTGCGAGCGGGCGGCGATGGCACCCAGCTGGTCGAGAGATGCGGTTTCTGTGGCAGCGTCGCAGCCGGACGATATGGCTTATAGCCAGCTGTCGCTGGCGGTCCAACGGGCTGCGGCAGCAGTGGCTGTTTGGGCGAATTGACCGAATTCGAGGGCCCGTAGACATTGTTCCTCAAGTCGCAGACGGTGTTATCGATGAGAGCGCCAAGCGGCGCGGTATAGATACGGAAATTGACATCGCTGTAGTCGAGATCGGAGAGCAAAAAGACGGGCATGCGATCGGAGAGCACCCAAACGTTCTTGTTCTCATCGATCTTGACATCGGCCGGAAAGACGAGACCCACATCGTCGCGATCGACAATGCCATGGAATTGCGGCGTGTAGGGCATCGATGAGTGCCAGCAGCCGATGGCATTCTGATCGATCAGATTGAACAGCTCGATGCCATCGTCGCTCATCACACGTGCCGTGGTATGGGCATTCGGGCCGCGCTCATCCAGGGCAATGAAATCGTGGTAGCTGTCCTCGGTGCGCGACTCGTCGCGCAGTATCCGCGTGGAGACCGCAAACTGGCGATGGCTGGCCAAAGGGCTGAAGTAGAGGGTGCGATAGCCGTCGGAGCGTATGGGCGACAGTGCCATGCCAAAGATGCCCTCCTCGCCCCATTGGAAGTTCAGGCCAGCAATGTTGTAGTCGCCGCGCAGCGGATCTGGGAAGAAGTACGAGTGGGCCGAGAAGCGCCACGATTTGTTCTGCTCCCACGAATAGACAATCAGGCCATAGCCCAGCTCGTCCGAGAAATAGGCAACAGCATCATCGCAGCTCTTGCCAATGTCCACGGCAATATTCGCTACAAACGTATTCGGATTTGTGTCTTCGGCGCGGAGCTCGTAGCGCCGGATTCTCGTGTTTGTGGCCAAATCAAAGACATTCACGGCGTACGGGCAGGGATTGGTGGTGGTGTTGCCAATGCCCACAGTGCCCGTGTCCAGCACCCAGAGACGTCCGCACTCGTCCACCTTGATGCGATAGGCTGTCGTAATGCTGTTGGCGCAATCTCCGGCCGTATTGCTGCGCCAATCCGGATACGGTATCAGCTCCGGTGAGCCCGACAAGCTGTGATCCATATTGATGTAGGTCAGCGTGGCCGGAATGCCTGCAAAAGAAAACCAAGTTTCAAAACCCGATTACAATACTATCCAAGCAAGATCTTCATGCCTTAATATCTGTATTCCACCCAGGAAAATATTTTCGGAAATAAGCTTAAAGCAATTTGAATGAAAAATTCAAAAGTTGTTTACAAAAGTCGGCAATCAATTTGAATATGCCTAATGTTCAGTTGCATCACAAATTGTAATCACTGTGGAAAACTCACAACAACATTCCAGCTGTGCGTTGATCCATCAATCAGTCAGTCAGCCAGTCAGCCAGTCAGTCAGACAAGAGCTGATTGATATGAGTGAACGATTAGCTCATGAGCAAAAACAGCTGTTGCAAGCTTTTCCTGGCTCCCCCCCCCTACACAAATTGAGTGCTAGCAATTTTCGATGCCATTAGCCACATTTTGAGCAACTGCATCATGTATACATCATCGTCATCGTCATCATTATTGTCTTTATCATTACCATCATCATTGTCGTCGTCAGCGTTTCCGCTCCAGTTGACAAGCCGCCGGATGACGTGGCCATATAACCAGTTGCTGTTGGTTGCGGGCGTGCGACATCGCCTCCACTTGTCTTGGCCAATTCTGTAAGTGGCATCGACCTCCTGCCCGCCCCCTGCCCGGCCCCGTGCCCGCCACGTGCCCGCCCGCATTGCCACAACAACGAGTTGCAGCTAACAATGTTTTTGTTTAACAACAAGTTGTCGTTTGTTAACTCTTTTTTAATCACTCCAATTAGAGTTCAGGCATTGCATTTACCCCATTCAAGTTAACTAGCTCTGGTTAGGGCTTGTCTCCAGCAGCAGTTGCTCTGCAGCTTTTGCAACTTTTGCTGGCGACTAACCGAAATTATCAATACCCTCCCGTGTCGCATATCGCCAGAATGTACATTAAGTCGTCGACCCGCATTTTGTAAAGCCATTAGTCGTCGTTTGTAAAAGCAATTCACACTCTCGATGCTCGAATCTGGTTTCTAATACCCTGTTAACATTAAAAGTCGACAAAATAAAGGGGCGTATTGCAGCTGTATGCAAATGCAAGCAACAGGCGGTATTGGAATTTTGAGATTTCCCATAGATCTAACAATTTCGTTTATGCTTTCGATAAATATCGCTTACGTCAGCAGTTTGACATATCGGTTGACACTATCGATAACTTTTTCCGTGTCCCTGAAGTTGATAAATATAATATAGCTTAAGTCGGGCTTATTAAAATTTATCGACAGCCTCTCCTGTTTTCCTGAAATCGATTACTATCGATTTTTATACTCCTTCTCACTTAAGTCAAGCTACTTTATGAATTCACTTGGATCTAGAACCTTTTACTGACTCGATTTAGATTAAAATATTTAAGTTTTTGATTTGGAACATTTGAAATATGCTAGGAGTAAGCCTTAGCTTTAACTACCTTAAAGCATATGCCTAAGCAAAATTGATGAATATCGTTTTACAGCACTGACATTTTGAGCTGAACATATCGTTTTTCTTTAACGATAACTTTTTCCTTATGCTTGAAATCGATAAATATGATGTGATACAAATGAAGCTTGCTTTACATTTATCGATAACATTCCCCGCTTAGCTGAAAACGATTAATTTGAATATTTAGCCTCACTTTTCGTACTCCCCCTTTGCCAAGAGTTTGGTTTTGGGTTATAACAGCAAGTGTTAGCTTTAAGTATCCTTTGCTTAAGCTTGATCGATAAATATCGTTCGCACTCATTTTTCGAGCTAGACACGCACAGCTTGGCATATGAGTAGTCTTTATCGATATCGCGTTTCGTTGAACTCGATAAATATAACATGAATCAGATTTACTTTAATTTATCGATAACCAACAGCAAGCTCGAGGTACTTTACTGAAGCATATGCTTAAGCATGGTCAACATTGCAGCATTCCAGCTTGGGCTTTGGCTAGAATTCAGTACATTGTAGGCCTATCGTAGGAGTTATCAACCGGTCAGAGCTTGTTGTCGAGTTCAGCTTGGACTTGAGCAATCGTTTCGGACACTCGTATACAAATTTTTCGCATTCCCGGCTCGGTTTCAAATGGAATGTCAACTTGATAGCATATTAAAATTTCGCATACACATATTGTGATGATAAATGACTGCACGGCTGCTGTGTCTTGGCTTGGCTAAGTAAACAACTTTATTTTGTGTTAGCTGTGCATGCATTTGATGTCAGCTGCCTGTCGGTGTCTTTGTCTAATTGTCCATATGCCTGGCCAGTCTGGTTATATTTGTGTTTGGGACCTGTTCCCAAGCCTTAATAACAGTAGCGCAATGAGCGCACTTTAATAATATTAATTTTAGTCGCTTAGCGCGTTTGCAAATTGTTAGAGCCAATGAATTTTCCATTAGCCATTAGCCAGCTGGCTCTGTGCGTGCGTGTGCATGTGTGTGTGTGTGTGTGTGTGTGTGTGTGTGTATGTCATATCCAATGAGTTATCATTCATGTGGCCACATCAAGCTAATGTAGGCTCATTGAGCCATTCCCATGTTGTTGGTGTCAATTTGTAATTCAATGGGTCGGACGCATTGCAATTGCCAAGCGACATACTAGACGATTTTGGTTTCGGAATCGAAATCGAGCTTGGGGTCGAGCTTGGTTTACCGGTCTTAAATTATGTGGGAACTGCAATTAGCAATTTTAATCAACATTTTATACTCAGAATTGCATTCTTTAATTTTGTTTCCCAACACTAGCCAAAAGAAGTTGGCAATATGGGCGCGGCATTTGCTTCTGTTTTGCCTCATAATTGATAGGAGTTCGTGTGAGAACCGAAATCTTACAATTCACCATACTAATTTCGTTGAAGTATCGTTTCCCAACACTTACTCCAGAGCTTCTCAGTGGGCGGGCAATTTAACTGGCTCGTTTTCGTAAATGTTTCCGCTATTTGAATCGTCGTAAATGGTAAATACAACTCAATATATCCTTTCGTTATTCAACACTATTCAAATAATGTTGATTTAATACAAATTTGTGGATATTAACTTATTTGAGCACTGCCGATTTTAATTTAAATGAAGCCAACTCTTAACAACACCGATTTGCTAAATTTGTTATTGCATTTTCCAACACTTTTTTAATACGGACAGGGAATATTTTAGAATATTGTAGTTTGTTATTGGTTTCGGTATGATTATTAAATACAAAAAACTGCTAGAAACTAAAAGAGACTGACAAAAAAAGAAGTTTAGCCACAAAGTTGCGCTGACCAACACTTTTTTTTATATATATACGGCTATTTTTAGACTCATTTAGACTACGATTTATTTTTAATTGCCAGCATTGTTGGAAAACTTTTGTGGTGTATGCGACAAGCTAAAAATATTTCTAATAACTTTAGCAAAGCTACCTGATAAAAGCAGTATTGTTTGCCAGACTTTTGTTTACCAACACTTGCCGTAGGCAGCTCTGTTCACCGTCCGGTTTGCTTGTATCGCGTCCGGCATCGATTTCTATCTTGACTAATATGGGAACCGGCAATTCTTTCGTCAAATTTTTAGCTGTCCACAAACAATATTATTGTGATTCATGCTTTGTTTACCAACACTTTTCGAAGGGACTGAAAATGATTGATTTGTTTCTGTTGCTGTGGCCCTTTCAATGGTTTTTTTTGTATTCAGTTGTCTTTGAGTTGGGCCAAACACTTGAGCAGCCACTTGGCTACCTTGTAAAAACTTATAAATGTCAACTGATTGCAGGTGCCATTTCTCGCTGTTGTTGTAAGTTATGAGATTTACTTAAGATTAGCTAATTGATTTGCTTTTGATCCGCATTTTGCGGCTCAACTTTCGCTCATTGAAGCATTCGACGACCTTCTCTGGGCGTTGCAGACATTGGCATTCCAATTTATATTTGATGCCGTTCTTGAGATAAATGTAATGTACGGCCCAAGGCTGTGCTCGGATTGTAAATGCTAGAAAGCTGCTTGGGGATTAGGCCTAAGATGAGATATTTTAAGTAGCTCTCATTTAAAGCCAAACAGAGTTGTCCAAGCTGTCAAGTTGCTCGTTACAAGTTGTGAATGCCCAAGTAGCTTTTGCGCATATCTAAGGTTTTTGTAAGTAGCTCTCATTAAATGCCAAAACAGAGTTGTCCAAGCTGTCAAGTTTCGCGCTTTACGCTTGTGTTTACGTGACGATGAGCGTGTGGCTAAGCCTAGCTGAGCTGGTTGAGCTCGAAGATACACTTGGCTACTTTTGTGCGAAGAAGTTTTTCACGATCTCGATATATAGACTCAGATATTGAATGAATATTATATGCACACTGCAAAGCTATAAGCTCTCTAGTTAACAGCCATGGCCTTCAGCTAAAATCTTACAACATGGTAAAACTAGCCTAAGATTCGAAGCGTGCTTCGCCTTTTGCAGTTGCCTGACTGCTAAAAAGCTAAGGAAAGCCTTTTCATCGAGATTTGCAAAAACTGTAAGCTACAAGACACTCGAAAGCGTATATCCATCCAGACTATGTCTCCTTATGCTATAACTATGCATTATCTAGCTGGAAGACGCGACTGCTCCAATTGGACTCCAACTGGCTTTCCGTTGACTTTTCCTATATTCTCTCGCATTGTATGAATTTAATTGCTATGAAAAATGTGCTTTACTTCTAGAGCTACTGCTTAATTAATAATTAATAATATATCAATATTTCAGGTTTTTTTTTTTTTGTTTTGTTTTATTAGCTAGCCAATCCCTTGGCCTCATATCATGCAGAACATAGGCCAAAAATACAATTCAAGTATTCAAACTTGTTGCACTCAAATGCAGCTCTCACTTTGAATCGAATCGCAGCTAATTGCTGATTATTGCCATTTATTTATATTGTTATTGTTCATTTATTTGTTTGTTTTTCCTTTAATTTGTAACGGTAAAGCATAGTCAAGGCTGCGAAGAAGCCTTCACAATTGCTTTGCCATTATTTATAGACATATTAACATATAGTTTATTATATTCAATTGGTTTTATGTGTGTTGAATTCTAGCCACGCAATGCCGCATATATTTCTTCAATTTAAACAGTTGCCGTTAGTAATTATTGTTAATACTTATTAACTAATAATTAAATCGTTTCGTTGCACCAAAATTCGATTATGCTCCAACAAAGCTGAGCTTTGATTTAATAAAAACTTTTGTGTGCTTTGCTATTGAAACCAAAATAAAATAAACTTTAGCCTGAACTTCTGGCGTTAACTTAGGAATTTGTAATTATTATTTTCAATTCATAAAATAGAATATAATATAAAATATAACACGTCATATTGTGCTTTATTTATCAAGAAAAAGTCGGAGATTTTTATTTAAATTCCGGCAAAGCAAAAAATTTAAAAAAAAAAAAGTCTAGTTGGGAATATAAAAAGTTAAAAAAAAAAAAGGCAACAAATTTCAACAAAAAATAAAAATTAAATACCAAAATCTCAGAATAATTAAAACCAGGACTAAAACTTCAAACTGATTAATGCTAAGACTTGCAAAAGCTAAGCTTATAAGTATTTCCCTCGTCAAAATAATAAGCACGCACGTGAGATTCGAATAAGACTAAGACCAAAAGTCTGAATACGGAGAGTACGGAAGTTGGAATATAGAAAATCATAATTTCCAGCTAAACAAATTTGGACTTAATTCGCAGAACAACAAAACAAATTGACTGTAAAAATGTTGAGCATGCAATCTGGAATCTGTGCTGGCATTGCATAAATGCGTCTCTCGAGTGGCAATTATATTAGCATAGTAATCAAAACGGAGCTGAGCAGCAGACGCAGTTGGCAATTAGCTGAACAAGTTGCCTTAACGACAGAGCTTGCAATGCGCACCACACGACAAGTCAATCAGTCAATCAGTCAATGAATCAATCACTCGAATCACTCGAATCACTCGAATCACCCGAATCACACGAATCACACGAATCACGTCAATTTGTAGTTCAATCGAGCATGTTAATTGGCATCACGAAAACAAGTGCCAAACATAAGCAATAACAGCCAAGCGATTTGCTTGCTGCCTTTGGCCACAAAGTCGCACAAATGATGCCCAAACGCGACGATTAGAGCCCAATTTGGGCTGGCGGATCTGGGGCTTTGGGGATGTACTCACCATCGCGCCAGCGCGGTACTGTGACAAAGAGCCGATTGCCAAAGTGCTCGACGCCGACGGGCAGGCCGTTCTGCGGTATGTAATCGCCGCTGGCGATCGCCTGCTCCTTGAGCCGTTCGTTGGGAAACGCAAAGTCCAGTTGGTTCCAGCTGTAGCGCTCCTGCAGCTTGTAGGCGGCCCGTGTGGAGCCCGCCAGCAGCAGCAGCACCAGCAGCAGCAGCGATGGGAGGGCTAACATGGCGTATGCGCAATCTTTCAAATAGATCGGTTAGCGAGCTGGACGAACACTTGAGAACACTTGGCAAAGCACTGAGAACAACAACAATAACAAAAAAAATATATAGAAAATAGCTCGGGTGTCCTTGTGGGCGTGGGCGTGGCTGTCGAGGACCCTCCTGTTAATGTTTTGTATTTTATTTCTTTAATGATTTTGTTTTTCTAAATATCTATTTATTTGGCTTAAGTCTCAGCTCGAGCGGCTGGCGCGTTTGCGACTGTTGGCCATTATTTCGCGCTCACGTTTTATATAAACTTATTTTTGCAGCAGCAGCAACAGTTGCCGCTGCGGCAGCAACAGTTGCCGAAGGCGCAAGCGCGTGGCTTCCTCTTCGGCAGCAATCGGCGCATTCGGCTGCGGCTCTCGCTGTGCCATTGTCTTTGCCTCCATGATTGATTTTCACGCATGTTTGGGCCGCATGCTGACCCCCTCCCGCCCCCAGGCACCCCTGCTGCTGCTGCTGCTGACAGCTGTAGTTCCGTTTAATGAATTTGCTTTTAATCAAAGCGGCTCAGTTAAAGAAAAAAAAAACGCACCCGTGACCCAACTGACCAGCAGACCCGTCGCCTTCGTCGACGCCTTTCGCTGCGTTTTTAATTGGCCTCAAGAAAAATTACAAAAAAATACGTTAAATGCGATTTTTTGGGTTTTTTTTTTTTTTTGTCTGTTTTCGCTTTTCTCTCTTTTTGTGGGGTTGGGGCTAAGACGATGATTCATAGCCGAGGGTCAAATACGCAGAGTTTCCGCCTAAGGTGTGCGTTTCATATACCCTAACTGTGGCCATACCCTTACTCCATTCGCCGGTTTATGGCTTCTGCCTCTTGGATATAGATATAGAGTTCTATCTATTTGTATAATTGCCTTTAAATGAATGGAGAATGAGAAACTTTCTTTGTGTATAAGATAAGACATTTAGAACCCAAAAGAAATACTGCATAAACAAAAGTCTATCGCATTTATGTATTTCTATTTATTTGTCGGAGCAGACACGGACAGATCCAGCATATATATACTTGCTATGTGTGAAATGTCTTGAAAACGTTTTTGATTTCAAATCTTTGGTCTTCGATAGATCGTGCCTGAGATATGTACACCTCTATATACATAAATCTTAGATGCAGATCTAGATCTAGATAACAAACAAAGTTTTGAAAAGCTCGTTTGTTTCTCAAGACCTTGGACTTTTATATCAAATAGCTGGCATAGAAAAGGTCGGTCGAAAACTAAGTTTTTTAACAAATACGCCTCCATTTATTTATGTTTAAATCGAAAAAAAGTTATTAACAAACACATTCTTGGCAGCATCGAGCTCATTTATCGTATTATTATTATGCACAACTTTAGTTTTTTGAATGCAAAAACCTAAACGGGCGGACAAGTTGAGAGGGTATACAAATTCGGCTATTCTCTCATCATTATTCTTATGATTCTTCTTTAACCCGAACCGTGCCCGGTTCTTTTGAGAATCTTACAAAAAGGCTCAAACGAAAAAGGCTTGCGAATTCAACTAAACACATTTTGAAAGCAACAATCGGAAACGGAAATAAAATACCCTCAAAAACTTGACTCATTACTGATTACATTACTTGATTACTGGCTCATTTACAAATAGTTCGTATTTGAGTCTCACAATTGGAATTATCTTCAGCATAGAAATGATTGCTCAGCTCTTTTGTAGAGTATTTAAAATGCACTGTTTTGCACGCGTCTCATTCACTTCAATTGCTCGTTGTTGCTATAACCAAATATATATACTATAATAGCAAAATAAAATAATAATAATTGCTTTGTGGGCAAATTTGTACAAATTTGTAGGGCAGGTCGCTCTATAACAGAGGTGCGTCAGTTAACCGTGGCTATTGCTAACGCCCATGTCTCGGGCATTACTCAGCGATTTGTGTGACTTATGAGAGTACAATCTATATATAGAGATATAGAGATATAGATATATATATATGCATATAGCTGACATGCAAGAGTTAAATATTGATTGCGTTAAATGCGATTTGTATCAATTGTGACAGCTTTTCCTCTGCATGTGGTCCTCTGGCAGCGAAACGGAACCATTCGGTAGAAGCCCAGCCGCAAAGTAACCGGAATCTCTGGAGCTGTCAGTTAAAAGGCGTTGCGATCTGCATTAACACGAACCAATCTGACTTAAAGTGCATTTTTGCAGCTGCTCAAATGCGGGCCATTGCATTGCCATACCCTGTGCCCAGCTAAGAGAGGGCATGACAAACGGTCAGAGGAACGTTCAAAGCATATATATATCTACATATATATTCTTGGTCAGGACAACGATCCGAGATCTTGTTTATTTTCAATGTCATTTGACATTTGCATAATTAGTACTTTTAAGAAACAAGTTTAAGGCAATATTTATTTATTTTTTTCCAAACGAGTCCCAGTTACTTAAAAAGCTTGTGCCAAAAATATTTGACATTTGTTTATGATAAACAATTTATTCATTTTCGCAATACTTTCACCTTACAGGTTTAATTATAACTTAAGCTGCAGCCGCAGTGTCTATAGGGTATTCATGGGACTGGCACGCCCGACTAGAGCAATCCGACTTGTTCACGATAGCCGCAAGCCGATACGCAATTCACATTTGCGTGGCATGCCGCAAGCAGCAGCCACAACAGCCGCAACAGCAAGTGGCATTAAGCTGCAGCAGCTACCGCGTTGCATGGTGCGTTGTGCGTTGTGCGTTGTGCGTGGTGCATGGTGCGTGGTGCATGCTGCGTGGTGCATGGTTCGAGGTGCGTGTGGCTCATTAGACGGCCGTCTGGCTGCCTGGCTGCCTGGCTGCCTGCTTTGGCCAGCTAAGCCACCGCAATGGCAACGGCAACGGCAGCGGGGCAATGTGGTGCGATGTCTTATGCAAATTGCCACATAAACAACCAGCTAATTTTTGGCTTTTACTTATGTAAGATTGGAATGGAGGCTAAGAATTCGGCTGGCTGCATGCATATCGATAAATGTTTGCAAATATTTTTTATGCTACCTAATTGGTAATAGCTGAGATTTAACCTCAATACGGGCAAATATTTGTAATTGCAAATTTGCTGTTGACATTCCATTTGAATGTTGTTATTGGATTGTTCGCAACATTCTGCATATTGGGGCTGTTTGCCATTCGCCCGGAACATATATTGTTTGCATTTGCGATTGTTATCGATCTATGATCGATTACCACAGCTCTACACGGAGCGCAATAATGTTGGCCACAATCCATTTGTCATTCACTTGTTGCACCCAATTAATTAGCTGTGTGTCAAATGAGCTGGTTCATTACCGTGTAAGATTGTTCTACTGAATCGTATTCTACAATTGAACTATGAAAGCTGTCAGCTTATCTGAGAAGGGCATTTTATATCTAGTTCATTGTTGCGTTAGCGTCATGTTGGACCTCTTGGCCAATGTATTAGCTGTGTGTGCATGTCAAATGATGAAAATGAACTAGTTTATTGCCCTGTTCAGTTGCTGCATTTAATTGTATTCTAAAATTGAACTAAGACAGCTGTCAGTTTATTTGAAAAGTATTTATATAACTAGTTCATATTGAACTACTTTTCTTCAATTGAACTAATTCATTCATTCACTGATCATTCTACTGACTAGCTGCAAATAGTGTGTCAAATGAACTAGTTCATTTCTGATATTCCTTATGCTTAAAGCTTAAAGGACTGATATATCTAGTTCATTTGAATGCGTCATATTCGTCATTTTGAACCGCATTGCTGCAATTGAATTAGTTTGGCTTTCAGTTCAAATTGGGATATGTACAATAAAGCGAACTAGTTAATTGTGTGGCGGTACCTTATTGAATGAGCTTCTGTAAATGAACTCATATTGTGGTATTGCCAAATTGAATTAAACGATTCAATTGAATTAATCAAATTCACGGCACGTAACTTCTTTCAACGAGGAATTCTTCAGGCATGCGTCTGCATTAGCTGTAATCCACCTAATTAGGAAGAGGTACCAAATACATTTATATCGATTAATATATGTATACATGCAATATATATTATATATAGTTGTATATGTATATAGGTATCTGTTTAGCCTAGTTTAATAACAAGTTGTTATTTTAGAACATGCTGCGCATTTTTCGTGTGCGTTTCGTTAATTAATTGCATGTGAATTATTGCAAAAGTTTTGCTTTAATTTACTTCTTTTTTTTTGCTTCTCTCTTCGCAACGTAACGCACAACAACACACATAATTAATTGTAAAACATGATGACAGGCGGTCAGGGAACACACATTTTAGGAAAAACTGGCGTCGAACACATTGAAACGCATCGATAGATGTTGGGTCAGCTAAAGCTGTAGCTGGAATCGCCGTTGCACAGTTGGATTGTCGACAAGTGGTTGAACTCTGTGAGGAGCATGTCGTGGAGGGTGGCGCGGGAAGAGGGGCAGCTTTGCGGCAAGCAGACAGCGGCCAGACGATGCACGCCGTCGATAGTATTGAATTTATACGTATATGTATATTCATTATTTTTGTGCATTTATATATATATTTAATTTATGATTTGTGCCTTACAACGCGCTTGTCTGGCAGGCCCCCTCCCGGCCGCCTGTCGGCACCTTTGGCATGCCGCCTGCTATGCTCCTGTACAGGTGCACGGGCCGGGCTACGCAACGTCTGGCAATGTTCAAGTGTTTTTGTTGAGCCCCCAATTTCTGCCAACAGGCCGTGACGCGAGGCGGTGAAACTGAATGAAATGCACTGAAATCGGAGCCAAGTCCAAACAACTTTGTGAATGGACCAATGCGATTGCCTAATTTCCGCCAAGATCTTGAAATCTGCTGTTTGTAGGCATTAAATTGCCTCATTTGCATGTGGAAATGCCAAATCGGATTAAAACTGTCCTCCAACAAAAACAATCAACAACAAATAAACACGGCCTGAGAAAGACTAAAAGCCCGGGGCTATATAGAGATAAATATTGTTAGATAGAGATAGAAATCTGGGATATATATATGTGAATGAATACGATAGATAAGTAGATGATATTGTAGATGGATGAATAGATATAGAGATCTGAGATATACTATATAGAAAAATATGTTGATGAGAATTGAAAAAATCTACGAAAAGATAGAGGTAAATAGATATGGATGCAAATATTATTATTAGGCTAATTATTATGTGCTTTATTCAACATTTGTTTCACGGTTTATACGGAAGACCCTTGTTTCCATATGAGTCGCGTTCACGTGGACGGATCTTGAGTTGGGCTGGGTTCTATTCGAGTAGCGTTGCCAGATCAACAGCTGCTGAGTTCTTAAAAGCAGGGTTGCCAATCTAGCTGAAACTACATAAAAACATTATAGCTAGTGAGAGTAGACTGTCGTTTCTTTGAAAGTATTCAATAATAACTTATCAAATGAGAGTTGAATAGCGTTTATATTTAAATTGATTATTTTGAATTTAAGCAGCGTTGCCAGATCAACAGCTGCTGCGTTCTTAAAAGCAGAGTTGCCAATGCAGTTGAAACTATTTGAAGAAATTTAGCTAATGATAGTTTTCATATTCATTTTCATTTTCCATTTGCATGAAATCTTATCAAATTAATGTTGAAAGTCGTTTAATTTGAATTGAGTGAATTTTATTCATTTTATATATGTATAGTTCAAATCTCAAATGCAGAGCTGCTCAATTAGTTTACGAAAATCTTATCTAATGCGAGTTGAATGTCGTTTAATTTCAATTTAATTGCAGCCGTTGAACGAGTCCTGAGTCCGACAATTTTGGCTACATTTGAATGGGAAGCTGCCGGCAGATCTGCCTAAGTCCGGGACTAATGAGAGCTCAACGTCTTTTGGCTTGAGCTTGAGCTTTTGGCTCGGGCTACGAATATTTATTTATTTTAAACCATTTTATTTATTTTTTTTTTTGTTGCTGTTGTGTTTGGATTGTTGTTTATTTAATTTCTTGGCGGCTTTTGTCTCATTATCTCTGACTGTAAATGGCAGCGTGGAGCGTGCACATTTTCCGCATCCATTTGGCGTGTCCAACTGGAACTGGAACTGCAACCAGTTGCTGTCAGCTTCCAGCCAGCCGTTGGCTGAGCTCAGCTTACCCCCAGCTCCAAGTTCAATGTCATTGTTTTGTCTTGTTTCACTTTGGCTGTTTTTCTCTGTTTTTTCTCTGTTTTTCGATTTTTTTGGGCTTTAATTTATTGTGTGTGTTTTGCTCATTTCTCGTTGTTGTCTGCTTGTTTGCAGTTAGCTGCTGCAACTGCCACATTGTTGTGCCTTGTTCCAAGATTTCCTGTTCCGATCCGTATGCGAATGCGAATGCGAATCCGAATGCTAATGTTTGGTCTGGCCAATGGGTAGAGCGCCCGCTCGACGAGCCAGACATTTGGCTAGCTGCTGCAACATTGCCACACACACACACACACACACACACACACACACACACACACATACACACATACACACCGAAGACTTGTGGCAATCAGAGGTTGTGTCAACAGTGGCAAACTTGTCGCCAAATGGGTGGAAATTGATTGCATTAGTCGCAGTCGCTGTAGCTGTTGCAGCTGCAGTCGGATTTGGATTCGGAGTCGCCTTCTTTTTGCACCACAATTCGTATATAGGCATGTGCGTGTATATGTATATGTATCTGAAGCTGAAGCTGAAGCTGAGCTGGCACAACAGACCGACAACTCAATTATCTAAATCACACCGCAAATTAGACACTTGACAGTCTCACAGTACACCTCTAGCTGCTTGTCTTGATGGGTAAATATGCTCAGATGCTCGTTCTGTGATAATGCAAAAACAAGTAAGAGGTTCTAGTCGGGAGCTCCCGACTAGGGAATACCCTGAACCCTCTTTGAGGTGGTAGCGGGGAGGTGGCAATAGGTCTAAAATGAAAGATACTTGGCATATATATAATATTCTAGAAGCAACATATCATGTTTGGTGACTCTAGCTCTTATTATTTACCCAATTTGCTCAAAATACAGAATGTCGATATCGATTTTTATCGATTACTTGGAAACGGAGTAAGTTATCGATTATCGGAAACAAACTCGATCTGACTAGGAACTAGGAGCACCTACATCTAAAATTTCAAGTCTCTAGCTCTTATAGGTTCTGAGATCCTTGCGTTCATACATACGGACGGACAGACAGACGGACATGGCTAGATCGACTCGACTATTGATGCTGATCAAGAATATATATACTTTATGGGGTCGGAGATGCTTCCTTCTGCCTGTTACATACATTTGGATTTTGCACAAAAACATTATACCCCTTTTACCCATTTTTAATGGGTTCA
The DNA here is from genome assembly GCA_018903485.1 of Drosophila littoralis. Taxonomy (NCBI): domain Eukaryota; kingdom Metazoa; phylum Arthropoda; class Insecta; order Diptera; family Drosophilidae; genus Drosophila; species Drosophila littoralis. The sequence goes on from JAEIGF010000591.1 coordinate 2,400,472, forward strand.
GGGTATAAAAAGCTATTGCAAATGTTCGCCACGAGCCAAAGTCATTCCGACGACTTTTTGTGTTCTTGCTGTGATTCTCTTAATTGTATGCCCATTAACTGCTCAGCGTTGTGTAAGGGGCATATAGCTTGTCCTTCTATATATCTTATACCCTATACAAGTGTCGCACTCAGCCTCTTAGCTGAAGCCCTGGGCTATGATAGCTAGGCGCATAATAAAGCTACTCTACTCCATATACCCTGTTTATGGCTAATCGTAGCGGGCGTAGTCTATATATTGCTGTCTATACTCAACTCTTGACAGCTTCTCATTTTGTGATGAACATTTTCTGTTGTTTTATCAGTACAAATCGATTGTATATTCCAAATGTGAGTTCCTATACTCCTATTCATAAGACAAAAACTTCTCTTTGCGCCACAGGGTATCACTTAGTCAAGCACTTTCAGACTAGCATCACAAGTATTTCATAAAAATTTATTCAATTACAATTTTTTTGTTTTCTCGAATTTATGAACTGCACAACACTTTAATAACCATATAAATAATAATTAAATAAAAACGAAAATTAAATAAATTTCAACTGATGTTAATTATATTCGTTCCACTGTCTGGGCGCGCCTTACCACCACCAGGGCGGCGGGCCGGGCGTGTTGTCCTTGACATCAATAAAGTAATCGTTGGAGATTTCGGCCCTAGGATCAGCGGACTCTACCGAATCCGAGGCATCCACCTCCTCGACAGCCTCGACAGCCTCGACTGGCTGCTCGGCATCCGCGGGCTCCTGCGCTTCGGCGAGCTGCTCAGCTTCCGCTGGCTCGACAGCTGCTGATCCACCCAGCGGGGCAAGCAGCGCCATAACAAAAAGTACTCCCAAAATGATGTGACACTTCATGGTGCACGTTTTAATAATTAGCCGTCGGCTCAGTGTAGCTGCCAAGTGCCTAATCTGCGGTGCTTTCTGGGCAACCAGCCGCTTTTATACGCTGCCCGAAGACCCACAACGCCACAATGGATAATACGTGCACGCAGTCTATTCAATTTCATTCTTATTCTTTCTATATGCTATTTGTTTTATATTTTTTTTTTTTGCAAACCCAATTGTTTGCTTACTTTGGGGTTATCAGAGACAAATGTGTCTGCGCCTAAGTGTGTACATACGAGAGCTACAGAGAGAGAGAGAGAGAGAGAGGGAGAGAGATGGAGGGGGGGGTGCTCTCTTCAAAGTGGGTTATCTAAATGAGTCTATTAAATTGTGACGATCTTCCAATTTGCGCAATACGCTGCAGCATTCAATTATCATAACTGATATCTCTATATATAAAACTGTTTGTGCTGCCAACTGACTGACTGATTGACGGATTGACTGATTGACGGATTGACTGATTGACTGATTGACGGATTGACTGACTGACTGACCAAAACATGAGACCTGGCAAGCTGATATTCTGGCTTTCGGGAAAGTCCAGCCGCAAGTGTGGAAAATTCGCGAATAACGTTTGTTTGTAGCTTTTTATACCCTGAACCCATTAAAAATGGGTAAATGGGTATAATGTTTTTGTGCAAAATGCAAATGTATGTAACAGGCAGAAGGAAGCATCTCCGACCCCATAAAGTGCATATGTATATTCTTGATCAGCATCAATAGCCGAGTCGATCTAGCCATGTCCGTCTGTCTGTCCGTCCGTCTGTCCGTCCGTCTGTCCGTCCGTATGTATGAACGCAAGGATCTCAGAACCTATAAGAGCTAGAGACTTGAAATTTTAGATGTAGGTGCTCCTAGTGCCTGCGCAGATCGAGTTTGTTTCCGATAAACGATAACTTGCCCCGTTTCCAAGTAATCGATAAAAATGTATATCGAAATCCCGATTTTTAAGCAATTTTGGTAAATAATAAGAGCTAGAGTCACCAAACTTGACATGTAGCTTCTAGAAAAGTATATATATATCGATTATCTTTCATTTTATACCTATCGCCACCTCCCCGCTACTCTCTATCTATAAGCGCGCGCTGCATTTGGTGTTGGAATATGAGGGTTCAGGGTATCCCCTAGTCGGGAGCTCCCGACTAGAACCTCCTACTTGTTTGTTTACCATCCGATCGGCCTCAAACTCAAAGCTGTAAAGCTCTTTGTTCACATTTATTTGAGGGGTATTTATTCCACACTTTTCGGAAAATCGATTCCCACTTGCTGAAAAGCGGGGGGTCAAAGATTTGCTGGGTGATGTTTCGCGTTTAAATTCATTTCTAAGAATCTTTATAGAAACTCATTTGTAACTTGTTTCATGCCTTTTGCAGAATCCAAGGCAGCGCGGAGAAGCCTTAAGTCTTGTCTAATATAAAACTTGGCTAACTTTTTCGTTATAGGTAGATATATATTCTCTGCCAAAGAAGTGTATCGTCTTTTATAGATTTCTTTCTATAATACCACAGCCTGTCAACTCGATATCAATGTCATTCTGTCCATCTGTCTGCCTGTCCGTCTGTCCGTCTGTCTGTCTGTCTGTCCGTCTATCTTTCTGCCTGTCCGTCTGTCTTTCTGCCTGTCCGTCTGTCTGTTTCTATGTCTTACTGCAAAAGGGAAATGTCTACAAGGGTATTAAAGCGTCGGCGTGCCGCACATATCCTTACATTCTCGTTATCTAAACTTGACAAATAAACTTAACTCAGCTTTTAGATTTAGCATTAAATACACTCTGCTTCTGGTTGTTGCTCACGAAGAACGTGTTTATCTATTGCGTGGGATAGACAGAGATGACGGCTTTAGTTCTCACCAGATTTTGTATAATCGTCTTATCTACTTCAATTCTCCCGAATGATACAGACAGAGATAAATGAGATACTCGCGTGTTGTTTATTAATAGAGTGTTGTTATCTTTGGGAAAAAACAGTTTAAAGTTCACGACAGTCAAAACACTCTGCAAATATTCGCTATATATGTACATACATATATTCAAAGAGTGTAGAAATTTTGTAATCGAAATTCACGATAATTTCGCATTACATGGTTAGGTTAGGTTTTCCTTCTCAAACCTGTCAATTCCATTCAATGTTCGCCAATAAGCCGAGAGACATAATACGCCAGAGATACAAGAAAATGTACGAGCTGCTTCCGCAAGGGGAAATTATCGTAAATTTTGTTATCAGAAGAAAATTATGAATATTTAGATAAGGAGCACAACATGGGCGATACGACAGTCGCACAGAGGCCGCCAGAGGCTGGCAGCTAGGAAATCTCATGGCAAATGTTGCCTTATGATGAAATCCGAAAGGCGAAATGCAATTGTAATTGAAATTGAAATCGGACACTTTGCTCAATTGGCTGGCGCAAATGTGCGTGTTGTGGACTGCTTGTTTTTTTTTCTTTTTTGGTTTTTCTTCTTTTTTTTTTTGTTTTTTTTTGTCTTTTATTAGATTTCATTTTGATATTTTTGCGTTGTTTTTCTTGGTTTCCTGGTGAAAAGTTGTCATTGTTGGATTTGTGGATTGTTGTTGTTGTTGTTGTTGTTGCTGTTGTTGCTGTTGTTGTTGTTGTTGTTGTTGCTGGCTTAAGAGACGACAAGACGTGTCGGCCAGTTGCCACGCACTTGTCCAGTTTTGGCAGCTATTCGGCTCAATTAGCTGCCAATTAAAAACTATTTAAATCACCAGCTGCTAACGAGTTGCCTGCCATTAAACGTTCCCCAGTTTATTCGTCAATCAGTGCCCGTTTCCCGTTTCCTTCACGCCATTTTCACATTCTTGCCATCACGCAGAGGCAACGCCCCACCCCACCACCCCCCAACCCCGCTCTCACTCTTACCCCAGAGTCCGGCAGCTATTGAACAAGGAAATGAGCCATAACAATAAGCAAACATGTGTGTACAGTGTGCACTTAATAAAGTGAACTAACCAGTTTTCAACTTATAGATTGAAACATCAAGAGCTTGTCTTTATCACAACGGCCTGTTAATTGGCCGTTAGAGTTGGCTTACAGCTGAGATAATAATGATAAAAAATCATTAAAGAAAACAATATTAATCGTATCAATTATAATTGTTAATAATTATAGTCAATATATTATTGATAAATATTATTATTATTATGTTTTTATTAAACGAAATTCGATTCAAATTAAAATAAAAATGTGATGTAATTTTTTAAATATAATCAAAAATAAATATATTAATAAACAAATTATGTTTATAAATAAAAAATATAACAAATAATAAAATAAAAATAATAATAAAAAATAAATAAATATATAATTAAAAAAAAAATTTAACACAAATTTAAATATAATTAATCTAAAATAATTATAAAACTAGAAGAAAAAAAATAAATATAAATTTGTATTATTTTATTATATTCAATATTTGCGAAATATTTGCGAAAATTGGCCGAAAATTGGCCGAAAATTTCGCATATATGCATTATTTTTTATGCTCTTTATTTACTTATATGCAAAGTGCATTTGCATTTCCTCTAGACCTTTTTGGTCCACGTAACAAAGTGTTCACAGTGTAAATTGATACTCTATATAACAGCTACAGTATTTTGCGACTGATCTATGCGCTTGCCATAAAGTATCTGCTTGCAGTAGCCTGTTTTTATCGTATATCATATTTTTAATAGCTTACAAGTCGCAAGCTCTTAATTATAATTTCATGGAGCTGATCTGACCGTATAATCTGGCCATTAATTGGAGCGTTCACTGTGGCCTCAGGCATAGGCTCGTCTATGTGTTCGCTTGAAGATCAACTCGAGCACAATGATAGGCCCGCACCCCCTGCCCGCAGTCATAAGCTTAAACAAACAAGTGATTCATTGCGAATGTAAAGCTTTTAATTGGTAATTACGTTAATTTGGCATTATTCGAATTGGATGCCCCGCTGACAATGTGAAGGACTTGAGAGCTTCAAGCCACCGAATAGCTTGCAACTAATTATGCATGAAAACTGTGCCTGTGTGAATTGTGCAATTCAAATTATAATTAAATTCGAAATTCAAATGCAAAGTGCAAAATCTAATTATAATTTATTGAATACGCTGTGCCCAACGGCAACAACAACAACAACGGCGACGGCTCGCGCCACATAAAACAGAAAACCAGAAAGAACAGACCGCACTTTGACAAGCCGAAGATTCAATACGCTTGCAGACAGATCTGGTGTATCTGGTATATATGTACATACCTATGTATATCGACTCTCTGGATCAACAAAACTATCAGTTATCTAAATTTGACTGGAAAATCGACCTTCACACTACACTCACACACACACACACACACAGATACGCGCAACGTAGAGACTTCAAGCATAGCCTGTGCTTCTGTTATCCTTTGGCCTACACTACATTAAGGAATGCAATTTGCAATAACTTGATTGCTCCGATCTTTCGAACTTTAAGAAATTTGCAGTGCTTAAATCTGGCATGCAAAAGTGTGTACATAGCAGAGCCCAAGGCAAATGCATTACAAAAGTTATGAATTTTGAGTTTGTTTCACATTTGAAGGGATATGGGAAAAGCTATCTAAAACTCTTTACGCTCTATCAAATTTGGTGTATCTAGCACTTCTGTCTGAACATCGATATATATCGATAACATTGACAAAGGCGGAGATATCGATCTAATGAAAACTGTTAATGTTTCGCTGCGTAGGGCATATGTGCAGGCTGAAACATTCTGACGAACTGTTACCGATGCTCATCAAGAATATATGTATATATATAGAATTGAAGAGTAATCCCCTGCGGTGCGTAACAGATTTCGTGATCAGATTGGAATTGGAATACCCGCTGCAAGGGTGGCAATCAACAAGAAGAAACAAACAACATTTAATTAAGTACAGGCCGGGGCAATGCCGATTGCCTGAACTAGCTGAGCCAACTGAACTACATGACAGCTTGTTTGGCTAATAGACGTCGATTCGTCGTTTTTTCTTCATTTTTTTTTCATTTTTGTTAATACAGCTGCAAAACTGGCGGGCAACAGCATAATAAACTGTGTTAAATGAAGTTCTGGTTGCCGCCGCCCCGCCCCGTCCCGCCCCGCCTCCGCTCAGAGGCCCACCGACGGCGCTGTCTGTGGCGATGTCGACCTTGCCACGGTTCTGCTCTGCTTGCCTCTTTTGACAACAGACACCAAACGAAACCCAGAAACCCAAAAAGCCCGAAATCCGAAATCCGAAATGCGAATTGCGAACAGCTCTTGTTAATTCCAAAAATTATTATTTACTGCTAATAAACGAACGCATTTTGCAACTGTTAATCGCAATTGCTAATCAAAATTCAAGTTACCCAAGAAACAAAACCAAAACCCACACTCAAAAAAAAGGTATGCAAATACCATGCAAATGCTTGTAACAGACCGTGGTCAATATGGTCATTGCCTTTTAAAGCTCACTGTAACTCGACGACTGTGAGCGCTCGAGTGAGTAGAGATATAGACTCTCTTATATTGCATATAGAATCAGATTTCTTCCATATGATTCTTTTCATAGGATTTCTTCCGTAAGAATTTCTTTCGTAAGATATCTTCCATAAGATTTCTTAATCAAGATATCTTCCATAAGATTTCTTCACTCAGATTTCTTCCATAGGATTTTTTCCGTAAGATTTCTTCCATAAGGTTTCTTCCATAGACTTTGTTCCGTAAGATATCTTCCATAAGATTTCTTCCTTCTGATTTCTGCCATAAGATTTCTTCTATAAGGTTTCTTCCATAAGGTGTCTCCCATTTAATTTCTTCCATAGGATTTCTTTCGTAAGATTTCTTCCATAAGGTTTCTTCCATAGAATTTCTTCCGTAAGATATATTCATAAGATTTCTTCCATACGATTTCTAACATAAGATTTCTTCCACAAGATTTCTTCTATAAGATTTCTCCTATAAAGTTTCTTCCATAGGGTGTCTCCCATTAAATTTCTTCCATAAGCTTTCTTCCATAGGATTCTTTCCGTAAGATTTCTTTCATCAGATTTCTTCCATCAGACTTCTTCCATACGGTTTCTTTCACAGGGTTTCTTCCGTAGGGTTCCTTTCATAAGGTTTCTTCCGTTTCTTCCATAAGATTTCTTTCATAAAATGTTGTCCATGAGATCTATTCCACAGGTATTTCTTCCATAAGAGTTCTTCTTTACATTTTTTTCATTATCCCATATAAAACCAACACGTATCTTCCAATTTATATTTCATACATTTAGAGACCAATTTCTCACTTAAAACCCAAATTTAAGCTGAGCTTAAGTATGTTACGCATATTTATTCTCGAGACTCTAAGTATCTTGGATCTTAGAAAATCAACAAACACCAAATAATATAAATTATTTTGAACAGGGTATCGTCTAGTCGCTCCAGTTAAATTTTGCTTGTTTTTCTTTGGCCTGATTACGTATACGCCCTAGCGTCAAGGCTGACAATGAATTAGCCAAAGCAACTATTCGTACTTTGATTTGCTTATGAATTGGCCAGCTTGGCTGGCCGACTGTTGCCGCGTAATGCTCTAAGAAAAGTCCGCAAATGCAAATTGGCCAAACAAAACAAACAAAGTGCCAAAGTGACCCGCCTGCCCTCCAGATGGCATTGGCGGTGCCTTGGCTCGAACCCCCCTCCGTTCGATCAATCAATCACATCAATTTAGCATTTCACTTTGGCCAACAGCGAATATTGAGAATGCGCTCGTCGACTGGCAGATACCCTTTACATATATATATATATATATCTCTGTATATATAAAAGTGTCCGTCCTGACTGACTGACTGACGCACAGCTCAAATCTTAAGAGCTAGGCACTATATCCACTCGAAAGTGTGGAAAAATCGCGTTAAACGTTTGATAGAAACTTTTTTGTTCACCATCTGATGGGCCTCAAACTCATTTTCAAACATCTTTGAGAGAATTCATTTTATACGTGCCACGGGCAAGGCCGGGGTATACTCGCAAATATCGTATATGGACATACGTCAAAATTTCCCACTCCCTTAACTCGGTCAAATCTAATCCGATTTTTATAAGGTTTGGCTCTTTGAATGTGGTTTGGCATCTTAATATGGCAACATTATTCTTGCTCGAAATTCATGTAAGAATCGTACCCTCAAATATCCCATATATAGACATAGGTAAACATATCCCAACGCCATAACTCGGTCAAATCTCATCCAATTTTCACAAGGTTTGCCTCTTTGTTCATGGTTTGTATGATACTTTTTTGCTCAAACTTATTTTCAATGAGCTTTACGGCCGGGCTATACACCCGTACAATTATAATTGAACATGGCTGTGGAAACTCAGAAAAAGAAAGCCATGGTTCGCTTCAGGAATGGAGTCTAGGCCGAGCGCTCGGTTCGTGCATTTGCTTTTTCACATTCATGAACCCAAAATCAGATTTCGTTTGTTTTATTTTTCCCAATTGCAAATGGAATAAACTTTAATATATTTTCCATTCTTTTTAAAGAAAATTATTCAGTTTTTGAAGAAAAGTATACTTTTTTTTGGGGTTTAAAGAACATTTGGGGTTTTGACTCGTGGAGGAGATTGGGAATGTATGGAGAGGAACGAAAATTGATAGAATCTTGACAACCATTATATTAATTGCAAACACATTTCCACAGACTTAGCTATTATGATAGACTTAGCTATTATGATAGACTGATAAATAAGTATATATTCCTTTAGGTACATTTCCTTCGGTACTCGAAATTTGATTGCAAAACACATTTTTATGTACACGCGCTCAAAAGCTGGCTGCTATGTGCCGCGCATGGTTTGTGTCTTGGCTAGCAAACTCAAGCACAGGAGCAGAGACAACAACTTAAGCTTAAGAAGAACTCGCAAAAAAAAAAGAATAATTTCTAATACTTTTAAGAGAGTAATCGAGTTGGCAGCTAATCGAATCGAATCGAATCGAATTGTAGATTCATTTCGATAAATTCGACAGGTTTCAAATTGTTGATGTTTCCATTTTGCAGTTAGAACCACCAGGGCGAGGGTTGTGGTTCGTTGTCCCGCACATCAATGTAGGTGGGATTGTGATTGTCCTCCTCGGTGCTGGTATAGGTGCCCGAACGTTCCTCCGCAGCAGCTGCGCCAGCAAACGGCGCCAGCTCGAACTCTGAACGCCTGTCGAGCAGCTTGCTGTTGGGTCGCCATTTCATGCGTTTGCTATTCAATCGCTGGGAGTTGGGCGCGTGGGCTGCCGATGGGGCGTGGACATTGTCCAGACGCTGCAGTTCGGCTTTATTAATCGCCTGCAGGACAGCCGCCCACAGGCGCATTATATCCCGATTATCCAGATCTGCAGCAGCTGTAGGCAGGGAGCTGTTGTTTTTGTTTTTGTTGGAGTGGGTGGTGGTATTGGGGGCGGGACTGCTGCTGGCCGTGGTGCAGGTGGTGCTGCTGCTGCTGCTGCTGCCGTAGCTGATGATTATGGCGAAGCCCACAATAATCCACTCGAGTTGCATGCTGATAGCTGTTCGAAACTTCTGCGTTGCCTCTCGACGGCAACGCATGGCTTTTATATGCTAAGCTCTTGCTGCGTCCACGCTGTGTGGGAGCGGGGCTTGTTTAACTGTGGGTGGGGTGTGCGTGGTGCTCGATGTGCGGCGGGAGGTGGGAGGGGATTCGATACAAACAGATAAATAAATAAATAAATACTCGCATTGCAATAGTTGGCCTATTGGGCCAATGTCTTGACATCATTCGATTCTTGTTTGAACTGCATGAGCCGAGTGCCGAGTGCGCAAAGGTGGGGGGATGGCGAGGGGGGGGGTCGTATTTCTCTTTTGAATTCTCCACGCTTTTTCTCTCTCTCTCTCTCTCTCGGCCTTTGACTCTCCCTGTCTCGCCAGCTGCAAGAAATGTTTATCGTTCTGCTTACGCTTCTTCTTGTGGTCTACATTTTAGACGCTTACGTGACTCGCATGCCTCTTACGCATCTGTTACGTAACGTAACGACCGTGTGCCAGATACGTTGTAAGCATTACGTAATTTAAAGAAACTTGTCACTGGGCTAAGGTCAAGATCAAACATAATTATTATTAAATTCGACCCTCCCTCGCATCCCTATCAATTTTTCATTTCACATAAATTTAATAACTATAATTATAATTATTATATATCATATTTCCAGTCGCCAGATCTAGATCATGATCATGTAGTTACCCTAAATTTCCGGCAGCATAAAGAGTTTGCAAGTCTGGCAACGTTTAGGCACTTCCATGTAAAGCCACATATTTAGTTCTTCTTTCCATCTATGTTAAATGTGGCAACGCCGCAAACCCGTTTGATTGACGCTGAAAGTGGCCACACACCCATCCAGTGGCAACGCTGGTCCGAAAACTCACGTAATTTTGCATATATTTCATTTTGCCAAGCTTTTACCTTAACTTAGCTTAAATAGTATCTTACAAACTAGCTTGAAGCTTGAATCAAATGTGAACTCCTAAAAGTTGGCTTTAAAAATATCGATTAAATTCACATAATTTTCAGGCGCGGCCAACTTAATTAGCTTATTATACACTGAACCCATAGAAAATAGGTAAAAGGGGTATAAAGTAAGTGTTTATGCAAATGTATGTAAATTGTGGATGGAAACAACTCCGAGCCCATAAAGTATATATATTCTTGAAGAGCAGCAATCGCCGAGTCGATCTAGCCATGTCCGTCTGTCCGACCATCCGTCCGGCCGTATACATGAACGCACAGAACTCAGAACCTATAAGAGCTAAAGAATTTTATTTTTGAACTTGTAAACTTACGGGCTTGAGTCCGAACGGGAGGGACGTTTATTTAACATTTGTTAATTTAATATATCATTTGCATGCTTAAAATTAATTAAATTAAATCGCGCACTTGTCCCACTGTGCGCATAACAAACAATAATGGGAACTTAAGTCTAGGCAATTAATTTGCCGCCAGCTTCTGACGCTGTCTTTTAGCCCAATGGGTCAACAATTGGCAGCTGAACGAGGGCTTATTTGGTCTGGCCACAAATCCTTCGCTCTGCCCTGCAGCATCCTTTGACTGTGGCACGTGCTACACAAAATAACGGTACATTTGCTCAAAGACTCAACTCGGGAAAAAGTCGCTCGAAAAGCGCTCAGAAGTCGCTCGAGATATAGCTCAAGAAGTCGCTGCATCGCCCCGACATTGCGCACAATCGTTCATGGGCCAAAACGAGCGCCGCATTCGAATACTCGACTCTGAATATGAGTCGTGAATCGAGTGAGTTACTCGTGAACGGCTCGTTTGTAGCTCGCGAGTGAGTGCGGAAATAATGGGAAATTTGGCCATTGTCCGATTGAATTGCTAATTTGCCGGCACTTTGGACCGGCTGCGAATGGAGCCAACTCTTTTGGAGATGGTAATTGACGCAGTTCGCAGCTTGCACCCAAAGGGCCAATGAATGCGCTGGGCACGTGTTGATTCCCCGCCAACTGGGACAAATTTCGCCAAATGGTGCTGCCAACTTGTGCATTGACCATGCTGATGGATTCAGTGCTTAGCTTAAACAAGCGAATAACGCGACAACTGTGACAACTGGGCTGCCAACTTGCCCTTTTGCTATTCCCTTTTCAATATTGTATTAAGATTTGTTGTCATCTCGCATATGGCTGCCAACTTCTATTCAACTGTCCACTTGTCCCGACGACTGAGAATGTGAATATGTTTAGTGAAGTATTTAAAAATTGCGCTGCCAACTTGTTTGCTATCAAGTGATCAAATTTAATAGTGCTGCCAACTTGTCTTTGGTCAGTCACAGTCACAGGGCTGCCAACTTGTCAACTTGTCTTAGTTGTAGTTATAGTTCCTATTTCATTTATACGCATCGCATGAGCACCTGGTCCAAATACATTATAAAGTGTTCAGTAACAGTGCTGCCAACTTGTCTCCGTATAAGGTTGCTTCCAGATTGTCTCAATTTAATAGAGCTGCCAACTTTTTTACGGCCTGACAGAAGAGTTTCTTATACATAAAATGCTTTATTGCTTTAAATATTGTAATCAATTTATAAAGACAAGTTGGAGGCATTGCACCTGATGCTTTCAACTTTTCTATATGCATTAGAGTGCTGCCAACTTGCCTTGTTAATAAATGCTAAATTCTTTTTAAATATTACAATACTTACGCCTGGTGCTGCCAACTTGTCGTGAACATGGCAGCCCGATTGAAATATTGAATTTTTAGTTTTTACTTATTTTTTTTTTTTTATTTAAAAACATATAATTAAAAGTCGTTTGTTTATATTGTATCAAAAAAAAAAAAGAACGGAGTTTGAGAAAGAGAGAGAGGAAGGGATTTTATAATAAATCTTGCTATTCACGCACAATTCGTATCATAATATATCTTGTCATATCTTGAGCTCTTTGATCTCTGGCTAGCCCAAATGTGGAATTATCATATCATTTTTATACTCAGCTTAAGGTTCTACAGAAGGCTTCGCTTTTGCTCACAAATTGATTTTCTTCTCTTTTCGATTTATTCGCATTTTCTTCTTCTTCTTTTTTATTTTTTTATTTTGGTGACTTCTTTTTGTTTTGTTCGCAAGGGAGACTTAAATATTATTTCAATATTTTATTTTAATTATTGTATGTGTAAAAAGCTAATCGCGTTTTAAGAACAGACAAAAAGAGGGGGGGGAGGGGCAAACTTATGAGAAATTAAAAAAAAAAACCCAAAATTTACAAGGAGGAGCAAATTGTAAAAATTATTATCGCTGGGTTGGATGGACGGAACCATCCAATTAGGAGAATAGCAGCAAATAAAGAGCGAGAAAGAGAGAGAGAGAGAGAGAGAGAGAGGGGGAGAGATGGCAGGAACAGTTGGCGGGGCAAGTTGTGGGATGAGGGACGAAGTTTTGGCATGGGAATGGACACTTGTCCGAGGGTCTGAGGATTTGGGGCAGCTGCAACATCCGCTAGAGCATTCACATCCGCCTTAGTTTCAGCTGCCACCGGGCAGGGGGACGGGAGCTGGGACTGGGACTGGGATGGGGAGTAGTTGCTGCTGTTGTCATTTAAAAAGGCTTGTCCCGGCTTACAGTATGGTGCCCGGCTTTCGCAGTGGCAGACGCCGACGCTGGCCGAGCAGGCCAAGACCGCGCGCCTGTTGCTTGGTGGTGGCTTCAGCGGCTTCGGTTGTCTCCTGCTCCTTGGCCTCGGATTCATCGGAGCTGCCGCCCGGGGCGGGCGCGGCCTCGTCCTTGGCTGCCTGCTCGCCGGACGCATCCGATGCTGCGGCACCCTCAGCGGGCGTCTCTGTAAGATACGAAATTGAGTTGAAGCTGAGGCTGACAGATACAGGAGATGCTTGGAGTCTACCTGTCGTCGAGGTAGCCGCTGCGGCCGCCGCGCCGCCCAGTTGCAGACGACGCTTGGCTAGCAGCGGGTTGATTTTGCGCGGCGCCACTGCTGGCGAGGATGCGGGAGCAGCTGCTGAGCCGGCGCCGGCAGCGGCTGCCCTCGGCTTGGCCGCGTCAGTCTTGTGCAGCGCATTGAGGCGCGGTCGGTTCTTGAGGCGATTGAGGCCGGACACGGGTCCGGCATGGTTGGCAGCGCTGCCGGCAGCGGCATCGCCCTCCTCAGTCTTCTCAGCGGCCTCGCCGCCCTCCGCCTCCGTGCCCTTCACATCGTTGTGATGGCTGCTATCGGCCGCCGAGTCCTCGGCTGCCTCCTTGGGTGCCTCCGTGCTCACTCCGGCGCGTCCCAGCTTGCCGCGTGGCAGCAGCCGATTGCCCCCAGCGCGATGCAAATTGAAGCGCGAAGGACGCACTGGCTCGGGTGCCGCAGCTGCCGCTGGCTTGCCCTCGTCCGCGCTGCTGCTGCCCTCCTCGGCGGCTGCGCCCTCCGCAGCTGGCGCCTTGGTCGTGGTGGTGCGACTGCGTCCACGCAGATTCAGACCGGGGCGACCGCGCAGCGTGCTGCGTGCCGTTGTGCTGGGCGCAGCATCGGCTGAGCTAGCTCCATCAGCGCCCTCCTCGTCTGCAGTGGACTTCTCGGTGGTGGTGGTGCTTGTGCCGCGCAGATTGAAGCGGTTGCGTGCTGCAAATGGACGCGAGATTAGGTTTCATTTGGCCACTTTCGAATTTCAACCCGTTGGGACTTACGTCTGCCGCGTGCGAAGCCAGAGCTGACGGGTTTCACCTCCTTGGCGGGCACAATCTCCTCCTCGGCAGCGGGCTCTGCGGCTGGCTCGGGGCTGGCGGTGGTGCGGGCGCCCGGACGGGAACGGCCGCCAATTGAGGGACGCGAGAATCGATCTGAGCCAAAGGAACAATCAATAAATGGGTTAGTAAAAAACGAACAATACAAATGGAACTCTTTAGACTAAGGATCAGCTAGTTAAAGCCACTTATGAACTAGTTTGGCGCAGTCTAGGCTGCCTGTGTTCCAGTCTGTGCTCAGTAGAGTGCATTCGATGAAGTTCGCTGAACCATTTGAATTGGTGTACTAGTTCGGCTTATTAATGAACCAGTCAAGGCTGCTCGTTGGTTCAGTTCAGGCTACTGACTGGAGACTTGAGCAAGTTTCCCTTATTGCTTAAGGAAAACTCCCCCTGAACAACCTACAGCTACTGCTGAGCCGGATCTAGTTCCAGTTAAGCTTACCAGCTCCTATTCAAAAACTGCTGAACCAGTTCGCACAACTTTTAAGCCAGTTCAGAGTACAGTTCAACAAGCTGCGTCTACTGTGAAGGCAGCAAGGTACTGTAAGCAACAATTTACGCTGCTGTTGAACCATTTGAACCAGTTCCGCGTACATCTGAGCTACTTACAGCTTCTACTGAGTCAGTCAGCTGTTAGTTAAGGGGCTGCTAGATGTAGCTTTTATCTGCTATTATCTCTTCTACAGCTGAACCCTCTTTCGTTCACTAATGAACCAGTGGAAACGACTGCAAAATAAGTTACTAGTTCCGAATTAAGAACGAACTAGTTGTAGGGTATGGTGTAGTTGTAGGCACCTCGTATAAGTTCTGACTATAACTAGTTATGAATTAGTATCCAACCAATTGCAGCTACCGATCTAGTTTCAGACTGCGCATTTGAGTTATTATTCTTACTAGTTCCGAATTCCTCGCGAGCCAGTGGCAGCAACTGATCTACTTTAACTAAAGAAAGCTGTCTAATTGATGGACTCACTTCTGCCGGTTTTGGTGGGCTCCGTAGGTGCCGATTCGGTGGTGGTGGTGGTGCTGGTGGAGCCGCTGTCGCGCAGCTTGAAGCGATTGCGTCCGGCCAGGCCGCTGAGACCCGAGCGCCTGCCGCCGTACAGGGAAGGTGCCGCCGTGGTTGTCGTTGTGGTTGTCGTGGTGGGCGCCTCTGTGGTGGTTGTAGTGGTTGTAGTCGTTGTTGTGGTCGTTGTTGTCGTCGAGGAGAGCTCCTCCTGCAGCGTGGTCAGAGCGGCATCGTCCACATCTGTGCTGGCCGTATCGGGATTGACTGTGGTCTCATCGTTCGCATCCGCTGCGGTGGTCTCATCGTTGTTGAGGTTCTCGTTGGTCAGTATGGCATAGAGATCGAGTGCGGCCTTCTCCATGGAGGGCGTTGTCTGCTCGGCATCGTCGTCCAGCTTGGCTGTGATCTCGCGCTGCTCCTGCTCCTCCTCGCGCTCCTTGGCTGCGGCGGCGGCGGCCGCGGCTGCTGCAGCGGCTGCTGCCTCCTCCTGTTCGACGGCAATGACAGGCTTCAGCTCCTTGTCGCCATTGCGCGAGCCCTTGAGCTGCTTCTCGTCCGTGTTGAAGGTCGAGCTGTCGACCAGCTCCAGGCTGGGACGCTTTACGCTTATCTTCTTGCGCTCTGCGGCCGTTTCCAGCGAATCCAGCGCCGGCGTCGGCTGCACCTCAATGTTCTTGCCACGGCTGGGGAAGCGCGTGTTCAGGGGCAGGCGCTCCGCCTCGATGTCCTCAGAGGTCTCGCTGGCCGCGCTCGAGGCACGTCCCTTTGCCTTGCCGCTCTGCAGACTATTCTCGCTGGGCGTGGCCGGGGTGCTGCGATCGATATTCGAATAGCGCGTCTTGCCGCGCGTCTCGGGCGTTAGATCGGCGGGTGCCTCAACGGCAGCGGGTGCATCGATGGCGGGCTTGGCCTTGCTGTCGGCATCCTCGTCCTCCTCGTAGTAATAGACATACTCGTACTCGTAGTCCTGGCCGTTGGGTCCCTTTTTGATCTCGATGCGCGACTTCTTGTTGTTCTCGCTGCCGGCGCCATCCAGTGCAAAGTTCTGATTGACAAAGTCTTCGTGCGGATCAACCAGCATGTCATCGTCCAGATTGTCAATCTTCTTGGACGCCGTCGGCTGTGTGGTTAGCTGCAGCGCTGGCTGCTCTGTGACGCCCTTCTGGGCCAGCTCGGCGAGGGCAGCCTCCTCAATTTCGCGACGCACCTCAGCCAGTTCCTCCTCCTCGATGGCACGCTTGGCCTCGATGCTCTTCATCACATCCTCGTTGATAAGCGCACTGAGCACTGGGTTCAGTTCGGGCCGCTCCTTGGTGGCCAGCAAATTCATGGAATATTCAGCCGGGTCTGTGGCACGAATGCTAATCCTGTGCGCCGTGTGGAAACCTTCATCACTTAACACGTTCGCCTCCGGCACCTTGTGCGATGTCTCGAACTCGCTCGTCGCCGGCACATTGATGTCCTGCTTCTCTGACGCTCCCACAGCTAGCTCCTCGCCGGCCACCAGTAAGGCCAGGCAGCCCAATAGACAACTGCAAAGGAACGAATTGAACATCAGTAAATCATGCTGTCAAGCCAATTGTCGACTTTTCCTAATCTGGAAACCCCTACGCTCTTCAGCTTACAACAAATGGCCTGAAAGATCTAAGCCCAATTAAGACGTTCTTTAACTGTAGAGAATTTAGACTCTAGAGCGAGAGATAAAGAAACGAATAACTCAAAGAAAAGAAAATTTGGCTTAAACTTAAGATTATAGCAAAAGACAAACTTGGAGAGCAAGCGACAATGAAACCTTCCCCAATAATCCTTGAGAGGGTAGGTAAATCCGGGTACTCCAAACACATTGTTAAGTTTCTACTGGCGTCTGGGGCATTGTGAGAGACATTTCAATGCTTTGCACAATAGTTCTACTCTAGACTAGTATAGTCTCAATGAAGAACACTTTGTAGGGAATTTGTATGTCTGAATGTTTTCTAGATAGATCAACCTTATAAAAAAAAAAAAAGAGGAGCTCTTATGGTGAAAACTTCCATTTCAAGAATAAGGTGCTCACAATGTTATGCTTTAGACGATGACCACATTTTAATGGTGAAGAGTAGACACAGGCAGTCCAGCTAATGGATACGGAACTGGAGCAAAGGCCTGGAAGACCCAATCGAATATTATTCCTAACAGTTTTCCCTGCTAATTTTTGCTCTTTTTATGGTATCAACCAAGCAACCTTTGGTAAAGTTGAACACTGAGACTCTAAGGATTGCCTTTTGAATGAATCATTGTAGAAGGTGCATTATCCCGATGCCTAGCAACTGGATAAGCGAAAGTGAGCTCATGCGACCTTCCGTTTTCTTCAACAGGGATGCTTGTCTCCATCTATTTGCCGCTTGAAAATAACCCGACTTCAGATGAAAACCAGCGACTTTTTGCCTTCGATAATTAGCTGAATAAACTTGAAATCCGTGCATGATATTATTTTTCTCAAGCTTTTAAATAGGGGGCAAGCCCTTGAACTAATTTGCCATTAAGAAACCCCACGACTTATCTTAATTAAGATTAAAGCTATAATCGAAATCGATCAAAATCGAGTCATTTGATCAAAAACAAGACCCAAAATGAAGAAAAATGAAAAATGAAAAGAAAACAAAAGCGAAAACCCGTATGGTGTGGCTTACAGCTGAGAAGTGTTGATTGATTTGGCTTAGCCCAAGATCATCGCGTGCTTTTAATGACTGATCATGTTTTGGGGCGAGTCTTTGTGCTGCATCATTTGAAGTTGTTTGTTTATTGGTGTTGTTGTTGTTGTTTTAGTTTTGTTTTGTTTGTGTGTCTCGAAATACCTTTCACAATTTCATTAGCCAGGCCGGCCGTCTACCATTTAACAGGCAGCCAAAAGCGAAGAGCTGATCGCGATCTTCGTCTGGCATTGCGCATGCGATCGCCGTGGCTGGCATGTTGGTTCGTGCAATTGCAGCAATAGTTCATTGGGCTTTGCGAATCCGCATTGCGATGCATTCAACACTTGAATAGATGGTAAATAGATGGACCGTATGGGGAGTGAGAGGCGAAAGCGAGACGGAGCATGCCTCAAGGCAAACCACAATATTGACCAGAGGGTTCGCCCCGGCCTCTGACAGAGGGGGGCATCATGTGTGTGTGTGTGTGTGTGCGTGTGTGTGTGTGTGTGCGTGTGTGTGTATAGATAATGTGAACTGCAACCGGTTCATGCAAAAGGTGTTAGCCCATTTCGATTTCAATTTCGATTTCGATTTCGTTCGGCCATTTCAACAGAGGCTCAGCTTCAGCTTCAGCCAAAGCCAAAGCCCAGCCCGTTTAAGAAGATGAAGAGAAAAAAAAACCCACCAGGCGAGCCGCACAAGACTCCAGAGCCGGCAACAGCTCGACACGACGACTGTTCGATATTTAAAGAGCAGCAGCGGGTCGGGTCGCCTCTCAATAGAGACCTCCGTCGCCTTCGACTCCCCCTCTTCACATGTTTTGCGCTCTTGACGATAACTTTTAACATTTTGAATTATGTGCAGTTGGCGTCGCGTTGTTTGAAGCCGTTCGCTTAAATTTAGTTGTTTTTTTTTTCCTCTTATTTTTCTTTATAATCTTTTTTTTTTTCTTAGTTTTTGTGTTTCACTCGAACAAGTTTCGACAATAACAGCAACAACAGCTCGTCGCAAAAGGTAGACAACTTCAACTTATTTTAATTGCAACAGCAGCAACAATTGCAACCAGAGGCAGCCCAAATAGCCCAACCAACAACAACAACAACAACAACAGCAACAACAGCAACAATGGAGCCCAAGAAAAGTTATAATTATGTCTACACACACACACACACATCACACTGTAAATTGCTAACAGAGCAGTGGGGCGGGGAAGGGGGGGAAGGGGTTGCAAGGCAACTTCTGCTTTTTTCGATTGTTTTTTAAGGGTAAGCTTAAGCAAGGGGACTGCGACGGCAGCTGTCCAACTTCTTGGCCATGTTATGCATGAGGTGACAATGCGCACATCGCCTCTCGACACCAACTGGCAGACAGACGGACGGACGGGCAGAGAACAACAACAACAACAACAACAACTGCGCCAAGATTCACATAATACCGCAGCGAAATGTGCAATATTGGCTATGGCACAGTGGTACAAGGTATGCCCAACATGGGCGCGAAAAATTCCAACCTCCTTTAACGATACAAACAAACTATATACAGCTATTCGAACGTAATGCTTGTAGCTCATTTGAGGGTTCAATATTATAGAGAGGTCAGGGTTCGATATTTGTTCTGTGGTTCCGATCAAGCAAAGCCCAGACTTAATATAAATATTTATACGAGTTATACTATGGGTTAAGAGTAGCAGCTTTCTGTTGTGAACCCTAAGACTGTTTAAAGAAAGAAAAAACAGAAAATAAAAGTTATCGATAACAGTTATCGATAGGCGAAATTTGAGCATATCAAAGTTTTAGTTAAAGCTATTATGAAAAAAACAAAAATCTGATATGAGGTCGAATTTTTAGCCAGGCCCAGCACAGTTTAACCCGTTTGCCAGGAAATTATCGCATAAGAAATTTTAGCTTAAATGGGATATACCCAATATTTGGGCGAATTTAAGGCGACACAATTTTTAGCCAACTGTTGTATGATGGAAAAAGGCAGACATGGAAGAATTTTATATCTTTATTTAACAATAATCAATTTGAAGATACTTCGAAATCGAAATCGTTACAAATCGAGAATTAGAAGAAGTACTAAGAGAAACAGATAAGTGAAAGCTAGGAATAGATAAATCCTACCCATAATGATGATAATGACTGCATATTATATCATAGTTTGAAGGATTCCTTAAAGTATTCCTCCATTTAGTAGAAACTTTCTTATATCGTTTGCGATCGAATTTTAGGCATTTTTAGGCATTTTTATCTGTGCCCGCACGATAGCTCAAACTGATCGATAGTTAATCGTGTTATATTATCGACAAAGCAAGAAAGTTGCCAGACGTTTGTCTCAAGTTCTCGCCCTGCTCTGGCTGTTACATGACTTTACACAGCTTTCAGTTCAATTCAAGGCTGGCCACGCCCACCTCTATGATTGATCTAATGTTCAGTTTGGTTGAGTCACAAATAATTACATTTGATCCACATAACTTTCACTTCCTCTTTGGGTCACACCTGAACATTCTATTTGTATTCGTTCAGTTTCAAGGGATCGACGCAATTTCAGGCCGTGTTCTATTGGCCTTGTCCCACTGTCTGACAATGTCAGAGAGCACTTAACAAGTGATGTGAATGTGAATGACTGATTAACTGCCTCCGACTCTGTGTGTGTGTGTGTGTGTGTCAAGTAACGGGGCACTGAGTACTAATGTGAGTGTATTACGGGTACTCGTCGCATGTTACATTGGGCCAGGCGAATGTGCAATTGACTAACTGAATGGCTGAGTGAATGGACGGGTGAGTGCATGAGTGTGTGTGAATGACTAGATGGCCAAAGTCTTCGTTTTTTGTTGCTTTTTTTTCTTTATGTAGGCCCTGCTCCATTGTTGTCTTCCTCTGAAGACATTTGGAAAGGCCAATTGGCAATTGCAGCTACAGATGCGGGGATTGGCAAGTGGTTAGGGAGGAGGAGTTGGGAAAGGGGAGAGGGGAGAGGGGGGCACGCTTTAGCGGGTGTGGCATGCAATTTGTATTTTACATTTGGCAATTCCGTTTTGGCTTTTTGTTTGTTAGCCGAAAAGTGGCTGCGCATGCGTTTTGAGTGCTTTTTTTTTTGGCCATTTGATGCGGCGGCTGCGTTGGCGGCGTGTGTGAGTGTGTGCTCTGTGTGTGTGTGTGTGTGTATCTTTTTAAGACGCCACTTGGAGGCCATTGACGTCGCGACAAGCGTTGAGAGCGCAGTGAAGCATACAACAACAACAACAACAACAACAACAACAACAGCCATGAAATGTAAAATAAGTTGTATTTTTGTTGTTGGTTTCTTCTTCTGTTGCATTGTTGGTTGCGTCTTTTGAGCCAAAGGTTTTTGACTTCTGCTTTTGGCCATGTTTTTACCTTTAAGGCTGACCTTTTGTCGCACCTCAAGCAGCAGTGGGTGCGAGCGAGACAGCAGCAAAAGGCCAAAATTCTCAGTGTGTGTGTGTGTGTGTGTGTGTGTGTGTCTCGTTCGCCTATTAGCTGGCTTTTTGGCCTTTCGCAGCTGTCAATAGAGCTCCTCCTACTCCGCTGCAGTCATATTTAATTGATGGACTGACTGACTGACTGACTAACTGCTTGACTGATTGACTGCCTGTCCGCTTTTGGCCGTTTAATGGCCAACATCATCAATGCGAATACAGCTAAACTGGCTCTGTGCAAGGCCAACAATCTGCATGTTAAATTCATGAGCTGTTTTCACTGTGCCACGCCCCCTATCCAACAGCCCTCTCTCAACACACACACACCGCAGCTTCTTCTCTCATTTTTATGCTCTGCTTACATTGTAAGCACACATAACAGCAGGGCGAGAGGAGCCAACCACCATAAGCCGGAGGGATTAGCTAAAGCTAAAAACATTGTTGTGCACAGTTCACCTGTCTGTATGTGTGTGTGTGTGTGTGTGTAGGTGTAGGTGTGTGTACAGGTTAACAACCACTGACCACTAACTGAAGACGGCAGCCCCTGCAGCTAATGTCAGAGGTGAAAGGCAGCTAACTATAAACCTGGGCACACGCTGCGTATACGCAATGCGCTCGAAAGGATGTGTAAAAAGCCGTGTGAACGGGCGGGGAACGGGAAACGGGGAGCGGGAGCTAAACTCAGCTATCACTTGAAGCGATAAAATGCCAAAAGCTATTCAAGCCAAAATCCGGTGAATAAATGCCAGAAACTGAGCTCAATTTAAAATCGGTTTCTGGCTGCCATTTAAATATTATTTGACCACCAGTTGAAAATCTCAAAATTCGAGAATTATTTGCATATAAAAAAACGTTAAGCACATATTATTTAAGTTTTCCTCGCTAAGGTCGTTTGCAGTCTTTAAAGAAATCTATACAAAAAATATGTATTCATTTTAAATGAATATGTTAATAAACATTTGAATATGTGAAATATGACAACAGACAAACAAGTGGATAGCCTTGTTGGGAAGCTTTATAATTCAATTACGAAATGTGCAAAGCTTCAAAAGTTGCAGCCACAACAAAAAACTATTTGAAATTTTACATTCTGAGCTCGGCTCGTGATGCTGCAAATCCGGATGCAATACATCAATACATCCAGCTATGAATACATCCATATATCAATATATCGATATGTCAATGCAACAATATATCGAATTATATATCGCTTTCGGGGCAACTCTTGCTGCAAAATTTGTTCCACTTGCGGAAACATATCGTAAGCTCTGTACAGATAAATACAAAATGAAGCCGACTTTATAGACGATTATTAAATATTATATTCTTATGATCTTTTACAAGCTTAAGCATGGTTGATTAAAGCTTAAATTTCAGTCTTTGGCATCGTCGAGTGCTTCATCAATTTGTTTATCTCAGCCTATTTTTGTTTTTCATTTTTTTTTTTTATTGTTTTAAATGTGGCTTGACAATCAATTCCTGCGTGGCGCTCTATTAAAAGGATCATTGGCTCAAAACTTTTTAATTAATGGCCAATTGTTGGGCCGCAACCCGCAACCCGCAATCCCCCCGCCCAACAACTGCCGCCGTTGGCTGATGAATGAAACTTTTTTAATGCGCTTTCATTTGCAATATATTTTTTTCGCTATTTTATCGAATACGTGCGAAGGGCATCACTGAACCCTTTAACCATATATTTGTATCTTTATAGACACTCTGGATCTGTTTTAAAAGAAAGAAGAGTTATTAACTGTTATTAACTGTGGCAACTGTGCCTGAACCAAGTCCATCAAACCGAACTGATGTACTATATCACATGCTGCGATAGTTGCCAGCACTCAAGACAGAGTTCTTTATGAATCTTTTACTCGCTTTTCGCGATATTTTAAGCCAAACTAGCAAGAGGATTGGCCAGTAAATGTCAGCAGACTTGGAGGGAGGGAGGGAGGGAGGAGGAACGAGGAAGGGCTACTCCTGTGCTCCTTCTGTAAAAGTCCAGCCTGGAAAAACTCTTGACTTTCTCCAATAACAAGTCAGTCGATCTCGAGCGAGCTACCATATTTACTACTACATATGTATGTACTATTTATACTACTATATGGTATAGAATTTTCCATAGGAATGGAGTACTTCATAGGAAATGTTTTCATATAAAAGACCTGAAATTATGTCCCAAATTCTGCCCATATGCGACGACTATATCTCATATACCATATATGCCGTGGGATAACTCGGCTGTTATTTTGTTGATCTGTTAAAGCTGAGCAAGTGTACCAAAATGTTCGATAACTGGATGATGGTTATAAATTTGTAATCGCACTGAGTACTTTATATGCGACTGTATATATGCTGCCATATGAATAGAGTTTTACCTATGAACACTTTTCATATTGTAGACCTCAAAATATGAGCCTAATTCTAACAATATGCAAGAACTATATCATATAGACGCCATAGCCAAAATCGGGTCTTATAACCGAGTGTGGAATATCTGAACATGGATCTGTTAAAGTTAGGCAAGTGTACTTAAATATTTGTTTAGTCGATTATAATTATATATTCTCAATAGCTTTTGCTTTTCATACTCACATTTTGAGCAGCATTTTTGCTTGTGTTGTTGCTGTTGTTGTTGTTGCTGTTGCTGTTGCTGTTGTTGTTGCTGTTGTTGTTGCTGTTGTTGTTGCTGTGTCTTCTGCAGCAGCTATTTGTTGCTGTTGTTTATTAAATTTGCACTTTTGAAAGTCAAATGTTCAACTATTTATAAAAAAAACAAGAAAAGTAAACAAAAAAAAAATATAAATAAATGTTTAAATAAATGCTGTATGATTATTTTTCGAATGTCACGCGAGTTGCGGCTGCAACATTGGCCATTTATAGTTGTTGTTGTTGTTGTTGTTTCTCTTGTTGTTGTTGTTGTTGTTGTTTATTGTGTTTGTTTATTTGTTTGTTGCTTCGAGTGTTTGTTTACTTGCTGTTGTTGCCGTTGCTGTTGTTGTTTATATTCACATTGTTGCACTTTCACTTTTCACTTTTTTTTCGACACCAAAATCAATTACAAATTTCCAACTTCAGCCACACACAACATTTGCATGTGCGCGCGTCAGTGTGTGCGTGTGCGTGTGTGTGTGTGTGCGTGTGTTACAAATTTATCGATATTATTTTTGGAAATAAAACAAAAAAATTTGTTACAAAAAAAAAGTGAATAATTTGATGTGATTGCACTTTGCCGCTTCTTGCGGTGTTTTTCAAAACTTTATTTTTATTTTTATTTTATTTTTTTGTTGTTTTTAGTTTTGATTTTCTTCGCGTCGCATATGCAATGAAGTCGCGGCACTTGTGGCGGCTGCCTTTATATGCCCATATCCACACACACACACACACACACACTCACACATGCAGACACACACACATGCAGACACGTACACACACACACACACACACACATGCAGACACGCACACACATACACGCTCATGGATTTGCTGCTTTTATAGCATGAAAAAAGGCTGTGGCAACGTTTTCGTCTGGGCTCTGGCTGCACGACTTGTGCTTTACTTTGATTTACTATTATTTGTATATTTCAATTGATTACTTTTATTTATATTTATATATAAGTTTTGGGCCTGTTTCGTCTTCGATCTTCAAAATCTTCAAGCTTCGATCTTGGCTCGCAGCTCACGGAGCAATCACTTTCGATTTCGCTGCCAGCTGAACGTGAAATGGCAAAATGATGAACGCAACAGACATCGAAAACCGTTGCCGTTGCCAACGATCGGCAGCAGCAGCAGCAGCAGCGGCAGCAGCGGCAGCAGCAGCAGCAGCAGCAGCAGCGACGCCAGCAACATAAACCAGAGCAACAGAGACAGCAACAGGCGGCGGCAGCAGCTCGACTGGCAGGAGCTTTGGCTTTGGTTATGGCCATGTTAACACTAAATCATTCACACCTGTTGCTGTTGTTGTTGCTGCTGCTGTTGCTGTTGCTGTTGTTGCTGCTGCTGTTGCTGCTGCTGTTGTTGCTGCTGCTGCTGCTGTCGTGTTATACTTTCTGAAACGCAGCTATTTTTCAATGGCGCTGTAACGGGACTAGGAAGTTCAGTTTAGCTGCAACACTTGCTGCTGCTGCTGCTGCTGTTGCATGTTGTTGTTGCTGTTGCCCCGATTGTTGCTGCTGCTGCTGCTGTGGGGCAAAACCCAGCGACATTCACTTGCATTTCGGGGCACGCTCAGCAGCACGACGCTCTGCTCTGTTCCACTCCACTTTGCTCTAAGCTGCAGCATACACACACACACGCACACGTTGCCCCGTTACGCCCCTCTCTCTCTCTCTCTCTCTCTCTCTTGCGCTCCCGCTCTCTGTCTGTCTTTCTTTGCTGCTATTTCATAAGCGCAAACTGGTTAACTGTTGCTGCTGCTGCTGCTGCTGCTGCTGCTGCTGCTGCTGCTGCTGCTGGCCTCAAGGCCGTTTGTCGTCGTCATCAGCAGCAGCGGCAGCAGCAGCGGCAGCGGCAGCTATCATAATGATCATTAGCATGAGCCGATTATGATCATTGGCATCGTTGATTAACCGCATTACGCATACGACGCGTTGGCCGCTGCTTTGCTACGCTTTTAGCTGCAATTAGCAGGGCACCAAAATGCCGAACCCCAAAAGCCGAAGCCGAAGTCGAAGCTGAAACCGAATTCGAAGCCGAACTCGAATCCGGCAGCGACAACAACAACAACAACAACAACAACAACAAGCGACAACAACAACAACAAGCGACGCAGATGATCGCCTCATGTAAATTATGCCAAAGATTTGGCTTCAACTCCGGCCGGCTCGCGTTTTTTCTTTCATCTTCTTCTTCTTCTTCTCTTTTTAGCCAGCTGCGAGTTGACCAAGTTGAACACTCGCGCAATCTGCAGATTGTTGTTGCTTTTCTTGTTGCTGTTGCTGCTGCTGCTGCTGCTGCTGTAAATATTATTATTCAATCTTTTGGCTTATTGATTAACCGTTGTTCATTTGCCTATTTATGCAATTTTTATCATTTATGCCACCATTTTTGTTGCCCCTCTCGCCCACTCTCCCCCACTCACGCTCTCCTGCTGCTCTCTCGCACTTTTATTTGCCCGCAAAGTGAAATGCTGCGAGACGCTCTTCAGCCGACTGCGAAATGCACTTTCGGATCGCATTGAATCGCATCGGATTCGATTTGGCTCCGTGCATCGGATTGGCAATTGTCCGTCGAACTGGTTCCGAAATGCTTATCAAGTGCTTTATTTTATTTTTTTATTTTTTTTTTTTTGAATTTATTTTTATTTTATTTTTTGTGAAATGTGATCTTTGGCTGAGAAATTGAATCTGGGAATGTTCCATGCGAACGTCTCAGCTATTGAATAATTGGATCTGGATTGGATTGGTTTATGAACTCATTTCGAAAGTGCCGCAAAAGTGGTTTCAAAGCGGCCTCAAGTGGGCTCGGAGAAGGTTCAAAAGTAGTCCAAAGTGGTGTCAATAGGGCCTAAAAACTGCTTCGAAATGGCAATTTTATGGACTCAAAATTGGCTCAGAAGTGTTTAAAGAGGCTTCGTTGGGGGGGATAGGGCCTTCAAAGGAAGTTTTGAAGGTTTTCAAAGAACAAACAAAGTGGGATTAAAGTGAGTTTCAAGTGGACTTAAATTTATATTAGAGCTAAACGGCCTTCAAATTGAAATTAAAGGCTTGAGTCCAAAAAAAGTTCACTTCTGAAAATGATTTGCAAAAGAAGTCTAAAAAGCGCTTCAAAACAAAATTTGGCTTAAAAAAAGAAATCGAATTTTTGTTCAAAATAAGTTCAAGAGCTGATGCTAAGCTGATGTAAAACCAACTTATAAATATATATGATATAATGATGTAGATGATGCAATGATGTATGCCCAAGTTTCATCTAAAGCAGTGTAAAAAGGAGTCCAAAAAGAGTTCACTTGTGAAAACTGTTGGCAAAAGGAGTCTAAAAGCCGCTCCATATTAGAATTTAGTTAATGGAAAGAGATTCAAAAGAATTTTAGTTCAACATACGCTCAAGAGCTGATGCTAAGCTGATGTAAGACCAACTTATAATATATATGATATAATGATGTAAATGATGCAATGATGTATGCCCAAGTTTCATCTAAAGCCGTGTAAAAAGGAGTCCAAAAAGAGTTCACTTGCGAAAACTGTTGGCAAAAGGAGTCTAAAGGCCGCTCCATATTAGAATTTAGTTAATGGAAAGAGATTCAACAGAATTTTAGTTCAAAATAAGTTCAAGAACTGATTGCAGAAACGGATGTACAGCCAAGCAATGAGGTATATAATCTAATGATGTATTGATGTACGCCCAATTTCCAACTAAAGCTGTCTGAAAAGAGCAACAAATATGATAAATTCGACAACAATTGATAACAATATATGATCATATTGTAATATATAGGACAAGGCATGGCGAAAAGTTGTCAAAATCTAGCTACCTATGCCCGCTGCGTGATGTAAAACTGATTGATGGGCATGTTAAGTTGTCTAGTTGACTGAACTTGCAAAAGTTGAAATTCAGCTGGCTTGAAAGTAAGTCAAAATTCCCACTTTGTTGACTTTTTGTTGGTTTTTGCCAAAGTCTCTTGTTGGCCCATCTTCGTCTCTTCCCTAGTCCTTCACCTTTCCACGCTCGCTAATTGCCTGTTGCTTGGGTTTCTTTGCGGGCGCTTGATCAAACGATTTTCTAATTAGCATTGATCGATAAATTATTGTTGGCTTGCTTTTGATATCCTTATCCGTTTGCCAATTGCAATTGAATAATTATGTGCAAAAATATGACAAATGCTTGCGAAAACGCTTGCAGACAGTCCAAATATTGGGCTTAAATATGCTGCGGGCCAGCGAACCGGGAAGCGATCCTCTCCAGACCTTAATACAAAGAAAAAATGCCGAAACATATGCCCAAAGCTGGTCATGTAATTAAGGTACTGGGTTTTTACCTCTCCCTCATTATTACGGCGCAGTTTTCTGCTGTTGTCTTCTTTTTGTTTTTGCGGCCTTGGAGATGGCAACGTTGCCGGTCCGATTAAATTTCATGTGATCGCCGCCTGCCGTTTGCCTGGCTGGGCCCCAGAACCCAGTCGAGTTGGTTGTGCAAAGATGAAAATGAGTCAAGTCAAGTTATTCCGAGGTCACGTTGATCAAGTTACCAGCAGACCCGAAACGAGCCTCGTTAACAGGCAACACAAATGGCTCTCGATCCCGTCCAATGGTTGTAAAAAAAACAACACACACAGCAACAGCAACAACAATCGCAGCCAGGAGGGCGGGAAGGCGTGCCCAGAGACGAAGGACACTCGACTCCAGGCCTTGCTAATAATTATAATCATGTACGTTTCGTACAAAGAAATACTTCTGCTTTGTAATTGCAGTCATTGCGGAGTCTGTTCCCGCAGTAAACAATGACATTAGCCTGAAATTAGCGTGGCAATCCATTTTAAGCCAGTGTTGTATAGCAGCTCAAAGGTACTTGGCAACACTTTGTCATGAGAAGAGCTTTTGAGCATCAGCTATATTCTTATATTCTTACCCAGGGTAGCACAAATGTACACACAGCCATTGCCGCAAGCTTTGAAAGCACATTAAAGCTTTGACACAAAGTTTTGCAAGCTCATAGAAGCTGACGCTATGATTTATTCTATGAAGTAGACAAACAAATGCTTTAAAAGTAGATCGATAGATAGTAGATATAAAGCTTTAGCAAATTTTAAGTTCTTGTATTTTGAAGCAAACTGAATTCGAAAAGCTTCATTAAGAATTATATACTTTTAGTTGTAAAAGCACATTGTTGCTTTTATTAGATTGATAAAAATTGCGCTTCGGCAGTAAATTAAAGCTTTAACAAAGATTGTTTGCATCTTGCAGAATGAGGGCCCATTAAAGATTTAGCTTATAAAAAGGACAGGCTGTAAAAGCATAACGCATGACATAAAGAACAAAAGCTCATCGAGGCTTGAAAAGCATTATGCATAATGAAAGCTCATTAAAGCTTTATCTCAGAAAAGGCACAGGCTGTCAAAGCTTAATGCAGAATAAGAGCTTATCAAAGCACTTGCTTAGATTTGCTTAAATGCATGATTAATGCAAGCCCTTTATTTTTTTGCAAAAATTTCAATGCTAAGATTAATTAGACGCAATAAACAGAAATAATGCAAAACTAAATTGATATTTGAAGACACATGAATTATCAAATTCTATCAAAGCTCAAAGCTCGTCAATATAATCTTTCACTTAGGCTTAAAGCTCGTTTAGCCTTTTTCGAGTGTCTCAGCGCTTAATTTTTGTGCAGTCAAGTTAATTCAAAAGCAAGATAAAAGTAAGATAAAGGTGAAGTGCGCAGAAGTCGTTGCGCTCGTATTGTTTCTGCGAAGCATTCAAACGGGCCGAGATGAGTTTAACGAGATTGTTTTTAGCTGGAATTAAGCTAAATTCAGATTGGCTTAAAATTCTTGGCAGAGTTTCGACTCCAGCCTGAATTCGGACACACTTTTTGGCCAGTTGAGTCAGCTCAGCTGTTGATTGGCTTTTGGCCCTGTCAACAGTTTTTTTTACGGTATTTGCATTATAGCACCTCTGCTGCTGCTGCTGCCCCGCCTCCTTCCCCTCTCCTAGATGATGACTAGATTTTGAAACTGGAAAACAAATCCGAAAAGCGAATCCAAATGACATTCAAATTGTTGTCGTTGTTTTGGGCCTGTTGCTGCTGCTAAGCGAGCCACCCAAAAGGAACTTAGCAGACACAACACGCACACACATAGACACACACACACACACCCACACACACACACACACACACACACACTCACACACACTCACACACACAGATACACGTACAGATACACGCACACAGTCACAGGCGCAGGCTTGCGCTTGGCGTGAACAAATAAAAATAAAGTTGTTATAAAAAGTAAAAAGTACAAAAATAATAAAAATAAACAACAACTGTTATTCAACAGTTTTGTGAAGACAACATCAAAGTGTGTCTCTCTGTGTGAGTGTCAGTGTGAGTGTGAGTGTGTGTGTGTGTGTGTGTGTGTGTGTGTGTAGTGTATAAATATACAGGAGTGGCCAACTTGGAATGTTAATGCGCTGCAATCGTTGGTGTTGCCGAGAGCCACTCCAAAAGAGTCGCACGTAGGCAACAGAGCGACGCCGTCGTCGACGTCGACGTCCGCTGCGCGGCCAGCGTCAGCGGCAACACCAACGCTCACCACGCTGCGACTGAGCAACAGAGACAGCCCAGCCCAGCCCAGCGCAGCGCAGCGCAGGGCTGAGCCCAAAAGTTACGTGAGCTAAGCACACGTCGTAGGCAGCGGGGCGTAAGCGATGGAAAGGGGTGGAACGGAATGGCGAGGGCGGCGGACGTTGGACGCAGGGCGGAGGGTGTGTGTGTCTGTGTGTGTCTGTGTGTGTGCGTGTGTGTGCGGGGCAGCATGCGCCGAGTTGTCCGTTAAGTGCGATAAGTGGCCGAGGCGCAGGTAACGGCGGCAGCTGGACAAAAGCCAAAAGAATTAACCGGCCTCTGCAACTGTGTGCCCCCCCCCTTCCTCAACCCTCACCTCTTTCCCATCACCCTTACCCCGGCTCTGCGCCAACACAAACCTCTCGACAGGCTGCCGCGTCGTCGCATGTGAAGCCAAGTAAAATTTATAACTGTCAATTATTATGCAAGAGCTGTGAGCAGCAGCGCCTCCACCTCCTCCTTCACCTACTCCTCCTCTACTGCTTCTCCTCCTTCAGCTCCCCAGAAAGCAATCAGGAAATACCCGAATCTCCAGCGAATGCCCACAGAGACAACAGACAGACAGCGGGCGACGGAGACGAATACTGGCCAAAGTTATAAACACTTTACCAACACTCAAAAACACACGCACGCACAGTTAACCGAAATTAAGTGGCCCCTACAGCTCGCCCGCCCCTCTACCCTTTACAGTCAACCCTCCCCCCTGACTCCAGCAGTGTCGTCTGTATCTGTACTTGAATAAGAAGCATACCGCAATCCACTCGCAAAATCGGAACACGTAGTACTCAATACACAGAGACTTCTCCCCCCCCTGGCTAGCCTCATCCATGGCTTCATTCCCGATTCCTCATTCCATTGCCCAGTCCCATGCCCGAACCCAGTGTCCAGTGCTCAAAAGACATTCCCGTTGCCTGTGAGCCGCCGCCTCTTGCCATATTGTTGCCTCGCCTCGAAATATATTGCCGTGATACGCTCATCGTATACCCTGTAACCAAAATATTATTCGATGTGTATCGATATAGTTATAGATATTAATATTGATATAGATTTAAATATAAATATAGAAGGAATTCTTCCGCATGAATATCACCCTTCTTTGCGATTCTCATGAATTGTTGAACCTATATATAAGTCTAGTGTTGGCTAACGAACTTAATTTCTCTTATTGCAATTCCTTCTGATGCACTCTATCTCGTTCTTTCCCACCTATTGATTTATCTCTGTCTCTTTCACTATCTGTCTCCGAGTCTTAATCCGTTCCGAGTCTTAATCCGCTTTCTATTTCTTTTGTTCTTGCAGAAATATGTTTATGCATCCGTATTTGTAAACCTGACTACCTTCTACCAGATAGATTGGGTAAGTGATATCTAGATATCTATCTGATAACTGTTTGATTATAAATAGATCTAGATATCTTATATAATTTAAGAATTCAATCACAAATTGATTAATTTAACAGGGTATCTTTGTAGCTCGGTTTTTCGTTGTTAG